>JAMPIV010022805.1:0-457155 GCA_024509875.1 Oreohelix idahoensis
ACCAAAGCCCATATGCCAATACTTCACTCAGAGGCCCGGCAGTGGCCCCGGAGATTGTCCATCTAGAGCAAGCTTGATCAATTTTAAAACGAACTATAGATGGCGTTGAAAATAGACTTCATCAACGTGCGACAATGCAACAGTGACGTCAACTGAGGTGTTTGAATTCATGATCGACTGCGTCACTTCAGCCTTTCGTATGGGATCATTCGTGTGATCGAAACTTGGATCGATAAAATATTTCATTCGAAAGTCCCATGAAAAAATTTTTGGTTTTTGGTTGTTTTTCGTCCCCATACACCGGGCACCACTGTTACATGTGGTTGGTGGGTTTGCTCTGGAACAATGTTCCATGTGATATGAATAAAAACAATTTATAAAATTTCCCATTTGGCCATTGTTTTTTCATTGATATGCTTAGAATTTTCATTCAGAGATAGTGCAATCGTGCCTTCGCCATATAAGTCATGCATAAATTAATCAATAACGTAGGACTGCTGGTTATGTGTCAATGTCCGTTTGAGGATACAATGCAGTATTGTCGTCAGAACATCACAGCTATATGCACGCGCAGCTAGACATGGCTACCTGCCGACAGTGAGACTGCGAGTCTGAATATATTCATACGAATTTGACGATTATTCTTCTCCTTCTGAGAATTCTAGTTAAATACTAACCTCCATAAATTTCCCTCTCATATAGAGTTCTAGGACTGACCCTGGTCCATCAAAAAATGCATATATAAATGGCTATATCATGCCATTGAATTGGAAGGTTAGAAAAACGCAGCTATTCAGCTTGGCGGTCAAGTAACAAAGGGTAGCGTTTCTTAGTTACCGACTGTGTCCTAAACAACGCTATACACGTCATGATCGATCGTGTATGGAGCGTTCAGTAATTGAAACATCTATCGCAATATATTAAATGCCTTAACCTTTTACAATTGCACGTCTGATAACCTTTAGCAGACGGCGTTAATATCATATACCGTAACAGCAGTCCAATGGCAAAACCTCAATGGGGGCTTTCCAAAAATTGCAATCGTTTAACTGGCCCTATGACCGACAGAATTCTTAGGTTGGTTCAGTTCAGTTCGGCGGACATTACCCCAGAGAATTTCAGTTCCCCTCCTAAAACGGGCCCGCATAGTTTAACAAACACCTAAAAACAACAAAAAGTACATCTAATATCATATGGGTGATAAAAAACATGCCTCTTGTAAGGCAGAAGGTCATGGGATCCCAGTTGATGCACTGTCACGTTAACGACAATAGTTATTGAGCTAAACTTATCTTTATTTGCTGCTTCCCTTGATGCTCGTTGTCGTCGACGGCTAGGCCTGTGCCTTTGACTGTCTGCTCCTGAATTGGGCAGGCAACCGGTAGTCCATCTTGTGCCATCTTGATAAATTTTGAAGCGAACTAGAAAGCGTTGAAAAGATGTCTTCTTCACGGCAACAATGCAACAGTGACGTCATGTTGCTATTCATGATCACGTGGGGCGTCACGTCAGCTTCGTAATGGTCAATGTGATTTTCATTCAAACGTAATATCGTGGAGGCGTGTGGAAACACAGAAAAATTTTTTTCTCTTCTGTCATCGATCCCCCGCAATCGGGGCCCACCAGTTTTGTTGAAGGACTTTCGTGTGTGGTTACTGGTTGTGTTGCACCCTGAATTCTGATCGTGCTAATGTTCTTACGCGAATGGGGTGAACCTCACTCTTTCGGTTTGTCGTAATGCCTGAACTTGGCATCAAGATTGTAAACAACTGTTTCATCTTATTAAACTCAGCAACTCGACATAAAATACGTAATTCATAATGTTGAATGGTGTAACGTGTGATTCTAACGAATAATTGCCCCATTCCGGTTCGAGGTCCTTCACAATTTAATATGGATTACACACATACATAAACAGTTCAATTCACACATGAGGTACAGCATCAATCAATCAATAGCCTATTACTGCTGTTTACGTGTCAATGTCCGTTATAAAGGATACAATGCAGTAATTTGTTCGTCAGAACATCACCGCAATATGCACGGAGCAGATAGATGGCTTACCTGCCGACAGTGAGACTGTGAGTCTAATTACTTCGTATAAAGTAGACGATTATCTTTCTCCTTCCAAGGATTTAGTTAATCACTAACCTCCATAAAGTTTCCTCTCTCGTAGAGTTCTAGGACTGACACCTGGTCCTGCATAAATACACATATAAATGGCTATATCATGCCATTAATTTGGAAGGCTAGAAAAACGCAGCTATTCAGCTTGGCGACGTCAAGTAATAAAGGGTAGCGTCTCCTAGTTACCGACTTTGTGACCCAAACAACGCTAGACACGTCATAATCGATCGTGTATGGAGCGTTCAATAATTGAAACATCTATCGCAATATATTAAATGTCTTAACCTTTACAATTGCACGTCTGCTAACCTTTAGCAGACGGCGTTTTAATAACATATACCGTACACAGTATGAGTATGTGTATGTCGTGGATTTTTTTTTTTTAAATAAGGGAAATTTTATTTTGTTAATAAAATTCAAAATTTTCAGTTTGGCACAGAAACTGAAAATTTAAATTGCATTTTAAGTTTGTCTCCTGAGTGTGTGCGTGTGTGTGTGTGTGCGTGCGTGCGTGCGTGCGTGCGTGCGTGCGTGTGTCCCTTAGATTGCTTGTTTTGGTTAATAAAATAGACTTCCAGTTAGGCACAGAAACTGTCAAAAAATGACGTTGCTTTTTTTTATAAATTTTCCTTGTTTAATTCTTTGGTCAATTTTTATTTTAGTTAGAAACATAAAGAATTTCAGCTTGGCACAGTGACAGCAAAAGAAATTGAACTATAATTTTATGTTATGTTTTTGATTTATTTTATGCCATTCATTTTCTTCATTTAATAATACAAAATAGTTTTTGTTTAGCTCGGAAACCAAAAAAAAATAAATTGTTTTTTAGGTCACTTTTTTATTATTTTATAGGGCAGTTTGGGGGGAGGGGGTGTTTGGTCATCACTGCATTTTTTATAGGTCATTTTCTAACAATTGTTAGGTCATTAATAGCCTAGTCCTTATCATTACCATCAACTGTCAGCTCCTCGTCACGCACAGGTCAGCAATAAAAACATGCCACACCCTCCTGCCAGTATCATATTGATCCCTTTCATGCCTATCTCCAGTTTTCTACTCCGTGCGTTCTTGTTGTTGTTGTTTTTTTTTTTTTTTCTCGTCTTAACCTGAGAATTGCAGATCATTGACTGCCTTGTAATGCTATCAAATGTTTTTCTTGAAATGTGTCCTATCCAACGCCAGAGTATTCTTCTCTACCTCTCGTTTCACTGATCTTGGTCTGGTTATTTCTATCAGTTCCACATTTGTCATCTTTGTTATACCATTTCAGTCTTTCTATTGTCAATTAGTTTTCGTGGTTTTTTTTTTTTTTTTAAAGATAAAGTATCCCGTTTAACCCTTGATGGGTTATAATTAGGATAAAAGTTGTAGTGTAACAATGTACTATATGCGAGGAAACTATAACGAGAAGATGCAACTTTCAAAAGAAGTCGACGGTGTGTATTCAGTCTGGGATTCGAACCTGCAATTAAACAATAAAGGGCTTAATCTGAGCGAAAATACATCATGCCAAAATGTCGTTTATATTTGGAGGTACACCTTTATATAATTTACATACCTTGTGTCTTGGATGAACAGGGCATGTCTCATGAAATCGAGGAAAAACTCGTATTTAAGAAGAAGAAAAAAACACTGCTTTAATGTGGACAATTGTAAGAAAACAAACTCTATGTTAACACTGCCGGAAACGTTGACAAGTTGTAGGGTGAATTGTGACATGAAGAGCTATATAGAGATTTTGAACCAGCATCTCATAATACTTGGACATTTATGACACTTGTGCATGCCACGTCTGTCTCCCAGAAATGACGTGTTGAGAATGCTTACTAGCCGGTTTTCTTCAATATTATTTTTTTCATTTCTCGCTAAGGAGAACAATGGCAGTATGACACAGACCGACATAAAGCTAGCGAGAGAGAGAAAGAGAGAGTGAGTGAGTGAGAGTGCTCGTGTGTGTTTGTATGTACGAAGCGAAGCGAAGTAAAAAGCCAGTAAAAAGTGACACAGTTTTGCGTGGACATTAGAGAATTAGAGAAAGAACACACCAAAAAAAACATCAGGGAAAAAAAGCAGATGAAGAGCTATCATCCCACAAGGCGGTGCATCATTCCCATAGTCAGTTATGACTGTAGTTATGCAGCTACAGAGAGTTAGAATAAAGATAAAAACACTAAAGAAAGAAATACAATACAGTAAGAATTTCTGATACTTATGAGATAGAATTGTATAATTGTTGGTGGGTGGAAATAGAAATAGGACAAGAAATACCCACTGTTAAAAGTAAACTCCACTGCTGAAATGGGTTCGTAATGTAAAATAACGCTTAACAAGGTCCAGAAATAGCGACAACTCCAGTCTGTCAAATGAGATATCCAACAAACTAATCAACAATTTAAGATTAAAAAGTAACATACATTAGCGTGAACAATAGGTTAGGTATTCACATAGCAGATGCTGCCTTAGAGGAGTGAAGTGTTAGAGACTTCACGATACTAGGTCCAGCATCGAGAGGTGGGGTGATCCAATTCCTGACTCGCTGTCTTTTCTTTCCCTAACTCAAGAGCAAAGTAAATCGACACCGAGAGTCCGAACCCCGGCACCTATGGCCGAGAGAGACCAGAGCTTTTAACCACTCAGTCAAATTAACGGGACGCTCGGCGTGAACATAAGAGATTTAAAAAAAATAATAAGAAGGAACATTAAAGAAAGAAATGCAATATAAGTAGAAAAATGTGGGGCGCTTAGGCGCTAATAATATTGTACATTGTAATACTGACGTGTGGAAACAGAATATGTAACAAGTTCAATAGAGCAGTTGTGATCCAGTTAACAGCAACGCTGAAGGCTCACTGCA
Organism: Oreohelix idahoensis; assembly: GCA_024509875.1. NCBI lineage: Eukaryota > Metazoa > Mollusca > Gastropoda > Stylommatophora > Oreohelicidae > Oreohelix > Oreohelix idahoensis. The sequence goes on from JAMPIV010022805.1 coordinate 4,982, forward strand.
GGTGCAACAGATGGCTCTCGTTTCACTGCTACATTATACAAAAGTGAGTAACTTAAGAAGGTACAGAAAATAGATAGTTTGTCACAAAACGTCTGTACGTGTTCTTTTAGTGGCTCTCTCATACCTTCAGCCACCGGCAGTATCCATTTTCTTCTTCACTTTTCTCTCCGATCGCTTATTATATGGCAATTTTTTGCCCTTCCATTCATTATCTTGCTCTAAATTGAATCTAGAAGGGTGAAGTCTCTAACACTCCACTCCCATGCGGAAGTATCTGCTATCAAACTATCTTTACCTCGTAAATTTTTGCTTTACCACTCAGACTTATTTACGTTCCGCCAGGTGAACTGTGGTATTATCGTAACAATACCCGGTCATTATCACCGGTCAGCGGAAGTACGTTTATCTCATTGAATCAGTCTGACCACCTGTGATAGGAGACGATCCTCGTTTGACAATATGGTCTCGTACGAGGATGAATGAGATAATCGTTTCACGGGACCATCCCTGTGTGTGATTATCGCCGATAATCTGTCTGGCCAGACAATCTTGACGGAAGGCATTAAGACAGGTAATCATGTTTGTGAGAGTGCACAAGATGTCACTGGAAATATTACGTCTTATTATAAAGAGGTCACGCGTGGAATATTAAATGTAATATTTTAAATTTAAACACCCCAACCCACGTAGTGCGAAAAAGAGCCTACGATTGGATTGAAGTGAGAGCCGGAACATACAATGAATCTCATTGGCAAATTTGCCGGGAAGTACAATCTGTGATGTGAACTGGAAACTGAAAATAAAATCTAGCGAACTCAGAGACACAGAACAGACAGCTTCGCAACTTCAAACGAGCAAGTCCCAAAAAGCCAGAAAGAGTAGGATCGGACCTAGAATTTCATACTTATAAGTGACAGATCGAAGTATTTGGGAAACTTAAAACCTTTAAAGTAAGCCCGCCATTATAAATACAGAGACTGAAAAACTTAAGGGACCAGGACTTAAATACAGAGCCTGGACACCTAAAGGAATTGGATCACCCGTCAAAGAGGAATTATTACAGTTTCCCAGACCAAGTGTGTCGCAGAACACCCGTCAAAGAGGAATTACTAGCTTCCCAGGCCAAGTGTATCATCGAACACCCGTCATAAGAAGGAATTACTATACTTTCCCAGACCAAGTGATCCGAGAACATATGCACCGAAATTGCTCGTGTCCATCCGAAACCTGTGCGAGGAGATTGTGTATAACCCAAAAAGTTGGGGTACGTTGCGATCATTTCTTTTACAAAATTGAATTAACATGTTTTTCTTGCTTAGTGGTTATATATGAGGCTGGCAACATCAACATACGAAAATAGTGTATTCATAAACCACTACAGCAAGCGCTGGTGATTTTTCTTCTGGCTAGTCGTGCCGAAAAAACCCGACAGCAGAGGTGACCCCAGACTCCGACTGGAGCAGTGTAGGGTGATGATTACATCATATGTGCCTCAAGTGTATCATATCATTTTTCTAAGATATATGTAGCTTGTCAATGTTAGTTCAGGCACAAATCATTATTCGCGCTGTCCAGACACATTTTCCCTGTTAATACCCAGAGGAATATTGGTGAATTTATTAATCATCTTTCTTGAGCTACGTTGTGTACTCAAGAATTTAATTCTTCTGAGAGATTAACATTGGTGGTTGGACAACGAGAGGATGCGCCTGTTAAGCTTCCAACTCAGTGTACTTAGCAGAGGCATTTGTTTGTCTCTTTTTTCCAAAAGTACGTGGTTACAAGTTATCAGACGGTCCGAAGTACTGAAGTAACTACGCCACGCGTGTGAGAGACGTACACTCATCACCAAGAAGTCACGAAAACCACTGCTGCAGGACTCCCTTATAAAAGTTAAGTGCTTATAAAAAGGCACCAGCAAAACGGACTTTCATAAATCCTCACCTACGTCTCAGTGACGAAAACTTGTATTTACAGCAAAATTTCACCAATCTTTCCATATTTATTTTAACTGTTCAAGACTAATTCGTTATTAAAATTGTTACATGTTGTTTTAAAACTTAACAATCATAGTCGCGTCAATTTTATATGTATGATAGCAAACGTATGAGCCAGAATATTATATATATATATATATATATAATATATATAAATATATATATATATATATATATATATATATTATATAAATATATAAACTACCTAGACATATATATTTACCTCTAAACAGAGCTATTACTTATAAGAGGAAATTCGCTGAATTAACTCAGCTGTGGGCTTGAACGGGCTAAAAACCATTGCTTAAATCCTTCACAAAAAGCGTCGAAGAGATATAAGTTAACCATTGCTCAGCGCTATTCCGCATGGTTCTTGACTTCTGAATTATCTTGTGAATGCTCCCTTCGGACATAAGCATCGTTACACTTCTATCTACATCTCTGCCAAGAGTAATCTTGTGCGAAGGTAAACGCCTTTGACGACCCAGTTTAGATACTCTTGAGTTTTGGCCATTGTTGGACCACTACTGCAAAGCAGGGGATGTAATCTGTGACACAGTTCCAGCCTATGAAATAAAGTATCTGGCAAATTGATCAAATTGATGAGATAAAAACGCCACACAAGAAACTGCATAAAATACAGAGACAATCAAAGCATAAACTTGGCCGGCGGTTTTGGTCAGATCAAATTATTCAGTAGATTGGCAATTCTATGCCATATATGCATGCAAAGAAATTCCCGTTGCACTTGCGTGAACACCGAGGTTACGAGCTCCTGAAGCTTCTTCCCATGGTTCATTCTAGAAAAAGGAAACCTTCGAGTGACCTGGCCCAACGCTCAGATGTCGAGTAGCGGCACTAGATTCTGTAATGGACCATGTTGAGAACCTAGCATTGCACACTGAACTTGGGGGAATCACTTGAGCCCCAGACTTAACTTTAGATTTTACCTGGTTGACTGATTGCAAGAGGATCACACAATGGAGTGAGAGGATCTGGGAAGTAGCTCTGTGCAGGACGTCACAAGTCATAGGGAGAGCATTGTGACCATATTTTGGTTGTGTCCTTTTACTCCTCTTCTTTCTCTTTCTCCATTTATTTCTTTATTTTACGCACATAAACCTGTGACCTGCCGCCACGTCTCAATCATCGGTTGATCTCTGTTCATATCGCAATAGTGTTATTTCACGACTAATTGACCATCTGTTAAATACTTTATATACATTGAGGGTCAGATAGATGTTTAAAAGCTCTCATATGTACGCCTGTGATTTTCAGACGTGCATCTGAGCACAGCAATGATATTTTTTGTAATGTTATTTGCGTGCGACCGTGCACCAGTATTAAACGGGGGCATGGCGCGGTATGACGCGGTGATTTGTTGAGATACGGGCTATGTCCTCGAGGCAGATCCAGTAATTATTCGTCGTGAGCAGACATTATTTTGTTCCGTGGTCTTACCTCAAGTCTAGGGAAGACACGGCTATGATATTATGATCATCTGAGAGATGAATGTTATTATTCTTGTGCGAGTTATGCCAAGAATCATTTTATCGCCAATATTTTAGCCAGAACCGGCTTGTTGATGTTTCTAGCCTCAGATACATATCCTCCAGTACCGTTACTGCAGAGCTTCAGCCTGACCAACTATGTCGGCTGCTAGTGCGTTCAATTGACGCTTGGAGATATTATGGATCGTGATGGAATATTTATATGCTCAAAGCTACTAACATGGTCATTTTTTGTAAATCCATGCATCCTACCAATCCGTTGCCGTAGAGCTTCCGCTAACCTCCATGTGATAGCGGCTAGTGCGGTCGGACAACGTACGTAGTGACTGTTATTTTTCTATGTACATTTTGCTATGACCATGCTGATGAAAATTTTCTGAACTACTGATGTCCAAACATTATAGAGCAGTGCTCAGAATGGCAGAGACAGCTGTACATTAACTTTGTTGATTTTGAAAAGGCTTTCGACAGCATACACAGGGACAGCCTATGGACAATTCTGAGGGCTTATGGAATTCCCAGCCGCATTGTTTCCATTATAAAAAGCTCTATTCTAACTTTACGTGCAGTGTTGGATCGAGTAATGTAACTTTCGAAGTGAAAACAGGAGTACGACAGGGATGCCCCTGTAACTGTACTTTTTCTCTTGTTGAGGTGATCACTGGCCCAAGACAGTATACATGTTGTTAGGTGTGTGGTGCGAGCGGATGATGAACTGAGTGTGGGTGCGAATGAAGGCGCGAATGTGTTTAGGCTCGTATAAATGTAGACCCTGCAACCCATACACTCACATGCAGTAGTCAAGGATGCTTGGACACTGCAGGCACGTTTCAAAACATTTATTGACGAGAACACACATGGTATCAACAGGAACAGTCAGTGTAACAAGGTCATGCTGACCGGAAATCGATAGGTATACATTAGGCATTCAGCAAGCTGGTAAACATTTGAATATTCGTGCATGGTCAATACAATGTTCTTCAATAAGGACAGTTCGTGGCGTCGCCCTGAGATTACTGACTAAACGCGTCAGATACCTTAATCACTTTGACACATAGGTGCAACTTGGCATTCCCCGTCAATTGCACATTATCAGGCTGTAGTATAATAGCCGAAAACACAGGCCTCGTTCTGACGTCGGCTGTGTACTTCTGATAAGCAGGTTACCATCAACCCTGCAGTAATGCTTATTGTAGACATAAATATGCCGCCAATCTGCGGTTCCCACAATATATCTTCGTCACTGGATTTCTGGATGGTATGAAGACTAATTGTCTTGGATGGCTACCTTGAGCACAACATATGAGTTCTGAAATGGAGGACCGGTGAGCTGCAGTTCACAGACTAGGCAATCTTCTAAAATGTTCTGCTACCAAAAGCATAGTAATGGAGAAAGTCGGTATTACCTGTAACCCAGTCCACAGAACTTAACAAGGAACTCTGCTGTCATTCCAACGCACAGAGATTCACTGGGGAAAACTGCCAGTGCAGTCACTTCGAAGATTCTCCCCGAAAAACACAATGGACTCTCGTCCCTTCAGAAACCAGGACACTTCCCGGCTTGCCGGAAGTCTAACTCAACTCCCGCTTAAAAAACCCTGCCCATGGGCATACGCCCGAACTGTCTACCTTTGACCCTAAAGGTCAAACACAATGAATGAATAAACAAGGGAAGACAACCCCTAATCAACCTGACATCGCAGGTAAAGACACAATTATTCTTATGATAAAAACATAAGCAAATAACTTGACAGATGACTCCGTCAAAAATGACAGCAACATATTACTACCACCCCCCTGTAAAAAAAAATGAAATTTTTTTTTAATATGTCCATGAGCAAGATTGCAAAAGTATCACTTATGTGCTCATGAAAAAATGAACCTAATATCAGGTACAATAGACGCATAAACAAAGCGTCTGAAGAGGATACAAATCATCTCCCAACATAGGAGAAAATATCTCCTTTAAGCCAAACAAACTAAGGGGGTACCATTAAAGAAACCTAAGTTGCTGGCAATACCAATCATATGTCAAACATTACTAAATACTATAATTATAACAATATACAAATGTCAATGCTATTTTAGCAACATATCACTGATGGATGGACAAAATGAAATTTGTTAAATTATCTAAACATCATCCAGATACATTTGTATTACAACATATTAGGATATTAAGGACAGACCTAAGTCCGAAAGTGTATCAGGAAAAACTAGGACACAAGATTTAACTGGAATCATGTGGGCATCTGGACAATATGTCCGCCATCACATTATCCGAACCACGGATAGCTCGCACCGTGAAATGGAAAGGCTGAAGAGCAATAGCATAACGAGTAGATCTCGAGCTCTTCAAATCCTTACTTTGCATAGCCGTAAGAGCTTTTTGGTCGGTTTCCATAAAGAAATGCGCGCCCAGAAGGAACCTTTGTAGCTTAAGAATGGACCAAACCATAGCCAACAATTCACGGTCTAAAACCGAGTAATTCCTTTCTGCCGCATTTAGCTTCCTAGAAATATACATTACAGGATGCAGAGTTCCTGAATATTCCTGCATTAGTGCCGCTCCAATCCCAGTGGAAGAGGCATCACTACGAAGAACAAAAGTCTTATCAATCATTGGTAGTCTTAAGATAGGATGAGATGAGAACAAATTCTTAACCTGATCCAATGAAGATTGGCATTCCTGGGACCAACGCACCATATTAGGAGAACCTTTTTTCAATAACGATGAAAGTGGTGCCATTATGGAGGACAGATTCTCAATGAATCTTCCATAGAATTGTATCAATCCCAAGAGACTACGCACTTGCTTTTTTGTCTTCGGAACCGAGATATTTAATGTCTTCGAAATGTTTTGGTCCTCTGTCTTCAACAGACCATGACCAACTCGATGACCTAGGAAGGAAATTTCACTAAACCCAACAAAAGCTTTAGAGGGTTTTGCAGTCAAACTATGCTCACGTAGAGTAGATAGCAATTCCTTTAGACCCAAATAGTGTTCTTCCCAAGTATTGCTGAAAAGACAGATGTCGTCTAAATATGCGATGACATCTGCACGATCTGATAGAATTCGTCGCATCATGCGCACGAAAGTCGCTGGGGCGTTCATAAGCCCGAAAGGCATAAAATTCCATTGAAACAGACCCCCAGGTGTCGAAAAAGCAGTGAGAGGTTTGGCGTGTTCCGTCAGTGGGACTTGCCAATAACCTTTCGACAAGTCTAGTTTAGTAAAGAATTTAGCTTTAGAAAGTCTAATAAGTAGATCATCTAATAATGGCATAGGTTCAGCATCCAACTTCGTAACTTGATTTAATTTGCGATAGTCAACGCAAAGACGTATGTTATTGTCTTTCTTTCGAACAATAACTATCGACGAAGAATAAGCTGAAGTGGATGGTTCAATTATTTGCAGTTGAATCATTTCATCCAATTCTTTCTCGACTTGTGCTTGAAAATGAATAGGTATTGGGTATGGTCTTACTCTGATCGGATTACGATCAGTAAGTATGATGTCATGTTCTATGACATCTGTGTGTCCAGGAATGTCGGTAAGGACATCCTGATATGATTGTAGCGTAGAGGATACTTGACGTTGCTCCTCAAAAGACAAGTTCGACGAGATTGTAACGTCCCTCCACGATTCCGTTGAATTCAGTGGAATCGCAGGAAGAGATAAGTTAACGTCAGAAAAAATAGTTTCCTCATCCTGTATAACGGACAGGGATGAGATGTGACCATGTTGGACTGTAGAGTCGTCCGTCGCCTGGAAAATAGGCTGCAAATAGTCTGGACGTTCAATAAACTCTGTTAGCATATTTATATGGAAGGTTTTATGCCTTCCATCCACATCGACAATATAGTCGACATCGGAAATTTTGGAGACTATAGTGTATGGACCTTTCCATGAAATGAGAAGTCTATTCTCTCTTGAGGGAAGTAAGACATATGCTTTGTCTCCAGGACAAAGTTGACGTAGGCGTCTTTTCTTGTTAGCAAATCGCCTAGCTTTTTCTTTCGCAAATTCGGAAGATGAAGTTGCTAACCTGCACGATTCGATAATCTTTTCTCTAAGAGCAATGACATATTCATATGACGATTGTGTATCATCGTCAATATTATCAGAAGTTATCAAATCGTGTAACAAGAACATCGGACCGCGCGGTTGCGCCCCAAAGACAAGTTCGAAAGGAGAAAACCCTGTATGCTCGTTGGGAACTTCTCTATAGGCAAAGAGGACTGCAGGTAAAACCCTGTCCCAATCTTCAGGATGATCCTCCGTTATCTTGCCAAGCAAGTTCTTTAGTGTCCTGTTAAGACGTTCTACCAATCCATTGGACATTGGATGATAAATACTACTGAGAGACCTTTTAATGTCTAGCGTAGCCATTACCTGAGACATAACGTCCGAAATTAACTGAGTGCCGTGGTCCGACAGTATTTCTCCGGGGAATCCCAGACGAGAAAATATGAGCCAAAGAGCATCAGCGATATCGACAGTTGATATGCTCTTCAGAGGAATAGCCTCTGGCCAACGCGTGCACATGTCCACGCAAGTGAGGATAAATTGGTGTCCTCTGGCTGACTTAATCTTGAACGGACCAATGATGGCTATAGCCATTTTCTGAAACGGCCGAATCGGAATATCTGCAGCCTGAATAGGAGCAGCATGTCTCGGACCTCTAGACTTAACCTCTTGACAAATTTTGCAAGATCGGCAATAAATTCGGATGTCTTTATTCACGAATGGCCAAAAGAAGGACGCAAGGACTCTAGTTTTAGTTCTGGAAAACCCCATGTGTCCAGCACACTGAGAATCGTGTGCATGCTGAAGAATTAAGGCTCTCATACACTTAGGCACAAGAATTTGCGAGTGCATAGACTTGTCCGAGTGTTGTACCATCCGTACCAATATACCATTCTTCATAGTAATATACGATTTGTGATTCGTATTTTGATTGGGATCCCCTTTCTTTGCAAGAAGGAAGAATTTCCTCAAAGAAGGATCCTCTTCTTGACGTTTAACAAACGAGTCATGGGAAATCACCAAGTGCTCGTCTTGGCTATCAACTTCATTACTATTATCCGATGAAGTTGGGGGATTAAGAGCTTGAGCTCTTGTCACCACTGCATTGACCGTTTGAATGTTTTTTCCCTCCCAACTAGAAATTTGTTGCGGGGTGCATTCCTTAACCCCATGAATACGACCGATTATAAGATCCGCAATAGGATTAGGAAGAAGACATGCATGGACATCTCCTGTGAAGAAGGGAGTGTCAATCCTAATAATAGCAGTAGGATAACTTTCCATAGTACCACCAAATGTAACACATTTGATTGTTTTTCCAGTGGCACAGCAAGGATCTATCAGAGACTCCCTAACCCCGACGGTAGTACATCCCGAATCGAAAAGTACTGAGACTAGCCTATCATTTATTAGACCTTTATGTAAGATGAGAGATCCTCTCCCATCATGCGCAACTGTAGCAGGTAGAGCAGGAAGAGGGTGACCACAACTTAGAGTAGATACAGTCGATGAGTCGAACAATGTTAAGCATTGGGGGCATTCAGTTGCTCTCCCAAAATCGAAAGCACAACCAGTGATAGCCCTAGAGTTACCACTATCATTTACTGTATTACAGGCCCCATCAAACTCTTGTTGTGCAGAGTTTGCCTGTTGGAAAGGTCTTTTTTTGTTAAACCTAGGTCTGCCTCGATTATCATTTCCCCTTTAATTATTTCGACTATCATTTTCCCTGTAATTGTTATCATATTGCCTATTGTAATCATCATTCCGGTTTGAATCCCGGTTTCTAAATTCACCATCGTCATAATCTTGACGTCGAGAATGATTACCTCGAAAGTTCGAATAGTTATTATTTGGATAGCCTTTGCGAAAGTGTCTCAAATTATTACCACTAAAATTACGAGAACTACCATCTTGTCTCCAATTCATAGACGAAGAACCATCATGTGTTGGATTACTCCGCTTCTGAGTGTAATTCTGATTACTTCCCCTATTCCAGTTTTGTTGAGCACCCTGAAATTTTTTTTTGAAATTATGGCCATATGGTGTTGCCGAAGCAGCTGGCAACCCTTCTTTCACTTTAGAATTGCTAACTGTAGCATGGGGATGCGCGGTGGCATACTGACAACAGTATTCCTCCATATCTTTTAAGTTTTTAGGCTTACGCTCATGAAGGAATGCAAGAAAAGAATCATTAACAGATGACAAAACCTTATCTCGCAATAATAAGTCCATTAGACCTTCATATGTTTTCTCAGTCTGAGACAACTCAACCCATCGTGTAAATGTACGACGTATTTTTGTAACAAAATAGAGAAATCTACTCCATTTTCTGGCAACATTGTCCTAAAACGAAGACGATAGTCTTCTTCTTTTAGTTGGTATTTTTTTTTAGCAATGCTGCTCTGACAACATCATAATTAGTCCTGTCATGTTCGTCTATTGTCATAAGAGTAGTCACTGTGTCACCTGTAAAAAATTCCATCAGTTGTTCAACATATTTTTCCTTTTTTATGTTATGCGTATCGCATAAAAATTGGAATCTATCTAGATAATCTGCTACGTCATCCTTTAAAGGATTGAAATGAGGCAATTTAATCCTATTAACAAACTCCTTTGTCGTACTCGAAGTTGTTTGATGAGCACCTGGACTCGTCAATTTCAATTTCTCTAACTCCAAAGTTGCGAGTCTTTCATCAAGTTCCATTTTCTGTTTTCTTTCCTCATGTTCCATTTTTCTAATTTCAGCCTCAGCAGCAGCTTGAAGTTTTTTCTCCTCCGCAGCAGCTTGAGCTTTAAGTTTTTTGTCTTCCATTTCCATCTGGAATTTTCTTTCATCAGCAGCAGCTTGAAGTTTTCTCTCCTCTGCAGCAGCTTCTCTTTGATACCTTTTCTCTTCAAGTTCTAATCTTCTATTCTCAGCATCTAGCTTCTTTAGTTCAGCGTCTGCTTTCAATTTAATTTCCTCTTTTTGTTTCTTTTCATCTGACTTTAATGCAATGGCGAATTGAGCAGATGAATATTCTTCTAATTCTTTACCAGACTTACCAAGGGTCAACCCTTGCTGGATGAAGAAATCCAATGTAGACATTCTGTCTAATGAGATCAGTAACCTGAAAAATTCAACAATTACCTTATCCCACTTCAATGGGAGACAAGTCTGAAATGCTAGACTTGTATACTCACTTCAATTTATTTGACTCTCTTAGTCTTAGACAAAGACCTTGTATGGTCCTCTTGTTTATAATGTAACAAAAAATCACTTGAGTACCTGTGGAAAATAATTCCTTTATATCCCACTCACTATGGGCACAAGTCTTTTTTTTTTTTTAAAGAACTTGAATATGTATTTCACCTTGTCTCAATCTTTGAGGATAACAAGTCTTTTATCAAAGAACGTGTATAAATATCTTATATAATAATATTTTATTAACAATCTCTATATGAAGAGTGTACCTTATCAATAATAATAATAATACATGACCAAGTGTATGTATGTAGACTGTGTATGACAATAATATAGTACAATCATAAATACAAAGACAAAAATACAGAACAATGACCGAAAACGTTCGCGGAAGTCAAATAAACAATACAGCAAAAAGTAAAGAAAATGTTACACAAATGTGTAATGATGACCGCGAAAAATAAACAAGACAAATGGCAACACTGTTATAAACGAAAAGGTGTAAAGAAATAAACGGAAGGAATGAGAGAAGAACAGATACAAACAAAATTAATCGAAAATCAAAGAACGAAAAAAAAACGAAAACAACACTAACTGATGTCGTCACAGCTAAAAAAAAATATAGCAACAAAAGTCGCTAGCAAATTTCAATTAAGAAAATTGCAATCCCTACAGAACGCTTACAGTAACCCTCGATTAAGTGGCATATTTACTGTAAGACCCACCAACCGAAAACCCGCAAAAGAACACAAGAAAAATACACAAAAACAGTAGAAGGAACATAAATAGCAATCAATATTTCAATGTGTTGCAGAACAAAGCTTAGTCACACATGATATTACAGTAACTAACTTGCTCCTTGCGAACACAGAAACAAAATGTCAAGCGCGCACTGAATGTCAAATCCACTGTAGCATAAAGTGGTATTCACGAACAAAAGTTACTATGACCTTCTCGACTTAGGACTTGCACATAGAATGTTTACCATTTCCACGTACTGTTTACAAACACTTGACCTCGAACAATATAGCTTGAATGCTCGGGCGTAGAAAAGTTTGTTGTTGACTGAAACGTGTAAACGACCAGCGGTACCGTTTACAAAAAGGGACTCGACTTGCAGTTGTGGTCCACGTAGCAAATGCCTAGATGTTAACTTCAGTACTTGTCCTGTTGTGGTTTATGTAGCATTATAACATAAATGCTAGCACTGTTTATCTGGGTCAACAGTTGATGACCTATTTCTGTCCTGTTGTAGCCAAAACTTGCAAGTGTAGAATTAGCGATGTGTGTTACAGCTGTCCAGTGTGTAGCTTAGACCCACAGATCAGAAATGTAATGTGTACTTGTCCTTCTCACGCAAATAGCCCCATGAAATGTAAATTTCTGGACCACATTAATGTCATCAATAATGTTAATTGCTCGCTCTGTCCACCAGAAATGTATCAGAAGAGCCCACGTAACTGGTCCACCAAAAATGTAACTGTACTTTTTCTCTTGTTGAGGTGATCACTGGCCCAAGACAGTATACATGTTGTTAGGTGTGTGGTGCGAGCGGATGATGAACTGAGTTTGGGTGCGAATGAAGGCGCGAATGTGTTTAGGCTCGTATAAATGTAGACCCTGCAACCCATACACTCACATGCAGTAGTCAAGGATGCTTGGACACTGCAGGCACGTTTCAAAACATTTATTGACGAGAACACACATGGTATCAACAGGAACAGTCAGTGTAACAAGGTCATGCTGACCGGAAATCGATAGGTATACATTAGGCATTCAGCAAGCTGGTAAACATTTGAATATTCGTGCATGGTCAATACAATGTTCTTCAATAAGGACAGTTCGTGGCGTCGCCCTGAGATTACTGACTAAACGCGTCAGATACCTTAATCACTTTGACACATAGGTGCAACTTGGCATTCCCCGCCAATTGCACATTATCAGGCTGTAGTATAATAGCCGAAAACACAGGCCTCGTTCTGACGTCGGCTGTGTACTTCTGATAAGCAGGTTACCATCAACCCTGCAGTAATGCTTATTGTAAACATAAATATGCCGCCAATCTGCGGTTCCCACAATATATCTTCGTCACTGGATTTCTGGATGGTATGAAGACTAATAGTCTTGGATGGCTACCTTGAGCACAACATATGAGTTCTGAAATGGAGGACCGGTGAGCTGCAGTTCACAGACTAGGCAATCTTCTAACATGTTCTGCTACCGAAAGCATAGTAATGGAAAAAGTCGGTATTACCTGTAACCGAGTCCACAGAACTTAACAAGGAACTCTGCTGTCATTCCAACGCACAGAGATTCACTGGGGAAAACTGCCAGTGCAGTCACTTCGAAGATTCTCCCCGAAAAACACAATGGACTCTCGTCCCTTCAGAAACCAGGACACTTCTCGGCTTGCCGGAAGTCTAACTCAACTCCCGCTTAAAAAACCCTGCCCATGGGCATACGCCCGAACTGTCTATCTTTGACCCTAAAGGTCAAACACAATGAATGAATAAACAAGGGAAGACAACCCCTAATCAACCTGACATTGCAGGTAAAGACACAATTATTCTTATGATAAAAACATAAGCAAATAACGTGACAGATGACTCCGTCAAAAATGACAGCAACAGCCCCTTATCAACAACATTATTTTTAACAGTCATAGATTGGGTGATGCGCCAGACAACAGAGGGCAGTCCAAGAGGAATTAGGTGGACAACGTTTTCTACACTGGAAGATTTTGAATATGCAGATGACATTGCACTACTCGCGCATTCACACCAACACATTCAAGACAAAACCGATAGACTGAATAAGTATGGCCAGCAGGTTGGCCTGAACATCAATTTGAAGAAGACAGAGGTCATGACACTAAATGTGGGCAATCCTGAGCCAATAACAGTAAGGAACCGAAGTTAGAACAGACAGACACATTTACTTACCTAGGAAGCATAGTAACACCTGACGGCGGAACAAGCAAGGACATTAACAACAGAATGAATAAAGCGAGAACAGCCTTTGCTGTTCTCAACAACATTTGGAAGTCTTCCCAGTACAGCACAAACACCAAATTAAGACTGTATGAGAGCTGTGTACTTTCTGTGCTTCTCTATGGTGCGGAATGTTGGAGAGTAACAGAGAAGGAAATGTCGAAACTGTCCTCCTTCCACACAATCTGCCTAAGGAAAATTCTCCGAATCTTTTGGCCAAACACCATCAGCAACCAAGAACTACTTATTCGGAGTAACCAGGAGGACATGCACACCAACATAGCTGGCAGACGCTGGAGTTGGGTTGGCCATGTCCTCAGAAGGGACCCTGATACCATCACAAGAACAGCTATGCTATGGACCCCCGAGGGAAAGCGAAAGAGAGGCCGACCAAAAACAACTTGGCGGAGAACTGTGGAAGCTGAGATGCAAAGAATGAACCACAGTTGGGGCACTGTACGAAGGATGGCCGCCGACCGAGCAAAGTGGAATCAATTTGTTGCTGCCCTACAAGACGCCACCAGGCGTGATGGCCGTTGACTGCTTTGACGGTTGGCGGTTATGGATCAAAGAAAAAGAAGACTGATGTCCAAGAATCGTCTTCAATAAAATATGTTTCGTCACTAACTTTTAACAATGAGTCCAGCATCTATTCATTGCCAGTTGGTCATACTTCTTGACCCATTCAACATCGTTTCCGAGCTTCATTGTCATTAACCAGATCACCATCATACGACAGAAGTAACACTATATTCGCGTCATCTAGAAGTACGTCGGCCACATTATTTCAATGACACTTAAGAGACGTAGAAATAGCCGATAACACCATCTTTAAGGATTAATTGTAATCGCTTAAGTTGTTGAACCAGATTTGACTTCATACGGTCAACGGGAAAATGACCTCTTCACGTAACTATCTTCGCCCTACCCAGACGTATAGATTAAACACATGCGGTGGCGAATGCTTATCGCGACTATACTGAGTCAGACTACAAAGGAAGGTCAGATTGTTTTTCTGTAAATACGTCTGTGGTCAGTGATATGTCGCCAATTTATCTGTCTGGTGACTGAAATCAGGGCAGGTGAGAATTACGTAAGCATTTCCGCCTCAATTTTGGTAATGATAATTATAGATTACAGCCAGTATATGAACACAGATTAGCGAGGGCAAGATTTGAGGGATAAGTTTACATATGGGTTCGCCAGTGTGTATAAGAGTAAACGGAAAGAACATAGCCATAAATGGTTATGTTTCATTGTATGACATGATATTCTTATTATATCTTACATTAAAATGGTGAAAGTAATATTTGCAGCCCCTGCCCACTACGTTCTAGCTCAGGGATTGGATCAATTGAGAGCAGGAAATAGACATTCGTTTTGATTAGAAGTTTTGTCGGAAACTTTTTTGTGTGTGTGGAGGCATGGAGGAAAAAGAAAATATAACCTCCTTCGGAGGAAGAAACAGACTGCACCACAATACGTCAACGCAGCAAGACCCAGGAGCCAGAGAAGAATAGGACGAGAACTCCAAATTAAAGGACAGGACAGAGTATTTGGGCATCTTCGAAACTCAAGAAGAAAACCCGACCTTCTAAATACAAAGACTGTAAACCTAGGAATCGGAGCACCCGTCATAAGAGGGATTCTAAAATTAACCCAGACCAGGTGTTCGAAGCATCTAATCTAAGTTGCTGTGTCCATTCATCTGTGCCAGGAGATTGTAATTTCTTAAACATTGGGTTCGTGTTACGTGTCTACACTACTAGTCTGTGATTCAAGAGCTAGGGGTCGATAATAATCACCTACACTGGACGAGTTGTGAAGAAATATTACCTTGACCTTAGGAGAGGTTAACTCTATAAGTTTCTAGAGAAGTGAACTCATCACGAAAAAGGGTTTGACGGAACAACAGCCCCAGTACTCACCAATTTTCAGCTAAGTGCTTAGTAAACAGGCCACAGCAAAGAACATTTACTTTCCATCAAGTATCGAAGACGATAACATAATCTTTGTGCACTCCATCGAAACATAACCTTGTTTATTTTTAAATGTTACATAATAATTGATCATTAAATTGGTTATATGTTGTTTTACAAATTCCGAGTTGATTCAGTTATAGATAGGAGTGCACATGTGTAAATCCATATATGTTATATATATATATATATATATATATATATATAAATATATATATATATATATATATATATATAGATATATATATATATATATATATATATATATATATATATATATATATATATATATATATATATATATATTTACACATATAGAGCCAATAATAATAAGAAGAAGAATTTTACTGATAATTCATTTTGGGCTTGTACTGGCTAAATTAAATTATTTAATACTTCTTCACAAAAGGCGGCTGGCAGATAAAAGTTAACATTGCTACGACACATTCAGCATAGTTCTTGACTTCTGAAATATTTTGTGATACTCGCTCAAGGTAGAAGCATCATTATCCTCCTATCTGTATCTCTGTCAAGAGTAATCTTGCTAAAGGTAAATACCTTTGAAGACCCACAATGGACACTCTAGGTTTTGGCCATTGTTGGACCATCACTGCAAAACAAAGGGGAGGCAACCTGTGACAAGCTTAAAACCACAGCACATTATTGTAACCCTGCAATTTGGAAAGCCATGCCCCACCCTTCCGGAAAAGATGAGGGAGATGCACAGCATGTTGCCTCTCGTTCTTTCTCCTAAATGCGTGCCAAATCAAGATAGAATATCCAGGAAAGAAACATGAGCTGTTGACTCTTACTCAAGATATTTCGGAATGGCAGAAAAGCCACAGAAGAAGCCCGGATCTACAATGTACATAGTGCCAATGTTTCTTCATCCTGCTATTGTTATTGTTGATCAGAATCAACGGTGTCTACGCCACATTCCCGTTATTTCGTGGAAGGACAAAGTAACCAATGTCGAGATGTTGTCACGTACTAGCCTTCAAAGCTGATATACACTACTTAGACAGCGCATACTACTGGCTTGACCGTGTCTGCCACATGGAAGATGGTCGCATTCCGAAAGATATCTTCAACGGACAACTAGCAGATGGCAAAAGAACAGTTGGGCGATCGCAGCTGAGGTTCAAGGATGTGTGCAAGAGAGATATAAGGGCACTGTGCATAAATCTAGCAACCTGGGAGGATGAAGCTGCCGAACGCACCAAGTGGCGATGCTCTCTACGGCGTCACGCAGATGGCCGAAAAGAAGGTCTCACGTCAGGCGGAAGAAAGGAGAAAACGTCGAAAATAAGCAGAAAAATAAGCAGCTGAGGACTGTCACCTCATGGGCGCATTCCCATAGCCAGTTATGACTGAAGGGGTTATTATTATTATTATTATTATAATTATCAGAATCGACGTCATTGCACTCAGGGTAAACCTATAGGTGCCCAGTCTCCCTCAGCAAATGTCGAAGGGTATTAATGCTAACTGTTGCTGTTGCACGCTGGTTGTATGCACGCCGAATGCATCCTCTCATACGTCCATCCCTGCTGGTATTACGTTTGATGCCAAATTCTAGCAATCTTAGCCATTATGATTCATCGATTACAATGAAATTCTATAACAGGCGATCATTAATTGCCCTCATTATGTCCCCCTTATCCATATCCAACACATCTTCTATAAGAGTTCATGGAGTTAGTCTGTCAGCTATTTCATTGCCCCGTATGATCAGGACAGTAGATCCACACCAGTTCCTGAAGATTCGAGGCTTCTATGGAGGTTTTCCATTCATGCCGGAGCCTTCCCTTTGGAACTTCGGAAGCATGAATTGTGAGTCTGATACAATAACTGCCCGTGTTAATTCAGTTAACCTGGCTTGGTTGCGAAGGAGCAAGATGCTCAGCAGCCCTGGTAAATCAACAACAACATGCCAAGACATAAAGGCTCAAAGTTCACAGCTATCCACTGAACATGAAGGTATTTAGCTATTCTGTTTTCTGAAACATGCCAAAACTAGCTGCAATGCATCTAAATATGCCCGGTTGTTTAACGTAATCCGCGCACTTCAATCTCTGTGCCAGATGTTTCCCAGGGGTGATAAAGACACATGTTATTGCTGAATATTGTATTTTATTTAAGGTGATAAAGAAACATCGTGTGGCATTGTTTCTTTCAATTTAGGGCCACACATATTGTTGCACGGTCTGTGCTACGCAGTCTCTTTTGAGGTGATATAAACATATCTTATTGTTGCACATCATCTTTCATCTGATGTGATATAGGCACACCTTATTGTTGCACATCATCTTTCACCTGAGGTGATATAATCTTATTGTAGCACATCATCTTTCACCTGAGGTGATATAATCTTATTGTAGCACATCATCTTTCACGTGAGGTGATATAGACACATCTTATTGTAGCACATCATCTTTCACCTGAAGTGATATAGACACATTTTATTGTTGCAAATTATCTTTCACCTGAAGTGATATAGACACATCTTATTATAGCACATCATCTTTCACCTGTGGTGATATAGATACATCTTATTGTAGCACATCATCTATCACCTGAAGTGATGTAGACACATTGTATTGTTGAACATCATCTTTCACCTAAGGTTATAAAGACACGTGTTACTACACCACAGGAGCTTTTACTTCTTCCTGCTATGATGTAGCAGTACCAACGCTGCAAGAAGGATAAGACAAGGTCAAGTACCATCTCAGTATCGATGTTTGACTGTAACGGATCTCTGTCGTTTCCTGTCCCCTGCCATGATCGTACTCTGTAACAAAATATTTCCTGCCCGTCCCTGAATGTTATCGTCCCACTTACAGCGTTGTTGTCCTCTTGCCTAATCATCTTCAGTTCTTCCTTCCATGGTGGTTATCTCTTACATGTTCAAAATATATTGTTTTTCCACTGTGAACCTGTTTTATTAATTCTCTTTTATGTTATAAGTTTTCCTCATTGACCGCTTCATATTTTTTTCTTGTGTTTCAATAAATAAAATAGACTTCCATTAATCTATAAATACACATCTCAAGGGTCTCGGTTATTTTCTCCATTTGATTGTTGTTGTTCTTGTTGTTGTTGTTGTTGTTGATCCAGCGGCGCTTGGGATCTCGCCCTTCGGCCCAATGCCATGTAGTGATATCTGCATGTTTTCGCAAGTTGTTTTGTTTCTCCGTACAGGGTGTTCCACTTATCTGGCCTGGGAGGAAGAAGCATTTTTCTAACATCATCGAGTGCTGGGCACTCAAAGAGGTGGTGGTCAACAGTTTCATGGGGGTAGTTACATAGCTGGTACTCTGAAGAGTGTTGTGGTTGGATTTTGTTCACGTGACTGTTGAGAGGTATATGTTGTGATCTCAGCCGAAAAATGGTGCTCTGATCCCTGCTTGTAAGGTGACCGATGTTGTCATTAGGATCAGGACCAGCCATATGTCTGTACAGAATAGTGAAGAAAGTATTTAACACTAGATGTCTTGCTCATTCGTAATTTTTGAGTATGTTAACATCTGCCTGATGTTTTTTAATGTTTCTTTTTTAACAAACCGATTCTATCTTGACTTCTATTTCTCTTCTGCCATTCGCTGTTATAATGTGTCTGAGATATGAAAAATTTTCCTCTTATTCCGGTATCTTTCCATTTTTTTCAAGTTTAATACTGAAATCTCATCTATTTGCTGATTAATACCGCTTATGTTTTCTCATTGTTAATACCTAATCTATATTTAGATCTCTCATTGTTTACCGCTCCACTAGTATTGCAAGTCTAGTCCGCTTTCGGTTACAAAGCTGTTAAGCGGGTTATGCGAAGTAAAAGTAACAAATAAAGGAAAATATGGATTTTAAGGATCCACTGTTATTACTGTAACTAAATCCACTAAAAAGCTTTTAACTAGATTGTTTATTCCAATACTACGACTTTGCACACAAAAAATATAACAATGTTCACAATTATTGTGTGCAACGACATAAAGTTCTATGATCCTGTTCACAATTTTGTGTACAAAAAACTCAGTTCTGTGACCATTTCTGTGACCATTTCTATGACCACTTCTGTGACCATCACAGCTGTTCATCCTCATGTAGCATGTCCTTTGCAGAACGTCGCTCTCATCACAGCCCGCCTGAAAGATTCTCGATTTCTAGCCAGTCCTCCTGCCTCCTCCAATGTCATGTTCAAGGTGTCTTCAATGTCTTGTGTCCACCGTTGTCTTGGTCGGCCCCTGCCTCGCCTTCCAGGTACCATACCCTCCATCACTGCTCTCTCTAAGCCACTATGGCGTTTAATGTGGCCAAAATATTTCAGTTTCCGGGACATGATATTGTTTATGAGCCAGTTTTCCTCGATGTTCAGGTCGTGTAGGATGTCTATATTTTTCTTCTTCTTGGTCCACGATATTCTGAGAATTTTTCTGTAACACTTTGCTTCAAAAAATTCGATTTTTTTCTTTAATGTTCGAGTAATGGTCCATGATTCACATCCATATGTTGCTACCGGAAAAATGCACGTTCTCGGAAGTTTTATTTTATTAATTTGCTAGTGTTATGCCATAGGTTCTTCATTTTATTTAACCTCTGCATTGCTATGGCCAGTCTCCTTCTGACCTCTTTTGAACAGTCTAGATTGTTGTTAATTATGGAGCCAAGATATTCAAAATTTGTGACATTTTCAATTTCCTCATCATTGATGGTAATTTTTGGTTGGCATCTTGTTTGTCTGTGGACATTATCTTTGTTTTCTTTGTGTTCAGAAAAAGGTTCTGATCCTCACTGTGTCTTTTGACAGACAGGATTAACTGTTCTAGTCCCTTGGCACTGTTTGAAAGAATAACTGTGTCATCTGCGTACCTGAGTTCTGGGATCGCATTTCCACCTATTGTGAACGGATCGCAATGTTCACATTCTTGGTCACTCCGAACATTTCTCATTATACGTATTTTCTGCATAGATGTTAAACAAGTATGGAGAGAGGATGCAACCCTGTCTTACTCCCCTTTTCACCTCAAACCATCCTGATGTTTCTCCCGCTACTCTGACAGCTGCTTTTTGTTCATGGTACTTGTATAATGTTTCAATTTGATGGATCAAATGCGCTGGAAACCCCATGTCTCTCATGATGTTCCACAATTTCTGATGTTGTACGCAGTCGAAGGCCTTGGTGTAATCTACAAAACAGGCATGAAGATCTACATTGTACTCTCTGCATTTCTCTAGGATGTTTCTCACATTAAAGATGTGATCTCTCGTACCTCTGTCTTGTCTAAATCCCGCCTGTACTTCATGTATTTCATGTTCTAACTTTTTTTCTATCTTCATGATAATCCGCAAGAGGATGATGCTGGCATGACTTATTAAAGCAATAGTGCGATAGTTGGTACACAGCTTTAAATTGCCTTTCTTTAGGAGAGGGATATACACAGATCTTTTCCATGCTTTGGGCCAGATTGCACTGTTCCAGATCTTCACACATAGTGCATGATAAACGAGGACACTGGCCTCTCCTCCTGCTTGGATTAGTTCAGTTGGTATATCATCGCATCCTGGTGATTTCCCTTTCTTCAGGCTTTTGATTGCTGCACGTACTTCATCTAATATAGGTTCTGGCTCTCTCTCTCTCTTCATTTTCAATCGTCATGTCTGGGGTCTTTGTACTATCTTCATACATTTCTCTACAGTACTCCTTCCATCTCTCCAATATATCCTTACTTACTGTTAACATGTTATCATTTTTATCATTAATTACATGTAATGATGGTCTAAAATCATCTGTTAGCGTTCTGATTTCCTTCAACATATCCCTATCCTTTCCCTGCAATTGCAGCTCTTCAATTCTATTGCAGGTATTCGTTATGTACTGTTTCTTGTCTTTCCTAATCTCTCTCTTGATGTTTCTTGTGCAGTTTTTGTATTTGTCACTGTTCCGTTCTACCCCTGTTTGCTTCAATTTTCTTCTTTCCTCCATGAGCCTCAATGTTTCCTCCGTGATGTATATCTGCTTCTTATGCACTTTTCTAGGGATCATGTTTTCTGCTGATGTGATGAGAATATCTCTCGCATGTGTAGCTAGCTCATCTGGTGTCATATCCTCTTGTACAGCCATCAGTGCTTCGAATTTGTTTTGTACTTCTACGAGAATGTTATATTCAGGTGGTATGGCGCTTACATCGAGACGGAGAGGTCGAGCACCTTTCGTCACTTTTTTCAATTTTAACTTAAATTCTGCAATTAGTAGCTCATGATCTGAAACACAGTCTGCTCCTGTGAGTGTCTTTGTAGATGATATACCTGACCTCCATCTTTGTTGTATCAAGATG
Source organism: Oreohelix idahoensis (assembly GCA_024509875.1). Classification (NCBI taxonomy): domain Eukaryota; kingdom Metazoa; phylum Mollusca; class Gastropoda; order Stylommatophora; family Oreohelicidae; genus Oreohelix; species Oreohelix idahoensis. Next base: position 27,011 of record JAMPIV010022805.1, read on the forward strand.
TAATCTATTTGATTCCTGCTGTTGCCATCTGGTGAGGTCCATGTATAAAGCCTTCTGGGATGTTGTCTAAATAGGGTATTTGTAATGCAGAGGTTGTTTTCTAAGCAGAAATCGATTAGTTTTTCTCCTCTTTCGTTTCTATGTCCTATACCGAATGGACCTCGCACCTTTTTCTCTTCCTCGGTTCTTTCGATGCCAACTTTCGCGTTAAAGTCGCCCATGATTATCATGATATCCCTTTTTTCCACTTTCCCTAAAGTCTCTTGTAAACTGTTGTAAAATTCCTCAATTTCATCATCATCTGCTGCAGATGGGGGTGCATAAATTTGTAAAATTGTGATGTTCCTTTTCTTTCTCTTGAGCCTAATCATGAGAAGTCGATCACTAATCGGATTGTATCCAAGTCGCGCTATGGATGCTTTCTTTGTCAGGAGGAAACCAACCCCGCTCTGACCGCCCTTTTCCTTCCCTGAAGGTCTCTCCTGTTTGAGTTATAAAATGACCTTGTCTGGCCCATCTATGTTCAAAAATGCCCAGTATGTCTGTTTTGGTTCTTTCCATTTCTTTACTAATCACACAAAGTTTTCCCTGGTATAGGCTTCTTACATTCCACGTGCCTATTCTTAATTTTTTTTCTTTAGCCCGATGTCAGGGCTTTCCGCAGTAACACAGTCAGGTTTTTGGCCGTCATCACCATTACTTGTACTTGCTCTGGCATCGTTCTCTTCCCCAGTTCGCATAGTCGATCTGCCTGGCCTGGGGGCCACACCATCAGATCTTTGTGTTTCGTGATTCTTCATTCTTGGCTGTCATGATTTCTTGGCAATATTCATTCAGTAGTTTGCCATCGCTTTCTGAACGGTTCTGGCCGCTTACCAACTTTGGTCCCTGGTGCGCCCTGAAGCCCGATACCAGGCCGAGCCAGCTCCTGCCTTCAAAGTCGTTTTCAAATAAATCGATCATCCATCTCTTCCGCACAGCTGTTATCTTGTTAAAAATTATGTGATTTTTTTTTTATCTGAAAGACAAGGTAGTTGTCTCATCTCTGACTCCAAGGAATTTTTGGTGGTTGTGATAGTTCTAAAGTTTAAGGTTGGCTGTTTTCACGTTTTATTTTTTTTATTCTTTTTTTTTTTAAAGTATGGTAATGTTAAAAAATAGAAGAAAATACAACAGAGATTAATAAAATATAATAGGGACAAAGAAACAAAAGCAAAGTTCAAATATACGATCAACAACTGGCCTTCAACCACGAGCGTAAATCGGTGGGAAAATCGGTGGGGAAATCGGTGAGAAAATCGGTGGGAAAATCGGTGGGAAAATCGGTAAGAAAATCTGTGGGACAATCGGTCGGAAAATCAATGAGAAAATCGGCCTCGATTACTGGCTTCTCGTCCTTTAAGAATTAATTTTTGTATGACCGACCCCAGCCAGTCGAAGTTCTTTCAAATTTTGAGAGTTAAAAATGTACCAGGACAGAGGGCCGTGTGAAAACTTTCAGCTCCCTGGGTTGTCTGAAACCTAGTCAACCAAGGGCTCAAGGATTTGAAAGCTGCAAACAACGCTCACATCAGTAAATACAATGTTCAAAAATAGTGTTAACACGTAAAAACGACAAGGTGAAAAGGAAGTCGAGTGGGAAAGTGTCACATGGTTGTGTGGTCCATGTATCAACATTAACATAGATTTCGTACTGGCTTGGCTATAGCCAGGGCCGGCTCAACCGACGGTGCAACACGTGCATTTGCACGGGGCGGCAAGCTTTGGGGGGCGGCAAAAAATATTTTTACTTATTTTTACAATCCCGCCAAAATATTCCGCCTGGGAGCCGCGCTGGTGTAATGGTTACCACACTGCGCTAGCGATCAGGTGTTCAAGTTTCAAGCCCGGGCGCGGGCATTTGTAGGAGTGTCATCGTCCGGGATTTTGACTGAATAACCTGAACGGCTCCTGAAATAAACCCACTGTGGATGGTGTCACGGAGTGTTCGAAGGTTTCGTCTAGATTATTTTAAAATTCCTTACTTTTCTATTCCTTCACATTTTGTCTGTTTTCTCTACAAAATATTTGCACCAGCGATCTGTTCTTTAGCTGTTTTTCAAGTCTTCACTAATAGTTCTGCCATACGATCCGAATGCTATCTTCTCCTACAAAGACACTAAAAGGTATTTCTTCAGGGACGTCAGTACAATTTACTCGCTTGGTCGAAATTACAGTGGTTCTCAGAGGATTATATTTCCGTGTTCAGTGATCAACTGAAGACCACCACGAAGAATGTTCCGGCATGGCTGAACGAGACACGGGAATTAATTAACTTGGCGTGGGAATCAGGAATTTATTTTTTTATCGACCATTCTTTGTTGGCGGCTCGAATGTTTCAGTTGTTTTCGAGTGTGCATTCAAAGAAGTTGATTTTGCTCAGTGTTAGTGTGCTATGTGTTACAGTGATAAATAAGTTTTTTAAACGTTTTATGGAAATTAGTACAGTGTTTCAGCCTCCATTCATTACTAAATAATACATTTTATTGTAGGGTTTATTAAAACGGTTTTAATATTCAAATATATATAATGTCCGATAAAAGAAAAAAAAACTATCAGGTGCCGAATATAGGAAACGAAAACTGGAAAAAGAACGCGATATTCAAAAACATAGCGGGGCTTTACATAAATATCTAAATACTGAAACAGCTGATGTAGGACAGACAAAAATAAGCAAGTGTACCGAAACAAATGATTCTGAGCTCATGGCAAGTACTTCTAACTCGGACCCCAGTAACCTAGATATTACTAACAATGTCGAAAATGAGACTGATTTGACCGTTTCCAATTGCAGAGATTTAAGTGATGAACTTGAGAGGTAGACTGATCCGGCAAGATGGAATCCGTCTTTAAGCGATACCGAAAGACTGGAAATCGTAAAAAAAGGCCTGCCAGAGAGACCAAAAAATGAGCTCCTTTTCCGCGCAGCTCTAATGGTCGGAAATTTTCACTAATTTTTAACACTAGGGAGCTAAGCAATGGAGAACATATTAATCGATCATGGTTAGTGTATTCAAAAGAAAAAGATTCTGTATTTTGTTTCTGCTGTAAGTTGTTTTCCTGTAATAAAATGTCACTCACTACTGATGGCTATAATTATTGGGGTCATTTATATGTGTATCTTAATGAACACAAAAAATCTAAAAACCACTTGGAGTCCCATACAAATGGGATTGAATTATCGTCCAGGCTTAAATCAGTACAGACAATTGATTCAATGCAACAAAAGTTATTAAATTCAGAAGTTCGACACTGGAGGAGCATAATAGTACGCCTGATTGCTATTGTCCAGTTCTTGAGCCAACAAAGCTTGCCATTTCGTGGAACATCTGATAAATTATATGACCCTAACAATGGAAATTTTTTAAAGCTTGTTGAACTGATTGCCAGATTTGATAGTATTATGTGTGAACATTTAATGAGAGTAGCTCGTGAATCGACCCAACATTACCTTGGGAAAAACATTCAAAATGAATTGATTGCTCTTCTCTATGGAACCATAAAAAAAGAAATAATTTCTATGGTGGAGAAAGCTAAATATTATAGCATAGTTGCAGACTATACTCCCGATGTAAGTCACATTGAACAATTAACACTAATTGTAAGATTTGTTAATACGAATCCCGATGATATCAACATTCATGAGCATTTTCTTGGTTTCATTGCTGTAGAAGCCACTACAGGCTCAGCGTTAACCGAATGCATTCTAAGAAAATTGTCAGACATGGCTATTCCAATTGCAAACATGCGTGGCCAGGGGTATGATAATGGATCAAATATGAAAGGAAAACATTCAGGAGTTCAACAACGTATTAGGGACTTGAACCCGAGAGCTTTTTATATCCCGTGCTGTTCTCATTCTCTCAACTTGGTGGTCAATGATGCCGCGATGTCATCTAGAGAAGGGGTTTTATTTTTTTAAACGGTTCAGAAATTGTATATGTTTTTCTCAGCGTCAACACTGCGTTGGGGAATCCTTAAGAAACATATTACAACTCTAACGTCCAAGCCACTAAGTACAACTCGATGGGAATCTAGAATCGAGGTCATTCGTCCTTAAAGATATTATATTGAGGAATTTTATCATGCATTGATAGAAATTGCTGATGACTAGTCAGTAGACAAAATGGCGAGAGATGAAGCTGAAAACCTTGCCCTAAAACTCAGAGATTTTAAATTTTTATGTTGTCTGGTTATATGTCACTGAGTTTTAAACGAAATTAATGTTGTTAGTAAACTGTTGCAAAGCATAAAAATTGAATTGACTTGTGCCATAACAACTTTGAGAAATGTTCTCCAAAGCCTTAAGAATCTCAGAAATGATGAATCATTTCAAAATTTTCTTGTTGATGCTACAACATTAGCTGAGAAAGTTGAAGCTGATCCTGATTTTATACCAACGTTTGAATGTACTAGAGTGCGTCGGCAGAAAAGCAACACAACTATGAAGCAAGAGATGAACCTATTTTGGATCCCAAAACTAAATTCAAAATTGAATTTTTCTTTTTTATTATTGATGTTGCAACTAATTCTATTGAAGAAAGCTTCGAGCAATTGGAACATCACAGTTCACATTTTTCCTTTTTATATAACATCCCTAAATTGAAATCTGAGACGACAAATGAGCTCTTAAACAAATGTAAAAACCTAGAAGGCGTTTTAACACATCCAGAAAATAGAGACATTGATGCCATTGAGCTATGTGATGAACTGAAAGAAGTATCCAAATTAGTACCAGAAAATACACCGCCAATTGAAGTTCTTCGTTATATTATTGAAAATAACATTGCTCCTAATGTCGCTATAGCCTTAAGAATATTACTAACTTTGCCTGTAACGGTAGCAAGTGGTGAGCGTAGTTTTTCAAAACTGAAGCTTATTAAAACTTATTTACGCTCAACAATGGCCGAAATTAGATTGGAAGGACTTGCCATGATTTCAATTGAACATGAAATTGGTCAAAAATTAGACTACGCAGACCTTATTTCTGCTTTAGCAAATATGAAAGCAAGAGAAGTGTCTTTTTAAGCAGTACATACTTCAAACAATATAAATTCAAACAATGTGAAAATAGTGCTAAAAACTATAACATGTACATACTATAGTTAAGAGTTTGTGACTCAACAGTTCATCGTTCCACATGAGAAGAGCATCCGCTATATGTAAGTAATGTTACTACATTTATTTCATATAATTGTCTCTAATAAAGTCAATGGCTTATGTTATGACTATACAGTATTTTCATCAATTTATCAATACATTATTATTAATGGTACTATTTAAAATTAGGCAAATGGTCATGAAATTAATGTTGAAGCTTGTTTAACATAATGGTTTTAAAAATTTCAAACGTTAATTTGAGGTTGGGCTGGGTGTCACAACGTTACCCCTGTGAGGGTAACCAAAGAGAGTTATCTGTGTGGTGCCGGCTTTGTCAATGGCTCAGATTCGCCTGGCACCCGGTTGAAGATGAGCAGCAGGAGTGGAGAAGGTGAATATAAGACTTTGGGATGAGTTCCCAGCATATAGCCCCAGTGATTCTGGATCTCGTGACATATACCTCCTACCACTCTATCTCCCTCTCTATATTATAATACTAACGAGCCCCCACTCCCCTATTACACTGAGTGAACAGAAGAGAAAGAGAAGAAGAACAGTATGTCTCTTTCGCACACTTTCGTTCCTTCTCTATATATGTAATAACGTGTGTGGGTAATGTAACCACAACTACAACGTTTATTAAAATACTGAAATATAACAACATTCAGTTACAACAATACAAATGTAATAAGAACTAACCTAACTATGGCTGGAAAAGAAGATAATAGTTAGGCAAAAAATACACTCACTAAACTTAAGTCTACACGATGTGATGATGATGATGAATTAACCTAATCTTAACCCCAACAAAAAAGGATATCTTGATTCGGGGCTCGGAATGACTGTCAATAAAACTCTGGGAATTTGTATACACGGGCAAGTCTTAGTCTGCATTCAATAACACTGGACGGTCCACTGGATTTCGTCAGGTGTCGATGGCCTGTTCCTTTTGTCGCTCACAAAGCGAGTGTTGACATTGCGCCGCGTGTCTGAGCTGGCGTGTTCCTATGTTGTTGTTTAAACAATGTTATGCGGTGGAGACTTCCGCTGATATGCAGATGTCCCTGTGTGGTGAAGATATTGGTCTCGGGTGGTGATGATGGTGGAAGCAGGTTATATCTTGGTATTTGTTGGCGCATATATTTCACTGGGGAATCTGTCCATTACTACAAGTAATTTTGTATCTCAATAATTTGCGTAGGCGCTGGTTTACAAATTCGTCAGTCGGCTCTTGCCCCTTCCGATAATTAAAGTAACGTGGACAGCTCTTTAGTAATGCAACAATCCTGCCTTGGTATTGTCTGCACCCTGTTCTGCGTGGGTGGCTGCGGATGATGGAAAGACCCTTCACCGTCTGGCGAATTCCTTTCTCAAAAACCCCCGTGGAGAATGGGTAAAGTGGGTGCCGTTAATTACATGTGAGATGCGTGTCGTCGCAGTATCTCTGGTCGGCCCTACTTTTTAGCTTGTCCCGTAATTAACGCCCGCAACGTAGTAGACAAAGGCTGAGGTATCTCAAAGGTCCCCGGTCTCTACCACTGCGATGGATAAAAGGATAATCCCGTATAAATACCCCGTAACCTATGCTCCGCATGCGGTGTGTTTGTGTCTGTGAAATCTTATCCTTATAATGAATGACTGTGCGGTGTTTACTGTACGGTTAACAGGTAATGTAAGAGACAAAATAAACGTGTCTTGTATTTACTTCATTATAATTAATGAAACTGTGCGATCTTATAAGTATAATAATTCTTTGCATGGTGTTTATTGCAATCTGTACTTATGAGTATGCGATATAATATTATAATAAACGTGACTGGTATTTACAGTGTTATATTTATTTATATATATGGGAAATATGTATATATAATCTGACTGAGGTTAAGATATAATGATATAAGGTACAAATCTATATTACACTAACCTTGATGTCCATATCATGAATTTCACTGACACTTGGCCTGAATCTTCCTCGTGAAATATGGAACCAGTATATGCGGGCGGAATGATTTTTCATACCATTGCCCGAACGATAGATTTCGTTCAGTATATACTGTCTGAATCGCCTAGGGCTATTTTTCCGGTCGCTTCTTGGGTCATGTGAAAATTCGTTTGTTTTCCTTTCGTCAGAATTCAGTCCTCATTCCTAGGTACATTTCCTGTAATATTTTTCTATTATCGTTTCCTTGTTGTTCCTCTCCCAGACAAACTGTCTGTGTGCGTCCTTTGGGGCACGTACAGTGTTGTTCTTCTCGTTATAATTTCGTATTCATACTGCTTTCATGTTGCCCTTGTGCAGACTTTAAGTCTCCCTTAGTCACAACAATACTTGGTTAACACTGGCCCTGTGTAAACATATCCGCAACTTAGTATCAATTATTCCGATAGTCTGTTGGTGCAATGTCCGCGTGTTGTCTCAGTGTTCTGTAAACATTTCTTGTAAAATTAGTGGGTTTCCCACGACTGTCTGGTAAGCACACAATGGGTATAGAAACGAAATACAAACTCATTCGTCTCTCGCGACACTGGGGCGGCAAGGTATGGTATTGCACGGGGCGGCAGAATTCCTAGGGCCGGCCCTGGCTATAGCCAATCCACGGAGTCTACCTCATCACCCCTTGCAGGTGTAAATTAGGGTAATCGCCAAACAGCCTTTTCATTCCCAAAGCTGCTAAACTTGCATGAGACCATTCCTGACGTTTGCCGACAGCTATTGTATAGAAAACGAAACAAGTTGAGACATGGAAACGAAGCAGCGAAAAGTACTGAATACTAGAAAAGATGGACAGATAACATCTTTGGCACTGTCTGGTTGTCGCCCTGTCCCCTAAGCCAAAGTCAACAAAAGCGCAGACGCGATTTATCACTTGTGTCGTTGTGGGATATCCGGTTCCCGTCGCGTGAACATGGCTTCTGTTAGCTTTACATGTTTTTAGCAGATGTTAATATTGAAGGAACTAGAACATGTGAGATAAGAAAAACGGGATTGTGAGCAGGAGAGATATAGGTTTTACATGGTTCAGAAGCTTTGATGTAACTTTTAATGGAACTCGTATATCTCCTCCTATTTTTAGATGCACATATTTTGACACCTGGCACATTGATGATCGTCGTATGCAAATAATATGACATTACCTGTTTTCAAATGTACGGTGTATCCGGCACAGTAACATGGCCCATATCGACTGAAAGTAAATCAAAGCCGTAGCCTACGTGTCTATTTTTGTTTTAAACCAGTTTTATTTAACTTCATCTAACTCTAGCCTTGACCTTATTGGCTGCATGCAGGAGCATCTCCCTATGGACCCATGATCAGCAGGGGAAGCTGAGAAGTGGCTCCTGTGTAGGACGTCACAATTACTTGGGAGAGCCCAGAACCAGAACACTGTACTTTATCTCCGCATATTTGGAGAGTCTCCTAGGATGGCGGGGAATGAACAGCATGCCACGCGCTTCTTCATCCTATCTTCGGACCTGATGTGATGATCCTTTAAATGCCAGCCAAGCTGGAGAAACTGGGGCTCATGGCTTCATCTCAACACGTTTCAGAATGACAGAAAAGACACAGGAAAAGCCTAGATCTACAGTGTAGATAATACCAACGAGTCTTCAACTTGATATTGGCTGCAAAAGAGCGAGAAGTTCTGTAGTCCTAGTTACACAACAACTTGACCTCAACTTGATATATTTAGTGGCGTTTGCTAAAGGTACCTATGTACCACTCTTCTTAGAAAACTGAAACTTGACATGCAGTTCCCTTTCTTAGAACATTTAAATTTAGTAAGGGTTGACCCAGCCAGCTTTTATACAGGGTGATTGAAAAACCACATTCTATTTTTAAATTGTTATTAATTCCACTATTATTCAACTAACATAAGAAACCAACGTCAAGGTAAAAAAAAAATTGAATGTCAATTCATTTACATAAAATTCTATGTCACATTATCAATACAGCCCAGCGAGAGATCCAGTTTGTCCAGCTTATGACTTTACATCGTATTTACTGTCTATTCTTTTCTCCCTTTATTGGCCATTTTCAATTTTATTTTATTTACATTCTGTTTCCGCAAAAAAAAAAAAAGTTTAAACAAAATAAACATTTTTAGTTTAATGGTAGCTAATGATCCTTGTTTTGGGGGTTGGAGTGGCTAAGATGTATGGCGTCCGCCTTGAATTCTAAAGGTACCGGGTTTGATTTCCAGTAGATGGAATATACTTGATAGAATTATTTTCAGAACCAGTGGGTCCTAATGATGTCGTACTCCTCCCTGGTCTCATGGGTAGTGAGAGTGGATGCCTAGCCTTCCCGGATAAGGGCGAAAAAAATAGGGGGTCCCATGTGCAAGTTGCGCACGTTAAAAATCACGCGGCAGAGTAAAATCGTAAAGAGTAGGCCACAAGGCCGTTGCCCTGGCAAAATTAAAAAATTAGAAATCTACCCACCACAAAAATATTTATAGAATGTGTGATTCCTGTATACACACATTGGGATTCTCGCTGGTGCTACTGAGTTCGTGCACTGTGCTGAGATCCTCCTTGTGTAATCTAAGGGAAGAGATCGGAGCACTGATGGAGTTGTCCGTGTGCAATGAAGATAGTCCTTAAAACCAAACCATGTTTTGACATTCGTGTCATAAATACAAGTGAGTATATGAAAAATTAAAAATAGGAAGTAACTTTTCAATCTCACTCCATAATAACGAATTGCCGTGGAAATAACTCCATTAAAGTAAGGATTTTAAAGGGGAATAATGACCTGCGAATATTGTTGTGTTCTGTATTTGAAGGTGCCGGCTTCGGACGGTGAACGGTGATGTTCCGATCACATCAGTGAGTTTCTTCAATTAGAGTACTTCAGTATTGTACAAGTATACAACCAATCCTGACATACGGTAGTGAGTCATGGACAATTAGCAAACGTGACGAAAAAGCAATTGAGACCACAGAGATGTGATTTAAGACAAGAATGTTAAAAATATCATAGACAGCTAAGAAGAGCAGTGACCATGTCTTAAACGAGGCCGATGTGGAAAGGAAGCTTACTACTCACATTAGAAGGACAAAATCCACTTTCTGTGAGCATGTTTTGTGAAGAAGACAGCTGAACTGTATCGTGGCAATAGGAGAGACAGAAGACAACTGGACTGTATCGTGGCAATAGGAGAGACAGAAGACAGCTGGACTGTATCGTGGCAATAGGAGAGACAGAAGACAACTGGACTGTTTCGTGGCAATGGGAGAGACAGAAGACAGCTGGACTGTATCGTGGCAATAGGAGAGACAGAAGACAAAGCTGGACTGTATCGTGGCAATAGGAGAGACAGAAGACAAAGCTGGACTGCATCGTGGCAATAGGAGACACAGAAGACAAAGCTGGACTGTATCGTGGCAATAGGAGAGACAGAAGACAGCTGGACTGTATCGTGGCAATAGGAGAGACAGAAGACAAAGCTGGACTGTATCGTGGCAATAAGAGAGACAGAAGACACAGCTGGACTGTATCGTGGCAATAGGAGTGACAGAAGACAGCTGGACTGTATCGTGGCAATAGGAGAGACAGAAGACAAAGCTGGACTGTATCGTGGCAATAGGAGAGACAGAAGACAATGCTGGACTGTATCGTGGCAATAGGAGAGACAGACGACAGCTGGACTGTATCGTGGCAATAGGAGAGACAGAAGACAAAGCTGGACTGTATCGTGGCAATAGGAGAGACAGAAGACAGCTGGACTGTATCGTGGCAATAGGAGAGACAGAAGACAGCTGGACTGTATCGTGGCAATAGGAGAGACAGAAGACAAAGCTGGACTGTATCGTGGCAATAGGAGAGACAGAAGACAATGCTGGACTGTATCGTGGCAATAGGAGAGACAGAAGACATTGCTGGACTGTATCGTGGCAATAGGAGAGACAGAAGACAGCTGGACTGTATCGTGGCAATAGGAGAGACAGAAGACAAAGAGATAGAAAGAAAGAAGAGAGGAAAAAAAATGGTTGTCAGCTGTGAGAGCGATATGCCCAATATTTGTTCTTATTCTCGTTTTATTCATTAAGTAATTTGGTAGGGTCGAATATCTCTCTCTCTCTCTCTCTCTCTCTCTCTCTCTCTCTCTCTCTCTCTCTCTCTCTCTCTCTCTCTCTCTCTCTCTCTCTCTCTCTCTCTCTCTCTCTCTCTCTCTCTTTAAATACATCATGAGTGCAGATTATTTGCCACCCTAATTTCGTTATGTACTTAAATAATTACATAACATCATATGTAGGTTTTAAAGATAATTTTGTCCTGTTTAATATTAATTATGATAAGGTACTGTAAATCTGTGTAACTGTTATTGTACTGTTACAATGTTGGGATTTTATTTTATTTTGTTATTTTATTATTTAAGTAATATTTAGGATACATTTGAGAATAGATATTCAGTATGGAAGATGAGAGAAAGGAAGGGCAGTATGTTAGACGGGCCTGCGTGCCCAATTCTAAACCCTTTGAAAAAAAGTTCGTTCGTTCTCTCTCTCTCTCTCTCTCTCTCTCTCTCTCTCTCTCTCTCTCTCTCTCTCTCTCTCTCTCTCTCTCTCTCTGTTGAACACACACAAATTAACTTGAAGGCACAAACAAATGCTGAAGTAGACGAATATATTCTATAAGTTAACTCCAGCCCTCCCTGAAAGCAAATATCAATTTTATTACACGACGCGCTCCTAACACGAGGTCTGTCAGAACACTTCATCGTCCACTAAGCCATCTTGGTTTTTTTTTAACGGGTAACCAGGATTATACATAAAACATGTATCGATATCTGCTGTTATAAACGTCATTGCCTGGTCTTAGCTTACGAGCATGTGCTAAATTAGGCCTTCTTAACATGTGGTCGGTAGATCCCTTGGGGAAGCGTGAATGGATTCCAGGGAGGTCCGAGTACATGTCTGAAATTTAGGATTTTATTACCTAATATGTGAATTGTATTATTATTTTTTTTATTTTTTTGCTGAATTATCATATAGGGTGATTGAAAAGTCACTTCCTAATTTTAAATCATTATTCCTTCACTCCTATAAAACTAATTTATTTGAAATAAATCACAATTAAGGACAATTAATTGTCATTTTATGACATAAAAGGAAATGTCACATTAAGATTACAACTCGGCTTGAGATCCTGTTTGTTCAGCTCATAATTTCTTAGCCGGCAACAACTTTTACTTATTTCTTGTAAAGTCATTTAATTGGCCAGTTTGGATTTTATTTTGTTTTACTTTGTTTCTTGGCTTAAAAAATTCAAAAAACAAAACTTATTTGTCAAATGACAGTTCTTGCTCTATGTTTTTACAAGTGTTTCTTGCATATCAAATGAATACAAGTAAGGATACAAAAAATAAAAATAAACACATTAAGTGACTCTTCAAATCACTATGTAAATTTCTGCATTTAAAGATATATATTCTAGTCACATAGTGTTGTTAAATGTCAGTATGGCAATATGTAAGCTCCACGATTTTTCTGTGTTAATAAAATACATTATTTGTATGTACCACTTCTCGATGCTGGACCTAGTGATAGTGAAGTCTCTAACACTTCACTCCCCTACGGCTGTATCTGCTATGGGACTACCTTTTTTACAATATTAAATTATACGTTCATATACATTTTTCTTCTGTGACTCTTCAAATCACTATGTAAATTTCTGCATTTAAAGAAATATATTCTTTTCACATAGTGTTGTTAAATATCAGTACGGCAATATGAAAGCTCCGCGATTTTTCTGTGTTAACCCTTTGAACCCGCAGTCCCGGTATTTCGGTTTCTTCAGCAATTCCTAATCCCCGCAGTCCCGGTCAGTTTACATCAAAGGATTTTCACACTTTACCTGAATTCCCATAGAAGGACTATAAAGCTGCGCTACAGTTGGGTGGTAATTAGTACTAGACTGGACGGGCTAGATGGTCACGTCTGGATCGATACATGGTTATTTGATTCAGAAGTAGTTCGTTCTTTCGTGAAAGGAAAATTAGTGGAACATACGCTTTGTGTTAGTAAAATAGTGAAGATGTCTTGCTTGCTTTGATCCCCATAGGGTGCGAGTAACTACTCTTTTACCCTTGGCACGGCCAATATGGTATGGCGGTGGCTGTGCCACCGCCACTCCTCTACACAAGGTCCGTGTTACCACACGGCCAGGAAGCCCCCAGACGATGGCGCAGCAACCCGCCATGTATCTACACGGTACCAGACGATTGGGGTTTGTTTTGGGCTTTTTTTCACCCCAGAGAGCATCCTAGACTCGGGACAGGTTACACCAGGCCCCACTTTGGCGTGTGTGTACTGTCCCAATGTTTGATAACTCTCTACCCTGCAAAGGGGGTATAACTCCGAAGACAACAGTGTATCGTAGGACGTCATCTAGACAGACACTCAGTTCTGCCCCATTTGTACTGGGAGGACCCGGAAACTGGGGCCACGCACAGTCTTATGAGGACAATGATCGCCTGAAGCGAATGAAGATGTCTAAAAGGAAAAGAAACTGTGCTGGTGTAGACAGACTTTATAATTTAGAGGAAGCCAGAAATATGTTACTTGATAGAGGAAGCCAGAAAAATGTTATTTGGTAGAGGAAGCCAGAAATATGTTATTTGATAGAGGAAGCCAGAAATATGTTATTTGATAGAGGAAGCCAGAAATATGTTATTTGATAGAGGAAGCCATAAAAATGTTATTAGATAGTAACAGCACCAGCAGTGAAAGTTTGTTGAGTGACGATGAAATTATTTTCCCTTTAGTGTTAGCTTCCTTTACGGTGATCTGCTGTAACTGTGGCTCTATGCTCCCTTTAGTGTTTGCTTCTTATAAGGTGACCTGTTGTAACTGTGGCTCTATGCTACCTGGAGAGCCACTATAACATCTGATCCCCTGGTATGAAGCCTACACCAAGCTCTATGCTAACTAGGGAGCCACATCTTGTCCCCTGACATAAAGCCTACACCAAGATATATACTCCCTAGGCAGCCACTACTACATCTGATCCCCTGGCATAAAGCCTACACCAAACATTGACATGTTCTTGCAGCATTGATATCTGTAACAATCCGTGTTACTAGAACGGGTTGTCAGCTTCATTCATAACCTCATGTTATTCTCCTTGTACGACACACCTGAGGGAGCAGTAATCCAATTATTTATTTGTCTCATCAGAGCCCCCCCCCCCCCCAAGAACCACACGGGGCAATATGCGGATCTGTGACTAGTAAATATTCAACCATTTCAAACGGCGGCCATATTTGCTGTTCTCATGGGGTGACAAAATTTGAAACCACTCTGTGAACTCTGGGCATTCAGAAATCTTGTTTCATTTGAGACTAATTTCACAGAAGCAGAACGGGGTAATTTACCTTTTATCGCGACGGATTTTACCTAAATTGTTACAAGGCTTTAGCAGAGCAGTTGCTAGTAAATATTCAAACAGTTAGGAATATATTCGCGAAAGCAAAATTCGAAACCACACCGTGAACTCTTTTCTGATCGGAAAATAAAATAACAATAGCCTAGCCATTTGATTTGTTGCGTTGGCGGTTTGATCGCATGGACACGGTCCGTGACATTTAATCGCAATTTCCCTCGCGCAGGTGACAAACCGTTAACATGTCATAATGGCACCGCGGTTTTTATGCTATGTCTAGGAACATCGGGGAGAAGTTTTGGGTGAAACTTCAGCGTCGGGCTCAAAGGGTTAATAAAATACATTATTTGTATGTACCACTTCTCGATGCTGGACCTAGTATGATGAAGTCTCTAACACATCACTGCTCTACAGCAGTATCTGCTTGTTGCACTCCTCATCATTGCGTTATTCATCATATTATTTAGTTGAGATATTGCAGAGGGTGCACATCGGCGAGGTCCCTTCTTTCACCCTTTAGAAGGCATGCATATATGCCGGTACTATTTTTGAACTCAGTCTTTCTGCACGTACCTGATCTTCAAACACTGAAGAAGCTACGAAGGCCAGGTTGGACGTTAATACAACAAGTAGTTTAATTGCATTTTATATCTCCAATGTAATCATCAAATATGTAGATAAGACAATGGCATAGCCTAGCAAGTAGTGAGCGTCGCTATCTCGTCTTGTCATGAACACGCTGTCCTCACGGTATCATGCAGACTTTAATAAGAAACGTGCCAACTCACTTGCATCCAAATTACAGCATACACTGCTTTCAATTATCAATATATGTAGCATCAACCCAACTCAGCATTGTGGGCGAGCTAAATGATGACGAGCTTTAAAACTCTGTAAAATTACACATTCCAGGAGCTGAACAAATATACGTCCGTACGCTTCCAATGACATATGGAAAAGGTCCCGAAAGCTCCTTGGCGTATGCATTTTGACTTCTGCTAAAACAGTATGACGTCAATGACGTACTTCCGGGTAACCCGTGGATACGGTCCCTAAACAAACATGGTATCAACAATCGATGCCAATGTGAATACAGAATGCTGTGTTATGGTTTTTAATCATAACAACTACTCCCCCCTCCCCCGTCAAATAATGAAAACGCAGTTTTCACTATTTGCGTGATGTGAGTTAAACTTCGTCACCTTATCTTTTCATACTCCTCATGGACGATGTCATCAAGGCATGTAAGGAGAGAACAAGAAAGTATTCAGTGGGGTACTGGAAGATGAGACAGGTCTGTATTTCATAGCTAGCATTTGCTGATGATGTTGTCCTGATTGCTAAATCAGAGACACATCTCCAATCCAACCTGCAAGTCTGGAAGGAAGAGCTGGAGAAGAGAGGGATGGTCATAAGGAGCTCTAAAACAAAATCCATGGTGATATCACGAGAAGAAAGAAAACATCAGATTAAGTTGGGAGAACAGGTCCTGGAGCAGGTCGACCACTTTAAATATCTCGGAGCTATTATAGACCGAAAGGGAGGCATCAAAGAAGAGTTGGCCACTCGAAAAGCAGCGGCTGGGAGACTTTTTCAGGCCATAACTCGAGGATTCCTCAGCAAGAAAGAGGTTGGTAAGAAAACGAAGATGGCTGTATACCGCTCCACCTATGTCCCAGTCTTGACATATGGATGCGAGTCATGGGCAATGACTACAACCCACAAAAGCCAGATCCAAACCTCAGAAATGAGGTATCTGAGGAAGGTGGTTGAAGTAACAAGAAGAGACATGGTCCGCAACCAGACGATACGTCAAGGCCTAAAATCCCACCCGCTGCAGGCCCAAATAGAACAGTCCCAACTAAGATGGTTTGGCCATGTCTGCAGAATGGGAAAAGATCGGCTACCCCGACAAGCATGGGAAACAAAGAGCCAGGGATCCAGACCTCCAGGACGACCCAGAGTCCGCTGGGAGGACAACATTAGACAATCTTTGAAGGACCGAGGACTAGAATGGAACCAGGCCAGGAAGAAGACAGCCGATAGGATAGTCTGGCGCTCTCTCTTACAAACCTCTACACCTCACGGTAGAAGGGGAACGACTAGGTAAGTAAGTAAGAGTTAAACTTCATCAAAGTGAACAGATGGTAACATCAAATCTCATTGCTAGAAAGAAATTATATAGTACCCATGTTTCTGCCAGACGTAGGCATTTTAACACACAAGGTGTGAACAGAAGCATAAATTGCTACTACCATTGTCTACCCCTGACATAAAACAATTTAACATCTAAGTGAGGTAACCATAGTAAGATCAGCCAACATGTACATACTAAATAATTATCTAAGTCCTTCATTCATTCGCATTCTTCATACCGTCTGAACACCTATTTGTCTTGTCAGAAAACGGTAGTCTCTTATTGTCATCTCAATATAACATTATAATGCAACGCATTAATAATAATATAAGAACAATAGATGAGATGAGGCAGACAAACAACCAATACGGTGTGTGACTGCTACAAATTGTCACATCAATCAAATTGTGTGTATCTGTGAATGATATGTTATTATTATATCACATTCATAACACGAAAAGTGAAGAAATAGTGTAGGTAACACATTAATGTTGGCTGTCGTATTTTGAATCTGTCTTGACAACACGGTCATATTTGCAGCGCTCACTATGGGATAAATGGACCGAACGGATAACCAATCAGGACGCTCCTTTTCTAGTATGTATAAAGAAACTTTTTATGTTGGACAGAAAGGGCCTATTCTATGTAATTCGTAGGAAGGAGATATCTTATTTCTTAAAGAATAACGATATATGCAGGGAAATATATAACTATTATACTATCTGGGATATTACTTAATAAGTAGGTACAAAGACGGCCTCATAATAGTAATTTAATTAAAGAGAAAAATTGGTTTTAGTGATATTTCTAGATCAGGGTAAGTCCCGATTTAGCTAAATAAAGAAGGCATAGAGTAAAATGCCATGTAATAACTAAACAATAAACATATAGAACGATAGGGATAAATTAGCAGTTTAAATATCACTTGAAATAATTAAAATCGGCCCAGTAATAAGTTAGATATATTATATTTAAAATTAATCACTTTATACGGTCAGGCTGAAACACGTCTAGGTTTTGATTCTTTAAAAGAAATTTGGACTGTGCTTCCGATTGGACGGACGCGGCGCTATATATAGAACTGGGACTTGGGAAATAATAATAATAATAAATTCTTTAAGCACCAAACACGGCGCATAAGGCAGAAATCAGTGCTCTCCAGATTGTTCGTTGTGACGCCACTCCTCTTAGCTCTTACTTGGGAAATAATAATAATAATAAATTCTTTAAGCACCAAACACGGCGCATAAGGCAGAAATCAGTGCTCTCCAGGTTATTCGTTGTGACGCCACTCCTCTTAGCTCTTGCAAATTATTTAATCCCAACGTTCTTCCTTCTCTTATTATTGTTCTTCTTTTGGTCTTCCTTTTTTCCTCTTACCCTCGGGAACCCAAGTGAGCGCCTGCAGTGGTATTCTGTTGTTTTGCATTCGTAGGACAAGACCGATATATGACCATCGTCTTTTCCTTATATAGTCGGAGACATATTTCTGCCTAGAGTCTTCTCTTATTTGTCGATTAGTCTTGAATTCTTTCCAACTGATGTTCATGAGTTTTCTAAGACATTTGTTCTCGAATGTATTCAGTTTGTTCTCCAATGATTTTGTTACTTTCCAACTTTCACAACCGTATGTTAACACTGAGATAACATTTGAATTAAACAGACGAAGCTTGGTATGTATATTCAGTGATCGTAATTTCCAAATGTTAGATAATCTATTGAATGCGCTAGCTGCCAAAGCAATTCTAGTATGAATTTTGTCATGTACACTGTCGAGCCTGGTTCTGTTTCGATAACAATCGCTTGTTTTACGATAGTGACTTGTTAATTCTCTGATCAACCCTCCTATCCAACCGACCAATTCGAGGGTTTCGAGGTCGGTTATCGGAAAATATCTACACCACTAGATACTCTGATGTATCTTTTATTCTATAATTTAACACAACATGGTACTGTCCATCGAAATATACACATTCCTGATGTTTTTCTTCCAGCGTCTAAGGTGAGAAAAGAATTTCACCTCCATTTCGGAGGGGTAGATAACTTGGGAAAGCCGTCCACAAAATTTGAAAAATACTAGGCTGCAGGTATCGAGCGCAAATTGTTGTGCAGAATCTTTTGCCGATCTGAGCTAGAGCAGACTTAGATCCCATTGAAAGCCTGTATTCAGCTTGTGTATGATTGCCTGATGGTAATATATATATATATATATATATATATATATATATATATATATATATATATATATATATATATATATATATATATATATATATATATATATATATATATATATATAATGTTGATTATTTGCCTGTGTATACCCGCCTATGTGTTCGGTGATGTGTAGAAAGTGAAACTACAGGACTAATGTGTTGTGCCATGACCGGCTTACTTGTAAACGTGTGTGATTTTGAAACGAAAGCCAGCAATGAAAAATGTGAATAATATTTGTAAGTAAGGCAGAAATTACGACTGTAAGTTTGAATAGAGTATAGGAATGGGTATTTCATCCTGGACTTACACGCTGTTCACGAACATAGGATAGGAGTACAGGAACTATTAACATGATGTAATTAAGGTGTCACTTGCTACTGTGTAGTTAACCAAAACATTGTATGGAAGCCAATCATGGGCTAAGGAATCTATCATAGAATGATTACAAAAGGTGAATAATCACATGGAACTGGCTGTAAAAGACATAAAGTTATATGTCCTATGCAAACTGTTAGCACAATTTCCGAAAAAATGTTTATATGTGATGTTGTGTGTGTGTGTGGAGTGGTGCTGGAGCCTACATGAAATGCGATTATCTTTCATTCCAGGTTCTCTCTCGAGGTTTTAAAGTACGAAAATATCCACTGTAGAGGAAAGACTATTGGTGTCTACAGCTCTTCATAAATATAGAGCCATACCAAGTTTTTCCAGCCTGGAGTGGCAGATTGTGTACTCATGGCAGGGTGGATACAGATCATCATTTAATAAGATGAGTGGACCTTAGTTCCACTGCACAGTTACTCCAGCCACCAATAAACGATATAAAAAGAAAAATACACTTCTTAATACACATTTTTAGTGACGAGTTCAAAAGAACAATTCATAACTACAGTGAAGTATACAGTCCATTTACTGTGATCAGATTAATAAGAAAGAAAGTAATTGACACGATCTAGTTACCTTTACCATATTGTTCTTTATGGAAACTTTCATTCCATGTTATTTATTTAAAGTTGTAAATAATATTTGATTTCTTTGAGAATTCCTGACCGAAAAAATAAATCGGTAGAGGACAAATAAATTGTACATAATTTCAGTCAGTCTTGCTTAATAATTTTATTAAGTTAATGTTCTGTATTGAGATTTATTACATATAATTAACTAAATTTTCCCCTAGATAGCTAGCCATTAAAACATAAGTTTATTCATTAATCATTGTGGGATCAGAAAAGGTAGCAGATAGACCTTCAGTACCCAACAATAATATCCATACTTGTAGGTTTACATAGCTTGACCCCACTATTGATGTCGATACACCCTTGCTCTTTACAGAGAAGGGGGTATTTCTTATAAGACCAGTCTCTTATCTGGCACTATCCTGGTATCATCTGATACACCTTTGTGTCCAGGAAAGTCTTTATTTTCATAACATCCAAACCTCTCGCGACACTGGCAAAAAGCAACAATATGCCTATGCGTTAAATCCATAAGCCATATAATGGCGTGATAGGTCTTTAATGTTTCTAAGTTTATTGTGAGTGTGACATAAATATTGTCTTGACTTCACAAGGTGTAGTGTCATTAACTTAATCAATTTCCAATTCCATATAGAATAATGTGACTATTTAAAGTAATGTTATTTCAATAATTTATAAATGTTTATGTAATGTCATATGTTGTACGTTAAAATCCATCGTCGATCATGTCCATGATTGATGTCAATTCAATAATATTTCCATAAGAATCCACACGTCCTTAAACATTGTAATGAATCTTCACAAATAAGTTTTATCATAAATATCGGTTTTAGTTCCCCTTGAGAAATGAGCGGCATACATTTCTGGCTTATGTCCCTTGAACTATAATAAAAAAGTTTTTTTTTACCAAAACAAGTGTGCATTGAAAGTTGTTTGAAACTGATATCATCCCAAATTATATAGATATTTTTTGTTTGACAGTTTGCAGCTTGACGATAAGTATTGTCATGATGACACGATGATTATACGAAGCGTCATGAGTTCTTAAATATGTCACTTGTTTTTGCGTCTTATAAAATACATCATCATCATGGTGCTGTGCAAACCGCTTTCTGTTTCCAACAACGTGGTCAATGTATAATGTCATTAGTGTCCTGCGATTAGTGATTTTTCCAGCAGTAAGTTCTTAAACAGGACAACACCGTGCACGTCTCTGTGTTAGCTGGGGTTAAGTGTATCCTCTGGATTTGTCATATTTGCAGATGATGTAGTCTTTGACACACCTGGAAAGGACATCTGCGACCACGTTTTGACTCCCCTTTATGGCTTTGATGTCGTAGTCGAACGGTTGTAAGGCAAGCGCGGCTCCAGCTGCCTTTTGGTTCGTAACCGTCGCGGTTTGAAGATACGACAGGTTTATAGATCTGACCCTATAATGACCCGCGCTGTCATCAGATAATGCTGGAGTATTGTTGCAAGAGAACACAATTGTCAGCAACTCCATTTCCACCATGGCACATCGCTGATCTGTATGGAACAGTTTACAGCGCACATACATAGTGGGGTGCATGTGGCCTTCCAATGCTTGCACTTATGTTCCGCTCATGGCTGTATTAGAACCATCGACCCTGAGAACAAAAGGATATCGAATGTCAGGTAACCTCAAAATGGGTGATTTCGAAAAGCCAATCTTAAGTAAATATAAAGCCACATGACACGACCGTGTCCAAATCACCCCACTCGGAGCGTTCTTTTTAACCAACGCAGACAGAACTGAAGTCATATCTGAGAAGTTAAGCAGAAATTTTCTATAGGAATCCATGAGACATAATCTGCAAGATTCAGATTTCTAGAACGAGTAGAATCTTTAGGTTTGAGAAACCCATCTCCTACCATATGACCAAGAAAGGAAATTCAGGAGAACCTATTCTGGCCCAGAAAGTCTAGCCATAATGTTGTGAAAGCGTAAGGTATTCCACAAAGAATGAATTCCGCTAAGATGTTCATCACAAGGACGATGAAATAAACAGATATCATCAAAGTAATTGATAAAGTCACAACGAACAGAGAAAAAATTTCGCCTCCTGCGAATAAATGTAGTCGTAGATAGTCTATTAACTTAGAGAATCCAACAAAGGAAGATGCTCTCCATAGGAAAAAAGACATAGAAATAGTCAAAGTACAATCTCTAGATATGTGCTTTCATATACACAAACAGTAAAAGATGTGTTTCCCCGTTTATATCATCGTAGGTAACAAAAGGAAACAGGAATTCCTGTACACTATGAATGGGCAGCGAGCCTTCATGTCCCTGCACCACAACAAATATAAAGTAATTGTGTTGTGCAACTAGCGTACCACGACCTGTAACATCTGGGAAAAAAACACAAATATTATTAACACCGTAACTACGCAATGAAGTGGCTAGAACATACCATATGAACTCATGGTATGTCAGCATCTGAAAGACAAAATCTGAAAAATATCAATTTCCGTTATGTACCTATATGAGCAGAAAAAATCATATATTAGAAGGACAATTGCACAACATAAAACAAACAGCCAATCATAGAATTTTGACTGAATAGTACACCACCAAACCATATTTGACATAAGACCAACCTCGACATGAACAATGTCAGGTACATCCACATCAAGGATAGATGTGGATGGCCTCATAGTATAAATTCTCATTCACCACCAGCATCATTATTTCCAATAGTGTCACTCCAAGTACGAACATGTACTTGAGCATGTACAAACCCAGGAGCTTGAGCTCTGGTAGTATCACTTCCAACAGTTTCACATGTAGTTTATTCTCCCACCTCAAAAAATCATATTCTTTATAATAAAGGTTGTCTCGGGATATGGACTAAAATTATCCCAGCTACTAGTTTTGAAAACAGATATACCATAGATTTGAATGTATGATACGGGTATCTAAACATACTGCTGCAGTGGGATAACAATCCACTGTACCCCCACATGTAATACATTGGATCACATCTCCTGTGTAATCCGAAGGATCCACCAATAAACCTCGAACCCCTACAGTGGCAGTCGTAGTGTCCTCAAGAATAGAATTGGATGGACATAAAATACCCATCAAGCTGAAATAGAAAATTACAGTTAGAATAACCAGCACTGTTTTACACGCATACACCATAATCATTATCATTCTAAAATGAATTATTATCATCTAGATGCACAACAGTATTAAAATCTGTGATGTGCTGAATGATGTATTAACTGTACATCAAGACAATGGTCTTGAAAATAAGCACAGTTGTCACGATGGACAACCCTACGTGCATCCTTATTTGAATAAAAATAAATAAGTGCTTCCCTAACATTGAAATTGTTGATTGGTAACAGACGCACAAATTTTACATCCGCAGTGAATTGAAAAAAATTCACCTAGTTCCTGCCATGTAGTATCTGGTGGCAGGTTTCGCACTAGCAAGGTGCGTGAGTAAGCACTTCTAGTCACATGAGACCCATTGACATGTTTATTTCTCTAGTACGCCATATCTTTATTGTAGAGTG
Source organism: Oreohelix idahoensis (assembly GCA_024509875.1). Lineage (NCBI taxonomy): Eukaryota > Metazoa > Mollusca > Gastropoda > Stylommatophora > Oreohelicidae > Oreohelix > Oreohelix idahoensis. The sequence goes on from JAMPIV010022805.1 coordinate 50,415, forward strand.
GATCATACTGGCTGGACTGAGAATGTCACCCATTTCCTTTCAAACCTGAAGGTTTGTAGCATGTCGCAGAAGACAGCCTAATAGTCACAGTTAAGTCTTTATCTTCAGATGCACCAGCATTAGTTTGCATAGGCAAGTTATTCTCATAATATTTATCATTAGACATAAGTGTCACATCAAGACTCGTATTAGTAACCTTAGTGTCATCTTTTACAACCTCATCAACACTCTTAGGAGTAGATAAACTGTGAGCATGCAGTTTACAAAGAGGATCCTGAGCAGTACTAACATCAGCATTTTCTGTTTTTTGACGACAGAACTGTGTATATCGATCCTTTTCCCAATAAATGGATCCAACATGAACAACATCAGTTATAAGAAGATCACATTGAACAGACTGGTCTGTTCCTTTACGACACAGATCCTGCAAATTTACAATGTTTTCATCAATGATGTCAGGCTTCTCAGGCCCAGGGGTAACCTGATTCTGATGATCTTGGAAAACATTTTTCCTCCTGAGCACAGGATGATTTGTTAAACAGTTTTTCATACTGTTTTTACTGCTGTCGGCAAGTCGCCACGATTTACTCTCAGAAGACGTAGTATTATAGTGATCAGAACCACTGGTATCACAGTGATGTCGAGGGAAGTTGTACCTGCCTCGACATGATTTCTTCATCTTTTCAGGTTGTACTGACCTGTTTTTAACATCTTTAATAACTATGGCATGTCGTACACTAGCTTTTCCATAACCAATGTTTGACAACATATTTTTGTCCAACACAACATCTAGTAAACCGTCAACTCTTTTTCTAGCCTTAGCAATCTCCAAATCTTTGAGTGACATTTCTTCACCCAGTCTACTTCAACAGTCTACTACAGTCCACTTCACCGGCTTTTCAATTTTACTTTTTTCCTCAATAAGTAGATTCTCAAAATTAGTCACCTTATCTTGAGTCAATTTTTCATGTTGACCTTGACTGCATGTTAGTTTTTGATCTTCAAGATCAAGTTCTGCAACTTTTCTTTGCAACTTTTCCTCCCACATGGCTCTCTTTTTCTTCGCCATTTTCTTTAATCTTCTTTTTTGTGCCTCCTCCAAATGTGGCTGAAGTCGGGTCACCTGAACCTTGAGACCCTGAATTTGAGCACCTTGTGCCTGAATCTGGGCTGTCATAGCTGCCTTTGCTTTAAAAAATTTTTCTTTAATACCATCAATCTTATTAGAAAAATCATTACTGTTCTTTGTCAAGTTTCCTCTGACAGTCTGCAACCCTATATTGCAGGTCCTGAATCTCAGAGTGCAAAGATTTCTTCTGTCTTAAGGCAGTATTTAATGACTCCTTACAACTTACAAGATCCAATTTCAATGAATTAAAGTTTTATCTATCCACCTCTGCTTGTAATTTTAAAGCCCTCACCTCTTCGTTTAAATCATCAATTAATCTCTCCCTGTCTTCAATGATCTGCAACAACTCATTTTCTCTCCAATACCATTCCCCTTCCATAGAAAACTCATCACCTCCTTCATTCTCTACCTCCTCCAAATTTTCCATAATAAATCTCTGAAGAGCTGGTCCCTGAAATCCAGACTTCTTTCCTTGCCTGAGAAAATACTCAGTGGCAGACATAATACTCAATTATTGTGACTACAACTGGTCCAATAATACCTCAACTCCAACATCAATAATATGTGAGCAATATCCTCAATAATTATTTCACCACTTTACATTCCCTTAACTGCATGTAATGGTAGATAGTAATATGGATGTTAATATGGAGCAATAGCAGACAATGGTACAAACAGGATGACTGAATACAGTGAACAGAGCCAACAGAAGCAAATGCAAATAGAAAACCAAGGCAGAAATGTATAATAATAATAATAATAAATTCTTTAAGCGCCAAACACGGCGCATAAGGCAGAAACCAGTGCTCTCCAGGTTGTTCGTTGTGACGCCACTCCTCTTAGCTCTTGCACATTATTTAGGCCCAACGTTCTTCCTTCTCTTATTATTATTGTTCTTCTGAGTGTTTCTTTTGGTCTTCCTTTTTTCCGCTTACCCTCAGGAACCCAAGTGAGCGCCTGTAGTGGTATTCTGTTGTTTTGCATTCGTAGGACATGACCGATATATGACCATCGTCTTTTCCTTATATAGTCGGAGACATATTTCTGCCTAGAGTCTTCTCTTATTTGTCGATTAGTCTTGAATTCTTTCCAACTGATGTTCATGAGTTTTTCTAAGACATTTGTTCTCGAATGTATTCAGCTTGTTCTCCAATGATTTTGTTATTTTCCAACTCTCACAGCCGTATGTTAACACTGAGATAACATTTGAATTAAACAGACGAAGCTTGGTATGTATATTCAATGATCGTAATTTCCAAATGTTAGATAATCTATTGAAGGCGCTAGCTGCCAAAGCAATTCTAGTATGGATTTCTCTTGTTGTGTCACCATCCTGAGTCATTTTACTGCCTAAATAATTGAAACTTTCAACTTTCTGTAGTTTTTCCCCGTTCAAGATGATATCAAAGGTCTCGTTAGAAAAGTTCATAGCTTTAGTTTTAGAGGCATTTATTTGGAGACCAATTTTAACCGAGAGATGACACAAATTATTTATTGCTTCTTGGGATTGTCTTGGTGTTGAACTTAAGAATGCTACATCATCTGCGAAATCCAGGTCCCCCAGGAATTTTCCATTTGTCCATTTTATACCCAATTGTTCATTGTGGGTATAGTTTCTCATAACCCAATCAATAGCTATTCCAAAAAGTAGTGGTGACATAATACAGCCTTGTTTCACCCCTGTTTCTACTGTAAACCATTCTGTATTCCCTTTATTTGTTCTAACACAACATCTTGCATTGTCATATAGCGCTTTGATTATATTCACATATTTTGTTGGAAAACCATAGATTGTAAGTATCTTCCACAATGATGGGCGGTGTAGACTATCAAAGGCTTTTTGAAAATCGACGAAGGTGATAATAAGTGGCGATTGCCTTTCCACTGATTCTTCTATAATTGTTCTTAGTGTGAATATTTGATCAATACATGATCGTTTCGGCCTGAAACCCGCTTGTTCTTCTCTGATCTTTTCGTCAGCATGCAATTTAAGTCTTTCTAACATCATGCAACATAATAATTTTCCAGGTACTGATAATAGAGATATACCACGCCAGTTATTACAGTCTGATAGATCACCTTTCTTCGGTAACTTTACAATAATACTGTCTTTCCATTGTTGTGGGGGTTGTTCTTCTCTCCATACTTCATTTATAATATCTAAAATTCTCAAGAGGTTGTTGTCATTAACTGCTTTAATCATTTCCCCTGAAATTTCGTCAACTCCAGCAGCTTTAAAATTTTTTAATCTTTTAACGGCTTGTTTGATCTCGTCCAGCGTGAATTCATCGCAAGTTATTGGCAAAGTGGTTGTGGATGTTTCATTATTAAAATCAGGTGTTACTGTTGGTGGTGGTCTGTTTAGCACCTCCATGAAGTGCTCAGCCCATCTCTTCATTTGTTCTTTTTCTGTTGGTATTGAATTCCCTAATTTACCTTTAACAGGTGTTTCCATAGCAGTAGGCTGGTGACATAGTTGTTTTGTAATTTGATAAAGGCACCTACTATTACCAGTTCTTGCAGCATTTTCAGCTTCTACGGCCAGTTCATTGATGAAATGTCTTTTATCTCTTCGAGTTTTTGTCTTCACTTCTTTATTTAACAAGTTATAAGTTAGTTTGCAAGATTCAACTGCATTATATGTATGAATAGAACAAATAAATAAAATACAGCTCTAGCACACATATGACAAGACAAGCATGAGTTTACAACATGTATGACATCTAATGAATAAATGATAGTAAGGTAATGCCAACAATATCACAAACAATAATGGAGAAAACTGAATACAAAATTACTCTAAACTTCACTACAAAAACATACTTTACAATTAACAATACTGCACAATTAGACAAAAAATGGATCTGTATACTTCAATTGAGGCAGTATCCCACACAGCAATGTTCACCGGCCCCTCAATTTGGACTACACAAATGCATAAACTAAAGAACGCCTGTGAATTCTTTTCGACCAGACATATGTCGGTATTGAAAACAAATTACAGGTCCCGCCAACCTCCCGCAATATAGCAACATAAATGACACTGATACACAAAACATGAAAAAAAACACATGAAAAAAAAGGTACATATTTCTCACAAGGTAATATGTTACACCTTAGGCACATGTGATGTAATCATCACTCATCACTGCTCCAGTCGGAGTCTGGGGTCGCTCTGCTGCTGGGTTTCCCGCACGACTAGTCAGTAACAGTCACCAGCTTTTGTTGTAGTGGTTCATGAATATACTACTTTCATATGTTGAGGTTGCCAGTCTCATATATCACCTCTAGCAAGAAAACATGTTAAGTTCACGTTTGTAATAGAAATGTTTACACTTATCCCAAATAATGGGTATTCACAATCTCCTGCACAGATTAGAATGGACACTCGACACTTTAGGTTAGATGCTGTTCGAATCTGGGAAATTAGAGTTAATTCCTCTGACGGCGGGTGTCTCTGCGAAATCACTTGCTTGGAAAACTTGAGTTACATTCCTCTTACGACTGGGTCTGGGAAATTAGAGTTAATTCCTCTGACGACGAGTGTCTCTGCAAAATCACTACCTGGGAAAACTTGAGTTAAAGTCCTCTTATGACTGGTGAATCTGATTCCTAGGTTTCCAGTCTTGTTATGTTAAAGTCCTGGTCCCTTTAAGTTTCCAGTCTTGTATTTAAATACGTGGGTTTACTCTTAAATTTTCAGAGTTGTCCAAATACGTTGAACTGTCACTTATTAGTATGGAATACTGAGTCCAATATCTCACTGGCTTCTTGAGAGTTGTTCGCTGTACAGTGCGATCTCTTTGTCTGTTCTGTGTCTGGGATTTCACTACATTATATTGTACAGTTTCCAGTTCAAATCCAGCTGGGTTTCCGCTGAATGTTCCAATCAAATTCATTGTAGATTATGTCGAACCAATCGCTCTCTAGCACTAGAGGGGTCGGTATGTTTATCATTACTCATCCCACGCGTATTTGAAAAATATTAAATTTAATATATACGCGTGGCCTCTTACAACAGTGATGTCAAATCGTTACATAAGACTTCCGACCGCACCTCTGTCTATCACAATATTGTGATCGTATTTTCCTGACGTAATGTCTTCCGCCCAGATGTCTACCCCGACAGATTATCTAATTATCGCCTGTATCTGCGTGCATCCGCCAGACAGATGTCTGGTCAGACAGTGTTGTTTTCTTTCATCGTACGTACATACAAGCTTGTGTCAACACGGTCCGCAGCTTTTCACTGGGGTCAAATGTTGGACCAACGCATTTCCACAGGTGGTCAGACGGATTCAAAGGTGACCGGTCTGATGACTGGGTATTGTTACGATAATACCACAGTTCACTTGGCGGAACGTAAATACGTCTGAGGAGTGGTAAACAATAAGATACGCATTACTCCTGTAGCAAATGGTTGTTCGTCCATCACGGGTGATGAAGACCACTCTGTTCATCCAATTATTTAAGAATATGTTAGGTTAGTCTATGGGTACGAAGGTGACTGAAGAGCCCGATGCGGGCCTGGAAAGATCTTGGACAGTGTGGGCAGGGAATGTTTGCTTCATGTGAAGGTTTTATTTCACGGTCCTTTCTAGCTTGTCTCCGCTGTTCCGCTGCTGCTCTTCTGGATGATTCGCATGCTGCTGCACCTTTACGAAGAGATGTGCGCCAAGCAGTTCGGTCTTGCGCAGCAGCTTCCCATGTGTCTGGGTTTATGTCAAAGGTTTTCAATGACGTCTTTAACGTGTCTTTGAAGCGCTTCTTTTGGCCACTATGGGAGCGTTTACCCTTCTGTATCTCACCATAAAAGAGTATCTTTGGCAGTCGATGGTCTGGCATGCGGACTACATGACCTGCCCAGCGAATTTGTGACTGCATCAGAATAGTATCAATACTAGGGATACCAGCTCTGTCAAGAACGGCGGTATCCGGGATCTTGTCTTGCCATTTGATGTTCATTATCTTCCTGAGACAGACTGTATGGAAGTGGTTTAGCTTCTTTACGTGGCGCCTGTATACAGTCCATGTTTCACATGCATATAGCAGCACTGGAAGCACCGCAGCTCTGTATACCTTCAGCTTTGTCTGTAGACTAATGCCACTTCGATGCCAAACGTTGGTGTATAGTCTGCCAAATGTGCTGCTGGCTTTGGAGATCCTGGTGTTCACCTCATCATCATTGACAATGTTCTGGGATAGTGTGCTACCAAGGTATGTGAATCTGTTCACAACATTCAGTTTCTCACCATTAACCTTGATGACTGGCTCAGTATAAACTATGCCAGGAGCTGGTTGGTACATGATTTCTGTGTTCTTCGTGTTGATGGTAAGCCCAAAGTTGGCGCAGGCTTCGGAGAATCTATCCACACTATGCTGCAGATCAGCCTCTGAGCCAGCATTGAGGGCACAATCATCAGCAAACAGAAGATCTCTGATGGTGTGTGATTTGACCTTGGAACAATTTTCCATCAATACGATAACTAATGTCGATTCCTGTGTCCCCGTCTCTAAAAGCATCAGTCAGCATAGCAGAAAACATGATACTGAACAGAGTCGGTGCAAGTACGCACCCTTGTTTAACTCCATTTGAGACGGGGAAAGGCTCTGATAGCTCACCGTTTTCCTGAACTCTAGCCTGCATTCCATCATGCAGTTGCTGCACTATTGTGATAAATTTCTTTGGGCAGCAGTATTTTGCCATGATCTTCCATAGATCCTCTCTACTGACCGTGTCGAACGCCTTTGTCAAGTCGATGAAAGCTGTGTACAGGTCACAGTGCTGTTCTTGGCATTTTTCTTGTAGCTGTCTTGCAGCGAACACCATATCTGTGGTTCCACGTTCTTTCCGGAATCCACACTGACTTTCAGGTAAAAGACCTTTGTCAAGATGAGCCGTAAGGCGATTCAAAAGGATTCTGGCGAATATCTTCCCAGCGATTGATAAAAGAGAGATGCCTCGATGATTGTTGCAGTCTTGGCGATTACCTTTACGTTTATATAGATGTATAATTGAGGCATCTTTGAGATCGTGTGGGATGGTTTCACTCTGCCACATTTGCTGGAAGATCATATGAAGTTTCTCTATCAGAACTGCACCGCCATCTTTATAAACCTCAACAGGAATTGAATCGGAGCCAGGGGCCTTTCCACTAGACAGTTGACGAATCGCTTTTTTTAGTTTCCTCCAGAGTTGGTACATCATCTAATGCTTCATTTATAGGAATTTGGGGCAGGCGGATGATGGCTTCGTCGTTAATAGATGATGGCTGGTTCAAGATATTATTAAAATGTTCACCCAGCGTTGGAGCATTTTTTCCTTGTCTGTAATTAGTGTTTTTTTCCATCTGCATTAAGGAGGGGAAATGATCCTGATGATGTTGGACCATAGACCGCTTTGAGTGCAAGGTAAAAGTTTTTCAAGTCATGGCTGTCAGCAAAGCCTTGGAGCTCATCTGCTTTATTACTCAGCCATGAATCCCGCATCTGGCGTAGTTTATGTTGGACGATTCTACGCATGTTGTTGAAAGCGTCTTTCTTGGATGTAGATTTTGGATCATTTAAATATGCTTTATGGAGATGGTGTTTCTCAGCCAACATCTGCTTTATATCATCTGAGTTCTCATCAAACCAGTCATTTTGTTTCTTGATGGAAGGACCCAGGACCTCTGTAGCAGTGTTGTAGATCTGCTCACTTAGGGCTGCCCAATTTGTTTCCACACTTTGGCCGTCTAGCGAGATAGATTTGAGACGGTCTTCTAAGGTGTCAGTAAATGACTGTTTGATTTTTGTCTTCTTTAGTTTGGTGACATCCAGCCTCTTTTGAGTTTTCTTCCCCTGAGGGCGCCTGGCTGGTTGGATACGAATTTTAAGTTTAGATACAATGAGCCGATGATCAGTCCAGCATTCGGCACCACACATGGACTTGGTCACCCGGACATCTTGCCTGTCCTTCTTCCTAACAATTACATAGTCAATTAGGTGCCAATGCTTTGAGCGAGGGTGCATCCAGGAGGTCCTGTTGCGGGTAGGAAGTCGAAAAATGGTGTTGGTGACAAGGTCATGTTCTGCGCAAATCTGGAGGAGACGAAGTCCATTACTGTTACAGCGACCCACGCCGTACCTACCAATAGTGCCATTCCAGGAGATGTTATCTGAGCCTACTCTTGCATTAAAGTCACCAAGAATGATGAGCTTATCTGCTTTAGGAACTGATGCAATGACTGCATGTAGTTCTTCGTAAAACTTATCCTTGACATCATCCTGGTTTGTCATAGTTGGTGCATACGCGCTAATGATGGTGGCATGTTTTCTTCCATAGAACAGAGGGATCTTGACCGTCATGAGTCGGTCATTTATTCCCTTTGGGGGGCCCCGCTAACTTGCTGACAATTGCTGTTTTGATTGCAAATCCAACCCCTGCTTCTCGTCTTTCTTCAGTTCCTCTTCCGCTCCAAAAGAATGTATAACCTGCACCCTTTTCGCAAAGTTGGCCCTCGCCTGCAAGTCGAGTTTCACTCAGTGCTGCTATGTCAATGTTGTACCTGGCCAGTTCTCTCCCAATCAGGGCAGTTCGTCTCTCAGGTCTGTTTGCGTTAAAGTCTTTGTCAAGTAGAGTGCGCACATTCCATGCGCCTAGAATGAGGGGGAAAAATCTGTCCTTTCTTTTTCTTATATGTCGACCGCCGAAGTAGGGTACCCACCAACCGCGGTAAGCTGGTTAGGTAATGGTGAAGCAGGCAATGTTTAGGGCACCTTTTCTAGCCCCTTCCTCATGCCATGGAGGTGAGCAGTGCTTTCCTAAAGAGGGCTGCTCAGACACTCAGGGGGCTGCCGAATCCCACTGCTGCTCCGATCAGTGGAAGACGACCATATGGCCTGAGCCGCCTGTGTGTAGGTCTGCGACTACGACTGCCAGCGTACCCACGCCTGCCGCTTCGCCGCTCGCCCATCGCCACAGGACTTGTTGTGAGTGGATGGATGAATGGATGAAAGAGTGACTTGCGCGGTGATTTGGATTAAAGTGAGGAAGAGTTGCGCAATTCGTCGACCTCACTCTCTCGCCTGGGTCCATCTCAATCCAGTGGCAAGACAAGTCAAGACGACTGGAGATGAAGTCAGGTGCAGTGGATGACCAGGGCTTTCTACGTGCCTCGCCGTGCTCCTTACGCTCCACAGCGCGTTGCTGGTAATCGCCGTCATGCCCGTTGAACCAACAGGTGGTTTCTTCCGCGCAGTCTATCGAATCCAGTCTTTGCATGCATGGGTAGGCAGACCCTAACTCACCGAAGGTTTATAACCATTCGGCTACCCTCACCTAGTTTAGCCGGCCTGTCAAAGCCGTTGTCCAGGGGTGGCCGCTGTCGCATGCTGACAGCTACGAGGAGCCACAGGTGAGAGCTGGATGCCAGGTTTGGACCAAAGGTGGCTGATCTGCCCTGAAAAGGGCATGACAGCTCCTTCACCAGAGGTACTACCAATACCTGACTTCCCAACACCCCCTGTAGCAAATACTACCATAGGGGAGTGACGTGTTAGAGACTTCACCATGCTATGTCCAGCATTAAGTGTAAAATGAAAGGGCAAAATGAAATGCCAAATAACAAGCGAATAATGAAGAAATATGAAGAAAAGAAGTTTACGGCCGGAGGAGTGAAGGTGTGAGAAATCACACAAAAGGACAGGGACAGACATTTCGTCACAATATGGGAAGGAAATATGGAGATGAGAGCACGAAGCAATCTATCAGGTGGGAAGGAAACATTACAACGAGAAGGAAACAGTCAGCCGGATGGGAAGGAAATACAGAGATGCGAACAGAGGACAGTCTATCAGATGGGAAGAAAACACTTAGACGTGAACAGAGGACAGTCTGTCAGATAGGAAGTAAACATCTAGATGTGAACAGAGGACAGTAAACACCTAGAAACGAGAAATTAGTTTTAGATGTATTTTTTCTCACACATCCAGTTACAGAACTTTGTCAGACAAGTTAAAGGAATTCAGAGACTGATCAAAAATGAAGGAACAATAAATAAAAATAGATATGACACATACGTATGAATGCAATTTATTTATTTATCCGCATACATATGAATAGAACGTATTACGGTATGTCATACATGTTTGTATCCATCAAACATGTATGTAAATGTCAGAAAGTACGCATGCAAATGTTATACCCGTGCACTTGTTGTGTGTTTGTATACCACCCTGCCAGCGAAAAAAACAACAAATAAATATTTTGTAATAACTTAACAGAGCCGGCTTTTGCCAACTTTCTTGACCTGAAATATCAGTCAGATCGCTTTCTGCAGGAGTCCTATTGATTTGTAATACAGCGTTGTATTTAGACAGCAGAGACCACCAATGACCCACGCCAGGATGAGAAAGTCAAGTAAACAAAGAGAGCAACCGCTCCAGCCGGCGATCGTCTGAGATAAGCACACATAACGATGCAGACACGAAAGATTTGTCTCCTCCCCTTCCCCGTTTCTGTGTATGTTCAGTGTGCCAATTCTTAGGGCGCTCTGTTAAAAAATCACTTGAATGGATGTAGCTGATATAAGCGTTGAGTCTGAAGCAGAGTGGAAACACTGTACGTGATGGAATTAAAACGTAGACGTCATCAGTATGTAGACGTATATCGTATTCTGAATGAGCGTGTATTAAATCTTTTGCACGTACAAGACACATAGTGAAATCTGCCGGAGAAAGTGACGACTGCTGAAGGAATAAATCTCCTTCTTGAAGTGTATGAATGATGTGTTGGTAGCGGCGAGTGGATAATCTTATAAGAAGTTTGAGAAAACTGCAATGGGAAAGGTAATTTGAAAAGAAAGTATGACATGACGGGAGTGAATAGACAATCTTTCATAAAGTATTAAAGGAACAAAGGATCACACTAATTTTACATTAAGTATGACAGGAACACAGGAACTATAATTTTACATTAAGTATGAAAGGAACACAGGGAACAGATAATTTTACATTAAGTATGACAGGAACACAGGGAACAGACAATTTTACATTAAGTATGAAAGGAACACAGGGAACAGACAATTTTACATTAAGTATGAAAGGAACACAGGGAACAGACAATTTTACATTAAGTATGAAAGGAACACAGGGAACAGACAATATTACATTAAGTATGGAAGGAACACAGGGAGCAGACAATTTTACATTAAGTATGAAAGGAACACAGGGAACAGACAATCTTACACTAAGTATGGAAGGAACACAGGGAACAAACAATTTTATATTAAGTATGAAAGGAACACAGGGAACAGACAATCTTACACTAAGTATGGAAGGAACACAGGGAACAAACAATTTTATATTAAGTATGAAAGGAACACAGGGAACAGACAATTTTACATTAAGTATGAAAGAAACACAGGGAACAGATAATTCTTAACAAGTATGAGAGAAACACAGATAAATTTACTGTATGCATGAAAAAACACAAACATACTGATATCATCACAAGGCAGTCTATGTTCAGGAACCCCCAGAGTAAGAAAGGCAGAGGTAGATTTTTAAAAAAAGCACATGAAGAAGACAACAGGAGACAAGACATAGTGAAAATGATGAGGAAGACGTGGAAAGGTTTTGAGCTTATGGTACGTGACAGGAGAACTTGGCATGTGTTTGTTGGTGGTCTATGCTCCTTGGGGAGCTAAATTGTATTTATTGACTGATTGGTGAAAGGAACACAGGAAACAGATACTTTTACATTAAGTATGAAAAGATGTCAGGGAACAGATAATTTTACACAGACAATTTTAAATAAAGTATAACACATGGAAAAGATAATTTTACAATAAATATGAAAGAAACATAGAGAACAGACAATTTAACATTAAGTATGAAAGGAATAATAAGCACAAATGAAAATAAAGAATGAAAGGAACAATGAGAACAAATTAAAATCAAGTATGAAAGTTGTCACATAGTAGGTCTATATTTCTCACTCTGTATCTTTTCCAATATCTTTCGTATCTTATTTTCTCCCTCATTTTGCTCTTTCATCATTGTTAAAGTAATCTTTCTTATTCACGGCATATACTTAAGTGTCACTTAACTCCTTTGATCTATTTCCCCACCTTGCGCTATCTTTCGGAACCCACATCGCCTCGTTAGAATCTTGGTAAACACACCTGGCTACAGTAGACGACTTTTGTTTACCTTGGGAGACGCCCAGCTTGGCAATAGAGAGAAGTCTTTTCATGGCTTATCCGCTGTTTAAACAACACGACGGTCACCACCGTGCGACACAACAGCACGGCACGACAAAGGAGTCAACAGTCACAACTAATATGATTTGGCCATGTCTGCAGAATGGGAGAAGATCAGCTACTGTCATAGAGGTTTTATGATCATTGAATTGCCTATATCCTCTTCTTTTTCTTTCACCCGTATAATCTATTTATTATCACTCTTTATTTTTTTCCTGTATTTTTCGCATTCGTTCGTTTGCGAAAAATATTTTTTTCCCATTCTCACTTTGCCAGTTTCGTTTCTCATTTAGAAACGCATTTCATTGCTGATTAAACGAGTAACTTTTTACGTAACGTGTTAGTCCCTCGCACCAGACGATTTGGCGTGAGAATGCATTCGGTCAATCACTGCAGATTGACGAAATAACTGTGAATATTTTGGCTATCTCAGACATAGGGCCGACATATCGTCTGCATTCTCACTTGTCAAAACGTAGCTTCTCGGTGAGCGCTGAGGTGAGGCGTGAATCCCGACATCTCCCCGGCGCAGTATCAGACATTTGTCTGGTATTTTGCATCTGACACGTAGTTTCCTCGGTAGATTCTCAGTGCCAGGGTGGAGAAGGCGCAATCACGCATTCGCTCAGAATGATCATTTTGGCGTGAGGTGCGAAGACAGGAGGTGTTAAGAGAAGGGGAGGCTATTGCGTAGATTATGGAAATAGTGTACATCTTTGTCTGGTGTTTCATATATACTGGAGGGAGTTAGATTTCATTTTTACTCAGTAACTTCGCAGTCAAGACTAGAACAAGCCTTCGTTCGATTTCTAGAATCTCTGTTAATAGAGATGTCATTTAGTATGATCGTAGTGGTTTAAGTTCTTAGTAGTTCTGTGCTGAGGTAAATCTTATATTATTTATCTAGTATTTTGTGAGTGTTAAAGTGTTTAATCGCTTATTTCATTTTGCTAGTTAGATTTGTGCAGAGAGTTAAATTATTAAGTCTGTTATATTCTCTAGTCGACGAGTTACAGTGGAAGCGGAATAAATTGTAAATTCTAGCTTAAAATCATGTAGCCATAATGGATTTAATTTAACTGCTAATACGCAGTCGAGAATATTTTAAAACTAACTTATTAGATGACTGCTACATCTTGAGTATTGACGGAATGCGTAGGTATTCCTAATTCAGGATGTTTGATTTTTAAATATAACTTATTCCACGGGAAGTGTTAAACTATAAGACAAGCTACGCTTGCAGTTTAAATTATCAGTTATAGTATGTATAATTATTTGATATGTGTTCTTTCCATTTATATATATAGTGAAACTGTGGTACCCAAACTTTGCCAGCGTTTGAGTAAAGAGATAAATCTGTGAAGAAAACAACAAACATTCTTACCTTAAAGATTTGATGTATAACTTTTGCAAGAACTTTAAGACTTTAAAGAAGTAACTGGTCATCGAGCCTGATTTGATTCTTCCTGAGAAAACTCTAGTCATTTTTCAGCCTTTGTGGCAAGTAACATATTACAATCAGTAACTTTCCCGACCCTGTTGACAAGTGGTGGTGTGACCAACTAAATTCCTATACTGAGAGAAGGTGCCGACCTGACATTCCTCATTCGTTTGAAATCTAAGATGTTGACACTGTGCTCGCTATAAACGCTCGTGCCTGGACAATTTTAGTTGACTTAAACAGACATCCAAAACAATAGTATTCCCAAGAGAACGGTCCCGGAAGTAGTGAATTCAACCCGTCTTTTTGGACCTGGGGTTTTCTTGGCCAAGATTACCATTGAAGATTCTGTATGGGCAAGTCCTAAAAATATTGTTTTTTTGTTCCCGAAGTGGCTACCAAAGCTGTGAGTATGAACAAATGCACGTCTACACAGTGGAATGAATAGAGTGAATGCAGGACTGAGTGATCCCTTTATGGTGGTATTTTGACACCCATTCATTTTTGCTGTCGTAACATTTCTTTATGCAAGGTATTGCTAAAAATATATATATTCCCTTAGACAAGATCAGAGTATCCAGTCTGTTCATTCCTTAAAGGGGAAGAATTTTAGACTAAATCATATGTATCTGTGACTCTTTGGGCTATCACTTTCTTCTAACGGGACTGTGAGCTATACCTCGAGGGAAGGATCATACCAACGGGTCTATCATTCTTGTAGCATTTCTTGAGTTTGTGTTTATGATTTTTTTTTAATATGCTTGATGTGATTTGATATGTTGTGAGAGAAGTTTAGTCTTGATAAATAAACTACTCATAAAATTTTTTTCCAGCGTGTCGGTCAGTTCGTTTTCCCAAACTCTTCATATAATCATTGTTATAGTTTTTCCCACGTTTGTACGTCTAACTGTCGTCTTATGCGTGTATGTATGTGAGTGGATATATATATATATTTCATATATATGTGTGTAGACTTTCTGACTCAATCTAAATCTGTCGTAGAAGATAGGTGAAAGAGAGAAGATTTCTTGATTTCAGAGACAGCCTCTATCACCTTTCTACCATCTCACTCGTGGAAATCTATTGCTATTACTACTTCTCACTGTGACTATCACTTATTCTAATCGATTTAGAAGGGACCAACCCATGTCTTAATTCCCCTATCGAAAATCTATGACAGCTACCACGACAAGCGTGGGAAACTAAGGGCCAGGGATGCAGACCTCCAGGACGATCCGGAGTCCGCCGGGAGGATAACATTAGACAATCTTTGAAGGGCCGAGGACTAGAATGGAACCAGGCCAGGAGAAGACAGCCGATAGGATAGTATGGAGCTATCTCTTTCAAACCTCCACACCTCACGGTAGACGAGAAACGACTAAGAACGTAAGACTGAGGACTCGTGAAGCCGGCATACTGATTACCTAGTGAGATTAGGAACAAGGAGATTACGGAAACCGTCTCACGACAGTGTGTCCCACCACAGCATGCACTTCACGCGAAGCGGACACATGACAGAAGGTTTTGTGACAGAGGGGGGCGAGTGATATCTGCATTGGGCGGCCAGTCTAAAACCACGGTTTATCTCGCAAAACGAACCCGTAGCACGGAATTTAAGAATTGGTTGCGAGAGCCCACCCACTTTAGCGATTGACGTGGATTTCGTACAGCTCAGCATCATAATGCCAGATGGACATCTAACTATTGAATTGGAGGCTGAGTAAGACCTACAGGCAAGAATATCTGACACATGGACTAACCAGAAATATAACGAGATGGTCGCCAGAACGGCAGTACTGGGTTTTAAAACCTCGCGGCGCACAAGTCTTCCTTACCGCATAGCCTGTGGGCAGCGGTTCTAATATTTCTTACCTGTGTGGATATTTGATTCATATCTGTGGAGTGTCATTATATAGTGTTCTTACGGAATTTGCGACGGAAAAGGGAGGTTAATAAATCTTTTAAAACATATTAATAATTCAGTAGTTAAGACGTATTTTTGCACTGAGCTTCATAGCTAAATGGACGAAAGACAGTTTGTTTCATTACCCTGTTCGTAAATGATTACTCAAATCCAAGATTTTTCCTCTAGGATAATATGACCAGAGGTATATACTTCACCTTCATCTAGATTGTTAGATATCATTACATATTTATATGAGCACACACTATCATGCGCAATATATTTAATACTTATCACATGTGCCTTATGTCATACCTCATTACCAGAGAATTAAAAGCAGAGTGATCAATAGTGTGGAATAAGATAAATTAAAATCAACTATTGATATTAGATATGAAACTTATGAAGCCACTTTGTGTGTCATCAGTCCAGCAGAAGTCTGATTCTACACATTACGTGTTTGGCGTCCAACCAGAAGGAAGCTAGCAAAGCGTACGTCTGGATAGCAGAATTCACAAGATAGGGCATCCTACACTTCCTAAGTTACAAGGAAGTCTCGCCCGCATTTGTAAACGTTGCTGGCAAAACATTTTATTCACCTGTTATCAAGTGCTCACAAGTTGATTCCATATACATATATCAAGTTCAACTCACTCAAAAGCTTACCGCCTGAGTCAAGCTAAAGCAAACACATGTTGATTCTCATATTTATATCATGTTCAACTCACTCAAAAGCGTATTATCTGGATCAACAGTACATACTTAGGTTGATGAGTCTTCATACCAAGATCACTTTGTCACAAGTTGATTCGCAAAGATATCAAGCTCAAATCAACAAGTTCAGCTACTCCCTACGTCAGTTTATGAAGTGAAGTGATCAACTTTCATCGAATATTACACGACGTAAATTCACTCTGACTAGCTTCATTGCACGAAACTCACTTGTTACCAGAAGATCATTTCGTGAAGAGCTCCAGCCAAGCCAATGCCTTTCAGAGATCAGACAACAGACATTTTCCTGAGCCAACTGTCAACGGTTTGTCAACGCTAGAGAGAAATTTCCAAATATTAAAGGACAGTTTATCTTCCAAGTTCTCATTATTACAAAGATTTCCGTCAGTACACCCTTGTCTTTGAGATAACCCCACACAACATACCATAAACCTACATTGGGCAGTCTATGCATAACTGTGTATAATCATACAGTGGAGAAGCATTGAGAGACACATAGACAGTGCAGATTGGACATCAGTGTGGTAAAACTTAATATATCACATCATCATTTTACTATTCACATAGGTTCACTCTCTATTTAACTAACTGCATTGTTTATATCTCAGCTGTGTGTGTGAATTGTCTTTCATCATCATCACTTTTTATTTTCTACTAACTCTATGTGTGCAAATATTTAATTAATAAACCCAATGATCGTTTTGATCATTATCTAGTTCGTTATTGGATCACTCGTGCTGTCGGTGTTAAATATTTACCTTTAGATAAAATTATACATTTAGATGAGGTTGGGGGCTCTTTCTTTATCAAGATCTAAGGGCAGAAGCTAAGGTCGTGGGGAAATAGAATACTTTCCAGAATTTACTAGAAAACACTATCTAGTGGAGAGCATTCGCATACTCTTCTTCTTGTCCTTATCTCGAATAGGTCTCTTTCTGTCTTAAGGAACTTTTTTCTGGAGACTTTCTTGATAACATTCCATAGGCCATCCCAGCGACAACTACTGTTGTAGCTGCACCAATATACACGTACGTCCAAAGTAACAATGAGCACAACTGAACATAAAGTATGAAAGGAACAATGAGCACAATTTAAAATAAAGTAACGAAAGCTTAAAATAGATATCTGGAAATGTGAAAATATAGTACATATACCATAACATGATAAGATATCACTGCGCTTGAAAAGAAACGACTGAATGAATAAACAAATCTGTAAATCATTCACTCAAAACGTCAGTGGTCGCTGTCGGAACTATTTAACGCACATTTATGCTAGTGTGCCAACAATCGTTCCAGGTGAACACTAGCAAGAAAGCTTAAGTGTATCTGCAAAGAGGGATGAAAAGGATATGGGTAACATAACACGTAAATATAATTTGTTTTTCTGTTTCTGAATCCACACACTACCTGACAAAACATCAATGTGGCATTTGCATTGTCTGTTTTCAGGTTAACACTGAAAGAGAGATATAGAAAGGGTGGAGTAATGGATTTCTGGGTTTATCTGTTGGAGGATGTGTACTCTTTAGAATAGTTACTGTCGGCTGTGGCTCCAACGTGTTTTAACTGATACGGAAACTTATGAAGAATTTTATAGTTTCTTGTATGAACGCGCGGGAGCAAAGAACACAATAAATGTTTAACTCTTTAAGGCCCAAGAACGTTTACACTGGACTTCTAAACTGGATACTTTATTCAAGTTTTTAATGCGAGTTAAGAATGCAACCGGTTCTGCAAAGCAGAAGGACTTTCATGTATTTATGAAATTACCCAAATATGACCCAATGTCCTTAAATACATTTTTTACTATACATTGTAACATACAACAACATGTGATAGGTCATATGTGGATCGTTTGGTCTTAAAAAGTTAAAAGAATTATCATATACAGCTAAAGAAAGAGACACACAAAAACAAAATAATAAATCTTGTTATTCATTGTCGATATTACACTAACAAGGAAAAGTTTTTATTTGTTGTAGGTTGTTGATTCACGGGAAAATTACAATTTATAAGAATTTTATAAATGATGAAATCGCAACAGTAATAGCAGCATTAGTGCTAGTAGTAGCAGTATTAGCAGTAATAATAGCAGCATTAGTAGTAGCAGTAGTCGTGGCAGTAGTAGAGCGACTGTAGTATGAATATTATTAGATGCAGTACTAGAAAAGTAGCTATTGTAGTTGTAGTAGTAGTAGTAGTAGTAGTAGTAGTAGTAGTAGTAGTAGTAGTAGTAGTAGTAGTAGTAGTAGTAGTAGTAGTAGTAGGAGGAGGAGGAGGAGGTGGAGTAGTAGTAGAATTAGGACTACAAATATCAGTAGTAGTACAGGGGGTGGTTGTAGTGGTGTGGTGGTGATGCTGGTAGTAGTAGTAGCGTGGTGGCGATGATGGCAGTACGAACAGTTGATATCGATGACACTAAAAAATTTATGTACACAGTGGAAATTTTCTATGAACTAAGAGGTGTTATTTCTAAGTACTAGTGAAGACTCTCTTTCCCCTGAGAAAATATGACTAAACTGACATGTTGAAAAAAATCATTGTTATGTAGATACACACACAGTGAAAAGGAAGTAAATTCTCATAATATTTGGCTTAGAATAAGATTTATATACATGACGAAAACTATATAAATATGTATTAAAAAACTGAACCAGGCAAAAGAGATAATGCAAAGATAAAAGTTAATATAAAATTATATGCAAAAACTGTAACTGAAAATTTTCCGAAACGCAAACATGAACATCAAGGGGAAGTGGTTACCCAATCTTCACTGCAAAATATAATAAAAAAATTCACCTTGCAAAAAACTAAAATGAGCTTTCTACGCACTGTTTATTAGAAAAACAAAATTCAGACAAGCGACGTAAAACTGCAGGCACCACGAGAACAGCTTCGCACACGAGCGGAATGATTCATTATTCTTCTAGTGATCAATTTACCATTCGTGTCAGGTTTGACTTTCACGATGAGTTTTACTACCTGGAGTGCAGGCAACTTTGGGAGTTTCTGAATATTGTTGCCACACATTTGTTGAAGACTACAGGCGATCACAATCCAGCCGTGGGCGTCAAAATTTCTTGTGTCATGTACCCTTTTGATTGTCCCGTGAAGAATACGGACCCCTTCTTAGAAAAATGTATATGAACGCATAATTTAATATTGTAAAAAAGGTAGTCCCATAGCGGTGTTATGATTAAAACCCATAACACAGCATTCTGTATTCACATAAGTATCGATTGTTGATACCATGTTTGTTTAGGGACCATATCCACGGGTTACCCGGAAGTACGTCATTGACTTTTGATACTGTTTTAGCAGAAGTCAAACCGGTCTTATCAAGGGACCCAAAGAGGCAGCAATAGAGAATGCAGTCAGCGACCCTTAGCTTGACTGCTTGCGTCAGGGTCAGCGAACCAGAGCTGACCAAGACCCTACTCCACCTACACGTGGTGGTCCTGGAAACAGGCTGCATCACTGCAGTCTGGCTGAGAAAGTAGGCATCGAAGAGGGAAGGCAAACCCGGTCCCAAAAAATGCCGTGCTTAAGTCGGATGTGTCGACCGAAAGGCGCAGATATCGCAGCTCCGGCGTAAACAGACACAACGCAACCAACGTCCTTTCAGGACGAACGAGGAAGGAAAAAGAAGAAACCGGTCTTAACTTGGCATACGCCAAGGAGCTTTCGGGACCTTTTCCATGTGTCATTGGAAGTGTACGGACGTATATTTGTTCAGCTCCTGGAATGTGTAATTTTACAGAATTTTTAAGCTCGTCATCATTTAGCTCGCCCACAATGCTGAGTTGGGTTGATGCTACATATATTGATAATTGAAAGCAGTGTATGCTGTAATTTGGATGCAAGTGAGTTGGCACGTTTCTTATTAAAGTCTGCATGATACCGTGAGGACAGCGTGTTCATGACAAGACGAGATAGCGACGCTCAAGACTGGCTAGGCTATGCCATTGTCTTATCTACATATTTGATGATTACATTGGAGCTGTAAAAAGTAATTAAACTACTTGTTGTATTAACGTCCAACCTGGCCTTCGTAGCTTCTTCAGTGTTTGAAGATCAGGTACATGCAGAAAGACTGAGTTCAAAAATAGTACCGGCATATATGCATGCCTTCTAAAGGGTGAAAGAAGGGACCTCGCCGAAGTGCACCTTCTACAAAACATTAAAATAATAACCTACAACGAACGTTAAAACCCAAACGTTACAGTGGGGGCCAAGCTAGAGGATCTTTGATCCACAGCCTGAAAATTTTCTGCACAGAATATTACATTCGTCGCCTTGATTCGTGCCCTGATAAAGATTTGCAAGATGGCGAACTTTATCGTGTGCCAGCCTCTGTGAAGATTATGCACCAAGCTTTGCAGTGAAGTACTGTTGTTCCAGCTAAAAAGGGAACTTCTTCAAGACATATTATTTTTGCATCCTGCTTTGATTGCAAGCTCAAGTTTATGCCGAAGATGGCGATTTTGAAGACTACAACAGACGAAATTCATGTCCTGTTCGAGTCAGCTGTTTTGAAGTTCTAGGCCTAACGTTGTTCTGCGTGCCTCGTGTGCATCGGTCCTGGAAGAAAAAGGCGGTGGAACTAAAAGGAATTTTGTCCTGGCAATCAGATATGTCAATTTATGGTTCCATAAAGCCTGTGTGCTAGATTGCCTTGTTTGTGATACTAACGCAGCTAATGTGAGAGAAAAGCATCCATCTTAACCGCCGACAGTGGAAGAGAGTGTGGAGAAGGCTTTCATCATCACGAAATGGATGAACCACAGCTGCAGGACTCACTCATACAAGCTAAGTGCTAACTAAAAGGCACCAGCAAAAAAGGGACTATTCCAGTTAAACTTTAGGTATAAAGTTAAATTTCCTCCTACGTCTCAATGATGAGAAATTTATAACTATCGAAATTCCACTAATCTTTCCATATTTAATTTAACCTGTTAAAGACTATTTCACTGTTAAATTTGTTACCTGTAGTTTTAATAAAAAAAACAATAATAGTTGATTCAGTTATATGTATGAAAGCAAACGTATGAGCCAGAATAGTTAATCTATATATAAATGCCTAAAAATTTATTTACACTAAACAGAGCTACATCTTATAAGAGGGTTTTCGTAGGATTACACCAACTGGGGGCTTGAACGGGCTAACCATTGCTTAAACTCTTCACAAAAGGCGACGGACCAGATAATAAGTTAACAAATTGCTCAGCCATCAGCAGCTTTTGTTCTTGACTTCTGGGAATATCTTGTGAACCCTCCCTTTAGGTAGAAGTATTATAAACCTTCTATCTACATCTCTGCCAAGAGTAATCTTGCGCGCAGGTAGATACCATGGACGCCAATATTAGATACTCGTGAGTTTTGGTCACTGTTGGACCACTACTGCAAAGCAGCGGAGGCAATCCGTGACACATATTTCCTACTCCAGTCCCAACGTTCTCGTTTTGTTGTTTCCGTTCCATCTGATAAATAGTTTCTTGTACTCGTCCGATGTTTTCTCAAGTCTATTTTCAAACTGCTTGATAAGAGTCGGTATTCCTGGTTGCTTGACAGGATATAATATACTGGTATTTTTGGTTGCTTCACAGAATAGAATATACTGTTATTCCTGGTTACTTGTCGGAATAGAATATATTTTGAGACAAAATTAAGCCAGTTGAACTAATGAAAAAAGGAAAACAAGACTGTGTATAATTTTATTCCAGGGCTGGATCGCTGACAGTTGTATTGGTTTTTGTCAGATCTGCAGCTAATTAATTCCGTACACGTAAGCCAAACTGTCACTTTACGGACAGTCATGCTTCACGGGCAAGGCCAGCTGGCTATTATTTAATATTCCGTCTAATTCACGCAGACGATGGACAATTTTTTCTTCATAACTTCTGCTGGGGAATGTCTCTCAGCGCGGGAAACAAGTGTCACGGAATTACGTCCCCTGCTTTGCAGTAGTGGTCCAACAGTGGCCAAAACTCAAAAGTATCTAAAATGGGCCTTAAAAGGTGTCTACTTTCGTACAAGATTACTCTAGGCAGAGTTGTAGATAGAAGGATAAGGATGCTTATATCTCAATGGAGTTTCCATTAGATATTTCAGAAGTCAAGAACAATGCTGCATTAGCAGGGCAATTGTTAACTTTTATCTGATCCACCGTCTTTTATGAAGAATTAAGCAATTATTAATTTTAGTTCGTTCAAGCCCCCACCCTGATTTACTCAGTGCAATTCTTATTATTATGGTATAGCTCTGTTTAGAGAATATTTAGTAAATTGCCCGAGAAAACACGCCGTACATTCAAAATGATTAAATCGACGTTAAATTTGTATATTTACAAATAACAGATTTAATAGTCATTTGGGTTTTAATAAGGTTTTAAAGAAATGAATAATTATTTATTTTAAAAAAAGTTTATAATCACTGTTGTGATGGAAGGTTATTTAAAGGAGGTCACTTGGCAGCTTTTCTGGGTTACTTAGCTGTCAGTGACGGTCCTGCTCCTTATGATGGTTTAATTCTTGGTAGACTGATCACGCTCGTCGCTAGTCAAGGTTGTAGGGCGCAGCATGTTCCCATAAATGTCAGGGAGTGTCCACGAAGTTGGTCCCTCGTCTTTAAGCTCAGGCCACTTTTTCCTTCTTGTTCCAGAGATAGTACCCTCAACTAGTACCACCAACAACTATGGTAAAAGAATAGAAACAAAACGCTCTCCTGAGTATTGCGTTTTCCGACACATAGTTATGGGTCCCTTTCTCCTATTCCACGATCTCATCTACCTCAGACTTTACCCTCGATGAGAATTAAACTTAATCCCCCGAGAGAAAACTCTCTTAACATTTAAATTGAATAGCTTTATATTTACTTTACATTCAAATGAACAGGTTAATAGTATAGATAGAATATGTTTACATTAACATCTACACTGATTGAAAGTGTTCACAATATAGACTGAATATGTTTTCATTTACATCTACACTGATTGAAAAGCTTTGAAACTTTCGTTAATTTTAAAGTGAATATGTTTACACAGACATTTACACTGGTTTGAATATGTAGATATTATAATTAGAATGTACATAATTTCTTTCATCTTTCCCTCCCTGCTCCATATGGAACTTGGGACTACTTATGCTTTTAATTCTCTTTAAGAAACTAGCAATAAAACAATCACCAGCCCTTGCAGTGGTGGTTCATGAAATACACTGAGGTTGCCAGCCTCAAATGCCTTGGACATCCACTATCAATTTTCACATATTAATATTCACATGGCTATATATATATATATATATATATATATATATATATATATGTATATGTATATGTATATGTATATATATATATATATATATATATATATATATATATATATATATATATGTATATGTATATGTATATGTATGTGTGTGTGTGTGTGTGTATGTGTATATATATATATATATATATATATATATATATATATATATATATATATATATATATATATATATATATATATATATATATATATATATATATATATATATATATATATATATATATATATATATATATATATATATATATAAAGTACAGAATATAAAATGCACAACTTACGCCAATCTTGGCTCACAGACTGTTTGCTCAGAGAAGTAGGTTTTAAGGCACTGGCCGATGCCTGTTTTACGTGTCTGGATGTTGTTATTTTAACACTAGATTCCCTCTATGACTCCATGTTTCAGTTTCCTCAGATTCCGGTTCCTTATTAAAATGGTTTCCTGGGCTCTTTAAGTTTTTCAAGATGTTCCACAAAGTCCAGTCTGATAAAGGGAATTCTGAATTCTAACTTCTGGCAGTCTGGTTTCGTCTTGACAAGCGATTCCCACAGTGTCTTAAAACTGCGAAAAGGTCAGGTTATATGGCCCTTCTTCCCCCGCATTTGTTTTTGTACGATGCTAGGAAAGCTCCAATCGTTTCAACCATGCGTGTTTAGTGGGGTAATTTCAAAATTATTTCCCCCTGAAATAATATGCGTGATGCAAAAGGTCACGTCTCCCATATATGGAATGAAAACATTCGATGTTTACAAATAACTTATTATTACTTTAATATGAAGTAATGTCTTTGTAACAAGGTGTGCCGGAAACGATGATGTCATGCATGTCTGTCCAAATTGTGTCGCACAGACGAGTAATCTAGTTATCTTTCGCTTGAGCACACAAAATCCTTCTCTTTACCATCTTGGCAGAGAACGCACCCTGGCTTTATCAGCGATTAAACAAATGCGCTGGGCGATTTTAGTGTTACTCCGTAGTCTGATGTCGGGCACACCCGTAATTAACCAAAATGGTTGTCGGCTAATATTATCTTATCAGTTCTTTTCCTAGCAGGGAGGAACAGGTAAGCAAACAGACATGACGATTTATCGCTGAGAGGAGTGAAAGAATGTTTGATAATACACAATATCTGTTCCATAGCAGAGAAAGAAAAAAGGTGCTGATCACTGAAAAGCACGTAATAAAGTCAGTACAACAAACGTAACTGATTACTGCCGGAGTGAAGCAGAGATCGAATCAATAATGTCACAACACGTGTATCACAAATTGTAAGTGGGTTTATTTTTTTCTTTCAAGCGAGGTGATGTGGGCCTGTGACAGATGAAAATTGAAGCTACACTTGAATCTCACCGGCACCCCTCAATTTTGATGAAATCAAAATCGCCAACGTGGGTTCCACGTGTTTCCTTAATTAACATGTCCAGGGGAGCGCGCTAAAAGCCGTGTCATTCGCCCTCTGTCCTCTTTTTAATTTAGCCACGCCTACGGTCTTCTCTCAGGAACCATTATAATTAGCAATCTCTGAACCTCTTACTGTCATTCCTTCAAAGAGGCGGGCCAGAGGCGGCAACCGGCGTCATTTAACGACGTCTTTTGTAGTCACTAAGAGTGAGCAGAGTTCTATAACACCTCCGATTAACACCAGCACGAGAATCGTCTACGCGGGGGAGAAATCTCTGCAGGAACGACGGAGCCTAGCGGTAAAAGTTGTGAAAAATAGCTTTGATTCGCGGCCCAACCGCAAAAAGTTCCCTAAAATCAGGAGAGATGAAAAATCTCGCATGTAGCTAACGATTTTCAATATATATAGGCATCTCTTAAAAATGCAGTTATCAATAGCGCCAGAGAGTTGAAGAAGTACCTAGCTCATATATTAGAGCCAAACAAGAATTTTGGATTTCTTTTATACGTGGAGATTTAATTCATTCTTTGTGCTGCGGTAATAATATATTAGAGTTCTGAGTGATTTAATCGTTTAGTTTCTTCAATTATTCCACTGGGATATTGTGTTAAGCTGAATAACGTATTTAATAAACTTATAGCTAAATTCTCTCCAGCCGTAAACGTAATTTATTTCTTGTTATTTCCCCAGTAGGAGAGGCTTAAAATATTATAAGACGCTAGACGATCGATAATGTGTTTGATACCATTTATTTCTACTTTTCATCATGCGTAAAATTTTAAGCGACTAGTGTTCCTAACTCGTGGTTTTTTTTTAGAGATAATTAAATACCGGAGTGATTTACAGGTCTTACCTAAAACGCGGGTGTTAGAATATAATTATAGGATGATTACCTGTTATCTATTCTCTTTTATATAGGTTGATCATACCTTTGCGATCCAGCGGTTTTTTTTTTTTTATAGAGATGTATGGCCAGAGGTCTTATGGCATTCCAATTATATGTTCCTAAACATACAAACATTGACGGTGAAAATCTGATATTGGAGACCCTTCGAGGTCCACCTTCTCCACCGATGAGAGGGGTTAAATAACCAGAACACTTCAATGTAAAATTTGTTAAATGTTAAACTGGAACGGGACTATGCCAGAAGATTTTTCCATCTTATCCATATAAATATTACGGGCCTGATGTGGCAGAACTTACAGCACTAATTTTTTTCGTTAAAGCCAATATGACAGTTGTCAGGAACCTACGTATACTGTGGATTTTAACACATGAACACTTCCATACTTGGCTTGTCCCGCTAGAAGACGACCACAGCATACAATAGTTGACAATAATTAAGTGTAACACCTTTAACAGGTAAGTTCCCTTTTATTAATAACTGCACACACGGAAGCCACACACGGCTAGCAATACATATGAAATACAACTCAACATAAATGCCAATACAACTTGCAATAGCCACCAACTTAATCTATCAGTATCATACCCACTGGTATGACTGTTGCTGCTAAAAACTTGTAGCAACTTATTCTGACCATGCATTCTGACTAGATTCATTTTTTAATGCATGGGAAGGAACTCATGAAATTGAAGTCACTTTTATTTCTACAGTCGTCTAATCTTGATAGCTATCGTTAAGAAGTTGTCTTATCTTGATAGCTAGGGTTGCCGATAGCTGTGTGAACGATTTTGAGTCACGACCATATATGGAGCGCTCAGATCGTCAGTTCTTTGAAAACAGTTGGCAATCGCAATGTTTCAAGATTCATTTCCTTTTAAGGTAATAGGTCTTAAATCGAACAATGTAGAACATTCTTCGTTTCGTAAATTGGCCTGAGTTGTATTCGATTCGCGTTTTCTGCGCATGTCCCTTTTTGTGGCGTTGGTAAAACGATTTCCGCCCAGGTCAGTCTGTGCTGAGAAGCTGTGAAGGCGAGACGTAGCAATGTGCTAGTCTTCGCTTAGTTTATTCAGGAAGGAGTCCTCATGATTGTTGTTCCTATCTTGAGATGATATATCTCTGTGTTATTCCTAATGCCTGGAGGCATATGTGATTATTCATTTAATTCCTTATGAACAGGTAATTAAATCCCTTTTTTGGCTGAGTAACTTTATCGCCATCTTGTGATGTTGACTTTTGCTTAACCTGCCTTATTCTAAAGTCTACGATATGACTAGTTTGCTCAGCTCACGATCCACTTAGATTGTCACGCATCGATTGATGCCTGTCCTACGGACTATTTGCTTCCTGAACTTTGTTGATGGATCTAGGTTTGATACCTTTGCTGTTTGCTGGACAATAGAGGACGATAATGTGACGCTCAAAAGACATGCCTGTCTTGTTGAGGTCAGATAGAGGAGACCATATTTAATCTCCTAGTTGATATCTTATAGCTCTTATGGAAAGGGGAAGTTTACTACCTGACTACATGTACAGCGGCTTTACGATATCCTAAAAGGCAGATGATGCACATTATTTTGATGCTGTCTGCTGTGCCTGTTGAATTGACGACATATGTAATAATGACTGTTTGATCGTACCTATGATGTACCTGCTTGTTTATGTCTACACACTTCGTCATTGTGGCGTTTATAATAAATTATACAAAACCGTCACTAGCTGTTGCAAGCATCATTGACTTTTCACGTCGTGAGTTAACGTGACGTCCTTGTGTGGATTGCCTTGCTTGTAATGCTCACTGTCTGAATACACATCTACATCCTACACACTTAAACCAGACAAAAGACACCATGCTACTACGCCTCATCATCCCTGGTGTCTGAGGGTGGCACACTACTCTGCAAAGGCCAGGATTGTTATACCTTTAGAGAAGCAGATGAAATACAACACCCTCAACGTTGTGTGGCAAATGTGACATCCTCCACAGAACATTTATCAATACATATAATACCTACGCAACATTTGCTACGCTACATTTGGTGGCCATAAGCTGGTTTGATCTGGTACCAGCATACTCGGGGTCCCTTACCCGCTTCATTCAGCACTCTACAACAGTCTACAGACAACATCTACAAGACAACAACAGAAGTGCAGAGTTACGAAATTACTCGGCGTTGCCCAGGAACTTTTTTGGAATTTTCAACAATTGCTGTTCCAAGTCAAGAAAGTGACATTTCCCAGTGTTGTTACATACGGGAGAATCGATTTGTTGCTGTTCTGCTTTGGAGAAGGCCAAGTTCCATCGCTGACGAGTTCTACACTTCTTGTACACTGCATGTACTGTTTGAAAACTCAAGTCTCAACCATCGTCGTAGCTGTTTTGATGCAAGTACAGATGGCAATCAACGTTGGATCTTTGATCTCAGAATGCTGATTACATCCTGTTTGCTGTACTGACGATTGGAGTTCCATAAGTTAAGTGGCCTGTTTGTTTGTGAACTGTGCCCTTATGCTTCTACTGAGTCTTCTGTGTTTCATCTCATTCTTTTGTTTACATGTTATATGTTTATATGTTATTTGTATATTTATATTTATATGTTTATGTTTCTGCGGGTTTTCGGTTGGGCGGAGTCTCCCTTAGATTATACCACGTCATAGAGGTCATCTATTGTGAGCGTTTTCTGTAGGGTGTGCAATTTCCGATACTGGAATTTGCAAAGCGACTTCTGTTGCTAATTTTTTGTTAGTTGTGATGCCATGTGTTAGTATTGTTTTCGTTATTTTTCTGCATTCTTTAGTTCTGTTTTGATTTGTTTGTACTTGCTAGCCTCCTCTTTACTATAGTTTAGTTTCATACAACATTTTTGTTTATACACTGTGGTGTCTTGTATTTGGGTTATCTTCTCGTAGATATCATCACATTTTTTGTGATATTTCTTTAATTTTCGCTTTATTTTCTGTTGATTTCTACGAATGTATTCGTATTGTTGCAAAATCTTTGTTATTGTTTACATTGTATTGTTTACATTGTATTGTTTACATTGTACTGTTTACAGTGTAATGTTTACATTGTTATTGTTTACATTGTGATTGTGTTTACATAGTCATTGGTTACACTTATAGTAGTTAATTCCCATTTAATAGTGGGTTATGCTTATGCATTACTACTACACTGATGATTAATAAATGATGAATAGTATTGTGCACTATTGAATGGGAAGTGCACCTATGATCAAGAGTTGATTGATGATATTTCAAAAAGGTATATACACAAGTTCTTTGATATAAGACTTGTTTCCCACAGAGATTGGGATAATAATATAGTGTTGTGAGTAAACAAGTGCTTCATTTAAGACTTGTTATAATTAAATTTGAAATAAGATAATTAATTATTTCAGGTTGTGGACTCATATTATTACTCATCATGGCTACATTTGAGCACTTTATTGAGCAGGGTAAATTGCTTGGGAAGACTGGTGATAAGTTAGAAGAATTTGCAACTGCTCAATATGATAAAGCAATGGAAGCTGAACAAAAGAAACTGCAAATGCAGGTGGATGAAAAAAGATTCCAAATGGAAATGGAAAAACAAAAAAGAGAAGCAGAAGGAAAAGCTGAAGAGAAAAGACTTGAGGCTGAAAATAAAAGACTTGAAATAGAGGCTGAAAATAAAAGACTTGAAATAGAGGCTGAAAATAAAAGGTTAGAAAAGCAAGCTGAAGTTGAAGAAAGGAAGTTACAAAGAGAGTCTGAAGAGAGAAAAGCAAAAATGGAGCATGAAGAAAAACTCTTAGCTTTGGAAGTTGAGAAATTAAGGGTGATGAACATGGGTAATGCTAATGATGCAAATAAGGTCTCAGATAAGACTAATGCAAGCACTTTCAAACTTAACCTACCACCATTCAATGCTTCCATCGACGATATAACATTCTATTTGGACAGATTTGAAACTTCATGTAAAGTACATAACATAGATAAATCATTGCAGGTTTATCATTTGTCCAAAATACTTAGAGGTGATGCTTTAAGTATGTTAAGTATGGTAGATGAGCCTGACAAGAACAACTATGAGGTTGTCAGGGCTATGTTGTTAAAAAAATACCAACTTGACGAAGACGGCTATCGTCTTCAATTTAAAAATATGTTACCAGAAACTGGTGTGCAATTCTCTGAATTTATTTCAAAGACACGTCTTACTTTTTTACGTTGGGTGGAGCTGTCTAAGACAGAAAAAACTTATGAAGGACTTATGGACTTAATACTTAGAGACAAAGTCATGTCTTCTGTTAATGAGTCTTTCCTTGCTTTCCTTCATGAACGTAAACCTAAAACAATAAAAGAAATGGAAGATTTCTGTAGCCAATACATAACTGCTCATCCTCACGCAACCATTGGTAACTCTAAAGTAAAAGAAGGTCTGCCAGTTGCTTCGGCAGCACCTTATAGTCAAAACACTAGTAATAGATTCCAACAAAATTTTGATAAGAAAAGTAACCGTAGTTACGGTCAAAACTATGGAAATCAATTTCAGGGTGATTCTTCGTCGAAGAACTGGAGACGAGCTGACAGTCCTCGTTACTTCCAACATAATAATTTTAGGCATTTCAGAAGAGGATATGGTAACAGAGGTTTTTCCTCACGTAGACCTCAAAACCAAACAAATAGATGTTCACATCAATGTGGACATGATAATAAGCATGGAAACTGTAGTTCGAAACATGATAACAGTTATAATAGAGACAATAATAACTACAGAGACAATAACAACAGTGATAACTTCAGAGGTAATAGTAGTCGCGGTAGATCTCAATACAAAAAAAAGAGATATCAGCAGGCTAACTCGGTTCAACAAGAATCTCAGGGAGCCTGTAATCAGGTTTCTGATAATAAAAACTCTGACGCTGTCACTTGTTCTTCATTTGACTTTAGAAGAGCAAACAAGTGCCCCCAATGCAGTACTTTGTTCGAACCGACTACAATATCGACTTTGAGTTGTGGTCACCCTCTCCCCGCTCTTCCTGCTTCGGTTGCACATGACGGGAGAGGTTCTCTAATCCTACATAAGGGTCTTGTTAATAATACTCCGGTCTCACTACTTTTCGATTCCGGATGCACCACTATTGGTGTTAGACAATCGCTTGTAGATCCATCCTGTGCGACAGGAAGGGTTATCAAATGTGTCACATTTGGCGGCACTCTAGAGAAATATCCTACTGCTATAATTCACATTGCCACTCCTTTCTTTACGGGAGATGTGCATGCCTGTCTCTTACCTAATCCTATTGCGGACCTTATTATTGGTCGTATCCACGGAGTTAGGGAATGTACCCCACAGCAAATTGCTGCTTGGGAAGATGATAATATGCAAGCTACCAATGCAGTGGTTACAAGAGCACAAGCTCTACAAACACCGCAAACTTCGTTGAATAATGATAATGAAGTTCATAGCCAAGATAGTACCTTGGTTATTTCTCGTGACTCGTTCATAAAATTACAAGAAGAAGATCCTACGCTAAAGAAGCTCTTCATTCTTGCGAAGAAAGGTGATCCAAATAAGGATACACAAAGAAAATCTTGGATAGAAATGAGAAACGGCGTACTTGTACGTATGGTACAAGACTCGGCTACGTCAGCACATTCGCAAATTCTTGTTCCCAAGAGTATGAGAGTGCAAATATTGCAGCATGCTCATGACTCGCAATGTGCTGGACACATGGGATTTTCCCGTACAAAGTCGAGAGTCCTTGCGGCTTTCTTTTGGCCCTTTGTTAACAAGGACATCCGTATATACTGCCGATCATGTCAGGTATGTCAGGAGGTCAAATCTAGAGGACCACGACATGCTGCGCCTATCCAGGCTGCTGACATCCCTATTCGGCCATTCCAGAAAATGGCCATAGATATTATTATTGGCCCTTTTAAGATAAAGTCGGCCAGAGGACATCAGTTTATTCTTACATGTGTCGATATGTGCACACGTTGGCCAGAGGCTATCCCTCTAAAGAGCATATCTACTACAGATATCGCAGATGCTCTTTGGCTGATATTTTCTCGCTTGGGGTTCCCCAGAGAAATACTGTCAGACCATGGAACTCAACTCATATCTGATACTATGTCTCAAGTAATGTCTACCTTACACATTAAAAGATCTCTCAGTAGCATCTATCATCCTATGTCTAATGGGTTAGTTGAGCGTCTGAATAGAACGCTCAAGACTTTACTTGGTAAGATAACTGAAGACCATCCTCAAGATTGGGACAGGGTTTTACCTGCGGCTCTCTTTGCCTATAGAGAGGTCCCAAATGAGCACACAGGATTTTCTCCCTTTGAACTTGTCTTTGGCGCGCGTCCGCGCGGCCCTATGTCTTTATTACACGATCTCATCACTGCCGATGATATTAGTGATGACACTCAATCTTCATATGAGTATGTCATTGCTCTGAGGCAAAAGATCATTGAGGCATGCAAACTAGCGACTGCTTCGTCAGAAATTGCTAAAGAAAAAGCAAGGCAGTTTGCTAACAAGAACAGATGTCTACGACAACTTTGTCCAGGTGACAAAGCATTCGTCCTACTCCCCAGTAGGGAAAATGGACTTCTGATTGCATGGAAAGGTCCATATGCAATAGTCTCACGAATTTCCGATGTTGACTATGTGGTCGATATAGATGGAAAGCATAAGACTTTCCATATCAACATGCTGACGGAATTTCATGAGCGTCCAGACTATTTGCTGCCTATTTTTCAGGCAACGGACGAATCTTCGGTACCTCATGGTCATTACTCATCCCTGTCTGTCATACAGGATGAGGAATCTGTTTTTTCTGATGTCGATCTCCCTCTTCCAGTGGTTCCACTACATTCTATGGAATCTTGGAAAGATGTGTCCATTTCTCCTAATCTTTCTGTTGATGAACATCGTCAAGTCTCGTCGATGTTACAGACATTTAAGGATGTTCTAAACGACATCCCTGGTCACACGAATGTCATAGAACATGACATAATTCTTACCGACAGTAATCCTATTTGGGTTAGGCAGTATCCTATCCCTATACACTTTCAGTCACAAGTGGAAAAGGAATTGGATGAAATGATCCAATTAAACATAATTGAACCATCGACTTCTCCATATTCTTCTTCCATGGTTATTGTTCGGAAGAAAGATAAGAACATACGAATTTGCGTTGATTATCGCAAATTAAATCAAGTCACAAAGTTCGATGCTGAACCTATGCCTTTACTAGAGGATCTACTTAGTAGACTTTCTAATTCTAGATTCTTCACTAAACTTGACTTGTCAAAAGGTTATTGGCAAGTGCCTTTAGCAGATCATGCCAAACCTCTGACTGCTTTCTCTACACCTAGGGGTTTATTTCAATGGAATGTAATGCCTTTCGGTCTTATGAACGCCCCTGCTACTTTCGTTCGCATGATGCGTCGAATTCTTTCTCATCGTTCGGATGTCATCGCTTACTTAGATGATATCTGTCTCTTCAGTGATTCTTGGGAAGATCACTATCTGGGTTTATATGACCTACTGTCTACTCTACGTGAGTATAATCTGACAGCAAAACCTTCTAAAGCTTATATTGGTTTTGGTGAAATTTCTTTCTTGGGTCATCGTGTTGGTCATGGTCTCTTGAAGACAGAAGACCACAATACTTCGAAAATATTGAACATCTCTGTACCTAAAACGAAGAAACAAGTCCGGAGTCTCTTGGGGTTAATCCAATTCTATGGGAGATTTATTCCGAATCTATCTTCGATAATGGCACCTCTGTCAACGTTGTTGAAGAAAGGGTCACCTAATCTGATTCGTTGGTCTCAGGAATGTCAATCTTCCTTAGACCAGATTAAAAGTATATTTTCTTCTCCTCCCATCCTAAGATTACCTACTCTTGATAGAACTTTTGTTCTTCGAAGTGATGCTTCATCCACTGGGATCGGAGCAGCACTTATGCAGGAATATGCTGAAACTCTGCATCCTGTCATGTACATTTCTAGAAAACTAAATGCGGCAGAGAGGAACTACTCGGTTTTAGACCGTGAATTGTTAGCTATAGTTTGGTCTATTCTCAAACTACAAAGATTCCTCCTGGGCGCACATTTCATTCTAGAAACTGATCAGAAAGCTCTTACAGCTATTCAGACTAAGAACTTGAAGAGTTCGAGATCCACTCGATATGCTATTGCTCTTCAACCTTTTCACTTCACGGTACGAGCTATCCGTGGGTCGGATAATGTGATGGCTGACATTCTGTCTAGATGCCCACATGATTCCAACTAATACTTCTGTTCTATTTCTAGATATACGACAGAGCCATAACACACCTATATTACTACAATACATTAGCACATCTGTCCTCACTTTAGGTGAACACATACTATTGTGCTTTGTTATCATCTTCTTCTGTTCCCATCTTTAATATAAGAAGAAGACTGAGTAGTTAATATAAGGGCCGAAAGTTCCAAAGGCCACAATTATTAATAATAATGTATTGTATAGTATGAAACTTAATGGCTATTAAATAGAATTAGATTGTTTGTTTTTTCTCAGCACGTTATTGTTGATCTGAGAAGCTACCTTTCTATTGTCAAACATGGAGAGTTCCACATTGTACAGTTTCTTTGGAACGACAGGAGATGTGTCCTCGATCTTCATTTATATTTAATTTCATTGTGTAATGGTAATATTAAACATTTAGATAATGTAATATTTAACATTCAATATCAGATGTGTACATCCATTCTAAGCGGTATTAGATTATGACACTGCTATTTGATTATAATGATATGAACTTGCATATTTATATTGTATTTTCATGCAAGCGTAGTGTGTGTTGGTGGCACCTCCCCGATATAATTTTTAAATCAGATTTTTTATCTGTTGAGAAATATTCTCACCAGACACTTTATGTGTCAATTTAGCCTCATATTAGGCAGTGCAATTACTTATCCCCGCATAATTCGTGCGTTGTTAAACCGTTTTTTGGTTTTACTCTTGGATATTTTTTTAAAAAAAATGTTGCACATTTTTTTTATCGGGAGGTGGCGGTAATGTTGCTCCTAAAAACTTGTAGCAACTTATTCTGACCATGCATTCTGACTAGATTCTTTTTTTAATGCATGGGAAGGAACTCATGAAATTGAAGTCACTTTTATTTCTACAGTCGTCTAATCTTGATAGCTATCGTTAAGAAGTTGTCTTATCTTGATAGCTAGGGTTGCCGATAGCTGTGTGAACGATTTTGAGTCACGACCATATATGGAGCGCTCAGATCGTCAGTTCTTTGAAAACAGTTGGCAATCGCAATGTTTCAAGATTCATTTCCTTTTAAGGTAATAGGTCTTAAGTCGAACAATGTAGAACATTCTTCGTTTCGTAAATTGGCCTGAGTTGTATTCGATTCGCGTTTTCTGCGCATGTCCCTTTTTGTGGCGTTGGTAAAACGATTTCCGCCCAGGTCAGTCTGTGCTGAGAAGCTGTGAAGGCGAGACGTAGCTATGTGCTCGTCTTCGCTTAGTTTATTCAGGAAGGAGTCCTCATGATTGTTGTTCCTATCTTGAGATGATATATCTCTGTGTTATTCCTAATGCCTGGAGGCATATGTGATTATTCATTTAATTCCTTATGAACAGGTAATTAAATCCCTTTTTTGGCTGAGTAACTTTATCGCCATCTTGTGATGTTGACTTTTGCTTAACCTGCCTTATTCTAAAGTCTACGATATGACTAGTTTGCTCAGCTCACGATCCACTTAGATTGTCACGCATCGATTGATGCCTGTCCTACGGACTATTTGCTTCCTGAACTTTGTTGATGGATCTAGGTTTGATACCTTTGCTGTTTGCTGGACAATAGAGGACGATAATGTGACGCTCAAAAGACATGCCTGTCTTGTTGAGGTCAGATAGAGGAGACCATATTTAATCTCCTAGTTGATATCTTATAGCTCTTATGGAAAGGGGAAGTTTACTACCTGACTACATGTACAGCGGCTTTACGATATCCTAAAAGGCAGATGATGCACATTATTTTGATGCTGTCTGCTGTGCCTGTTGAATTGACGACATATGTAATAATGACTGTTTGATCGTACCTATGATGTACCTGCTTGTTTATGTCTACACACTTCGTCATTGTGGCGTTTATAATAAATTATACAAAACCGTCACTAGCTGTTGCAAGCATCATTGACTTTTCACGTCGTGAGTTAACGTGACGTCCTTGTGTGGATTGCCTTGCTTGTAATGCTCACTGTCTGAATACACATCTACATCCTACACACTTAAACCAGACAAAAGACACCATGCTACTACGCCTCATCATCCCTGGTGTCTGAGGGTGGCACACTACTCTGCAAAGGCCAGGATTGTTATACCTTTAGAGAAGCAGATGAAATACAACACCCTCAACGTTGTGTGGCAAATGTGACATCCTCCACAGAACATTTATCAACACATATAATACCTACGCAACATTTGCTACGCTACAATGACCCTACCGAGGGAACATCACAATGACTTTCGCTCACCGGCTAAATCCTGTACTATGGTACGGCAATACTTAATCACACATGACTCATCATCAACGGCCTAAGGAAATGCCACTAGATAATACACCATCACTCTAGAATTATGCAATTTAATCCACACCGCATGAAGAAATGGCAAGCACTATAACTGAACAAGAATGGCATACACTTCCCAGCAAAAATGCTGACAGGGAACATAAAGGCGACCTGCACCGGACGCTGGCCAGAACTCTACTCCTTTTTGCGCCAGCATTCGTTTTCACTTCCCTTCCGGTCAGCTGACCAAACGGTTTTTTACATTATATCAATGTTGTCACTCTCAGCGTGACCAACCTGAAATTTCGGCGATCATATCGCCGAGACAACAGTAAAGTTTTTACCTACCACCAAATTCTACAGAGAGAATTCACGGGTCATACTCGGCTATTTCCTTCCGAGTACAGCCTGAGAGTAACATTCGTTTTTTACACATTCACTACAACAGAGAGAGTCACAGCCACTGGAGACTAGACCATTCCGGGGAAACCTATACTAACTTATAAATTTCAAGGACAGTCCCACCACCTAGAAAAAACTTATCCCAAACCAATATCTGCAGTACGAGAAGGAATACCCAGGAAAAAATAATAATCAACGCACCAATTCAGCGACTCCCCGAAAAATAGCAGTTGCCTAAACGGAGAGTCTGGGGCTGAACTGGACAAATAATAGGACTCATAATAATCTTAAATACAATGTGTTTGATAAATTCCACGAAATGAATGCAGCGTCGGTAGAGGGGTAAGCATAACAGAAGTGAGCTCACTGTATGTGTGTAGAGAGTGAAACAGAACGAAAAAACTTATTTTTCTTAAGTTACTACTAATATAACATCTTCTTTTATTGATCTCTCACTAATCTGAATGCCCACGGGATAGTTAAATCCAGGACTTATTCTTTACCCGTCCTGATTGCCCCTACTCCCATTGTAATTATTTGATCTTTTGGGTATATTACCTCTGGTGGGATCTTTCTTAATTTTCCAATGCAAGAGGGAAGGCCTATTAGATTTATATTTGTCATTTCTCTGATGTAACTAAAATGTATTGATGTATTTTTTCTTGATGTTGTGATCTTTTACTAGCAAAAAAATAAAATTTAATAAACCTTACTCTATAGTGTCGGTCATGCCCCTGATATATATATATATATATATATATATATATATATATATATATATATATATATATATATATATATATATATATATATATAATATAATATATATATATATATATATATATATATATATATATATATATATATATATATATATATATATATATATATATATATATATATATATATATATATGTTATTCATAGTTTGTTTTCACGTCTGTACGTAGTAGTTATGTGTCACAGAAGTTGTGTACTTAAGTGTTGTGTACCTTGTATGTTGTGCAAGGAGAGTAAGGGCGTCTGAAAGTTAAATAGAGTCGTAAGATAGGCTGGATTAGAGCAATTACTCAATCCAAGACTGCCTTTTTCTCTCTATACTATCACCTTTTCCCTACACGTTTACCCCTTTTCCTGAAACAATACTATTTCTTACACCTTCCTTTTCCCATAGCCGTCACTATCACCTCTGCTTCAGCGGGACCATAAATATCTCAGTCCTATCTTCTTACCATCTACGACAGGGCCCTTCGACTCCCCTTCATGATACATGAGGGCATATTTGGAGTCATTCTTGTATGACCACCAGCTGTTGTGACAAAACGACTGTACGTGTTTTTTTGGCTCTCCCACACCTTCAGCCCTCCGGCAGTATCATTTCTTCTTCATTTTTCTCTTCGATCGCTTATTATATGGCAATTTTTTGCCCTTTCATTCATTATTTTGATCTATGCTGAATCTAGTAGGGTGAAGTCTCTAACACTTCACTCCCCTATGGAAGTATCTGCTATGGGACTATCTTTATTTCTTACATTTTTGCTGTGACCACTTCTCAGATTTATTTACATTCCGCTAGGTAAACTGTGGTATTATTGTAACAATACCCGGTCATTTTCACCGGTCAGCGGTAATACGTTTGTCGCTTTCAGTCGCCTAGCCAACCTTTGATAACAGACGATCCTCGTTGGACAACCATATTTTTTGTCTGAGTTGCCAGCGACCCTTTTGTTTGACTGTCTAAAGAAGGCACGAACACACAGGCGATCATGAGATAATAGTTTCACGGGCCCATCCGTGTGTGTGATTAGCGCAGATAATCTGTCTGAGTAGACATCTTGGCGGAAGACATTACGCCAGGCAAACATGTTCAGACATTAGTTTGTGAGAATGCACAAGATAAAAGACAGAAAGAGAAGAATTCCATATTTATAAGTGACAGACCAAAGTATTCGGGAAGCTTAAAACCTTGAAAAGTAAACCCGCCTTTATAAATACAGAAACTGAAAAACTTAAGGGACAAAGGAATTGGATCACCCGTCAAAGAGGAATTATTACAGTTTCCCAGACCAAGTGTATCGCAGAACACCCGTCGAAGAGGAATTACTTGTTTCCCAGGCCTAGTGTATCACAGAACATCCGTCATAAGAAGTGATTCAAAATTTCTCAGACGAAATTGATTCGAGAGCATATGCACCGACATTGCTCGTGTCCATCCGAAACCTGTGCGAGAAGATTGTGTATAACCCAAAAAATTTGGGGTAAGTTGTGAACATTTCTTTCTCAAATGTGAATTAACATGTTTTGTTTTTTTGCTAAGTGGTTATATATGAGGCTGGCAACATCAACATACGAAAATGGTATATTCATAAACCACTACAGCAAGCGCTGGTGATTGTTTCTAGCTAGTCATGCGGAAAATCCGACAGCAGAGGTGACCACAGACTCCGACTGGTACAGTGATGAGTGATGATTACATCACATGTGCCTCAAGTTTAGCATATCATTTTGTGAGATATGTGTAACTTGTTAATGCTAGTTCAAGCACAAATCATTATTAGCGCTGTCCAGACACATTTTTGCAGTAAATACTCAGAGGAATAGTGGTGATTTCTATTCATCTTTCCTGAGTTACACTGTGTATACTCAAGAATTTAATTCTTCTGAGAGATTAACATTGGTGGGTGGACAGCGAGAGGATGAGCCTGTTAAGCTTCCAACTCAGTGCACTTCATAGAGGCATTTGTCTTTCTATTTTTTCTAAAAGTACGTGGTTACAAGCATCAGACGGTTTGAAGTACTAACGTTACAGCGCCGCTAGTATGTGAAGAGGTGCACTCCACCAAAAAAAGTGACGGAAACAACGGTGACAGGACTTACCTAGAGTTACGTTTTCGTGTAAAATAGGCGAAAGCAACGGACTTTGATAAATCCTCACCTACGTGACGAAAATTTGTATTTACAGCAAAATCTCACCAATCTTTCCATATTTATTGTAACTGTTAAAGATGAAATTGTTACATGTTGTTTTAAAACTTAACCATCATAGTCGCTTCAGTTTTAAATGTATGAAAGCAAACGTATGAGCCAGAATATTGAATATATATATATATATATATATATATATATATATATATATATATATATATATATATATATATATATATATATATATATATATATATATATATATATATATATATATATATATATATATATATATATATATATATATATATATATATATATATAACTCTAAACAGAGCTATACCATTATAAGAGGAATTCGCTGAAT
The DNA here is from genome assembly GCA_024509875.1 of Oreohelix idahoensis. Taxonomy (NCBI): domain Eukaryota; kingdom Metazoa; phylum Mollusca; class Gastropoda; order Stylommatophora; family Oreohelicidae; genus Oreohelix; species Oreohelix idahoensis. The sequence goes on from JAMPIV010022805.1 coordinate 90,764, forward strand.
TAACTCAGCTGGGGACTTGAACGGGCTAAAAACCATTGCTTAAATCCTTCACAAAAGGCGATGGACAGATATAAGTTAACCATTGCTCAGCGCTGTTCCGCATAGTTCTTGACTTCTGAATTATCTTGTGAACACTTCCTTCGGATAGAAGCACCATTACACTTCTATCTACATCTCTGCCAAGAGTAATCTTGTGCGAAGGTAAACACCTTTGACGACCCAGTTTAGATACTCTTGAGTTTTGGCCACTGTTGGACCACTACTGCAAAGCAGGGGAGGCAATCCTGACAGCTATGCACAATGCTACAATATATATATGCGGAAGTGAATCTGCCTGTGAAGCTAATTACACCCTCATTTACTCTTGAAATCATCCAGACACTTCCAGGAATTCCCCCTGTGGTAAAACTTGTTGAGAATCGTGCGCTGTGCACTTAACTTGGAGAAGTCACTTGACCTCCAGACGTAATTCTTTGGCTTTGACCTGGTTGATTGCATGCAGGAAGATTTCACTATGGACCCAGTGATAGGCAGGGGAGCTGAGAAGTGGTTCTGTGCATGACGTGACAATTCCTTGGGAGAGCCAAGAATCAGAGTACAGTATTTTAGCACTGCATATTTGGAGGATGGCGGAGATCAGATGTGACGACCCTTTAAATGTAAACCAAGCTGGAGAAACTGAAGTTCATGACGTCAGCTCAGCACATTTCGGAATGGCAGAAAAGCCACAGGAAAAGCATAGATCTACATTGTAGATAGTACCTTACTTACTTAGTCGTTCCCCTTCTACCGTGAGGTGTAGAGGTTTGGAAGAGAGAGCGCCAGACCATTCTATCAGCTGTCTTCTTCCTGGCCTGGTTCCATTCTAGTCCTCGGTCCTTCAAAGATTGTCTAATGTTGTCCTCCCAGCGGACTCTGGGTCGTCCTGGAGGTCTGGATCCCTGGCTCTTTGTTTCCCATGCTTGTCGTGGTAGCCGATCTTCTCCCATTCTGCAGACATGGCCAAACCATCTTAGTTGGGACTGTTCTATTTGGGTCTGCAGCGGATGGGATTTTAGGCCTTGACGGATCGTCTGGTTGCGGACCATGTCTCTTCTTGTTACTTCAACCACTTTCCTCAGATACCTCATTTCTGAGGTTTGGATCTGGCTTTTGTGGGTTGTAGTCATTGCCCACGACTCACATCCATATGTCAAGACTGGGACATAGGTGGAGCGGTATACAGCCATCTTCGTTTTCTTACCAACCTCTTTCTTGCTGAGGAATCCACGATTTATGGCCTGAAAAAGTCTCCCAGCCGCTGCTTTCCGAGTGGCCAACTCTTCTTTGATGCCTCCCTTTCGGTCTATAATAGCTCCGAGATATTTAAAGTGGTCGACCTGCTCCAGGACCTGTTCTCCCAACTTAATCTGATGTTTTCTTTCTTCTCGTGATATCACCATGGATTTTGTTTTAGAGCTGCTTATGACCATCCCTCTCTTCTCCAGCTCTTCCTTCCAGACTTGCAGGTTGGATTGGAGATGTGCCTCTGATTTAGCAATCAGGGCAACATCATCAGCAAATGCCAGCTCCGAAATATAGACCTGTCTCATCTTCCAGTACCCCACTGAATACTTTCTTGTTCTCTCCTTACATGCCTTGATGACATCGTCCATAAGGAGTATGAAGAGGTAAGGTGATAGGATATCACCTTGTCTTACACCAGTGGTGGTCCTGAACTCTTCTGACTTATGGTTTGCTGTCCTCACATAATTTCTGCAAGACTTGTAGAAGCTCTGTATAGCATGAATCAGAGGTGCTGGAATATTCTTCCTTGCCAAACAGTCCCAAAGTTTGCTCCAGGGGACCCTGTCAAACGCCTTTTCCAGATCTATGAAACAAAGATGGATCTCACTCTTATACTCAAGGGCCTTTTCACTCAGCTGTCTGAGTGTGAAGATTAGGTCTTGAGTACTTCGGTTTGCTCGGAATCCGCACTGGACCTCATCCAATTGTGGCTCAGCTAGGCGTCGGAGTCTCTGCTCTAGGATTCTAGAGTAGATTTTACCAGGGACACTGAGAAGGGATATGCCTCTATGGTTTCCACATTGTCGATTGTCACCCTTTTTGAAAATTGGTGTTATGATGGCAATCTCCCAATCCTTTGGTATGGTCTTGTTGCACCATGCTGCCTGTAGGACCTTTAAGAGTAATAGGTCGCCTGATGCTCCCATGTACTTAACCATTTCTGGTGTTATACCATCATGCCCTGCTGCTTTGCCCATCTTGATTTTCTCTAGTGCTGCCCTCAGTTCTTCCATCTTTATGTCATCTTCACCATCATTGGTTTCCTCTTCTGTGTCAGTGGTTATCATTTCTGATGCTTCATCATGCTCACCATCCAGGAGTTCTGAGAAATATTCTTTCCATCTTTCCATTACTTCCTTCGGGGCAGTAAGCAATTTGCCTTGCTTGTCCTTTATAAATTTGAGAGGGCATTGTTTTTCTTTCCTCATGTTCTTTAGGGTCTTATAGAACAATTTCTGGTTTTTTTGTGCATCTTTTTCTAGCTTTTCTCCAAATTCTTCCCAGGACTTCTGTTTTGCTGCTAGCACTTTGTTCTTTGCTTCTGTTCTGAGTGTCACATATTCTCTATATTTTTCCATTTGTCCTGTTGTGTTTTTAGCTCCTAAGTATTGTTTCCATGCCATTTTCTTCTCTCTTATTTTCTCTTTGACTTCCTCTGTCCACCAAGGTGTCCTCTTTCTCTAGTTCCCAAGTCGGACTTCACCGCATTCTCCTGCTCGTTTACTTGGTTTCTTGCGTGATGTTGGGCAGTTCCTAGGCTGAGCAACTCTTTCAGTTGTTCGTTTGATTGTTAGCAGGTAGTGATCACTTCCAATCTCTGGCCCCCTCCAGACTCTTGCATCTCGGACATATCTGAATGAGCTTCTCCGAACAATGGCATAGTCGATCACTGACTTCTCATTCTTGGTTGGTTCACATCTAGTGTATGCATGTATGCGCTTATGGGGGAACTTTGTGTTTGTAATGATCAGATTCTGCTCACTGCAGAATCTAAGGAGTCGCTTTCCATTGTCATTGAGAGTATCTTCTCCATATCTTCCGATAACTCCACCCCATCTAGCATGGTCATTTCCAACTCTGGCATTAAAATCTCCGAGCATAATAACTTCATCTAGGCAGTCATCTACTGTCCTTTGAAGCAGCTCGAAGAATTCCTCCTTGACCTCTGCTCTCTCATCCTCATTTGGCCCATACACTATGACCAGGTTGACTATGGTTTCTCCTTCTTTTAGTTTAACGACCATAATGCGCTCCGAGACAAAGTTCCATCCCTTGATACTATCTTTTTGATTTTGGGCCACAATGCAACCCACGCCCCCTTTAGCTCTTTCAGAAATGGGTACACCACTGTAGAGCAGAGTGTTGCCAGCGAGATCCATGCCTCCTTGTCCTTTTTTCTTCGTTTCCGTTATAGCCAGGATTTCTAGTTTTGCTTTCCTCATCTCTTCCACCAGCTCCTCTTCCTTCCCATTTATACTTCTTGTGTTCCAAGTTCCATAAGTCGTAGTCCGTAGTCCGTTCCAGTTCGTCGCCTTTAGAATCAGTCCGGTTTTCTCTCTTGTAGTTCGCGTAATCATGATTTAAAGCAAACAGGTGATTGGCCTGTTGTGCCTTTGCATGGTGGAGGGGCTGCCCCCTTACGGCCTGTAGATAGTACCAAGGAGTATTAACTTGATATTGGCTGCAAACGAGCGAGAAGCTCAGCAGCCCTAGTTAAAGAACAACAACAACACTCCTTCATTTTCTCTCCAAATAAATCGTTTTGCGGTTACACAGAACGCAATCTGTCCTTTTTCTCCATCTTCCTGATGTGACAGTGAAGCCCGCTGGTTGTTCTGTTACAACCGCAGTTCAATTTTCAATTGTCATTGTTATTCTCTAGTTATCTCATTCTTGTCCAGACAACGGCAGAGAAGACAGCCATGTCGAAACTAGATGCGATTTGCTTTTGAATTTGCAAATGTTTCTTTGTGTTGCACAGGAAAAAGACAACGAATATAGACACAAGGAGAAGACAATTTCGTGTCGATAATCAAGCGAATAAACTTTCCGTTAGGAAAGCTACGTCACTAAATGACGTGGGTATTTCAAACGCCTTTATAAATCTTCTTCACTTAATCTTATTTTGTGTCGCCTTTATCGTCGGGAAGCTGAGATTATCTTCTTGTCTAAGGAGCTGTTGTTACTTCTAATCGCTTTCTGACACAGAGACTCCACTGTCACTATTAATTCTCACTTTCAATGTCCATTTTCTTCAGTAACGATAACCAAAGGCAATTTCATGAATAAGATTATTACCCAACATTAATGTTGAAAATTATATCATAATCTACAGCAGGTGTGGGCACCACGTTCATCAATCCACACATATGGCGAATTGGCAGCAACAAAAATGTGGCTAATTTGATTATTAGATATGGAGCGAACATTTCATGGAAGTAAAATTGTTGAAAGCAAGTTTTTAAGCTGAAAATGCGTATTCTGGCATTTCCGGCCCGCCGTGAAAGCCTGGATGTTTTCTTCCACATCCATATGATTCAACAGGCATACAAAATTCAGATATTCAGCCAAACGTCGACCAGTTGGTCAGACAGAACTATTGCAAGATTTCCCATTGACTTTTTTTTATCAGAGAGTTTCCTTAATTTGTATTTGACTCTTCGAACAAGAATAATGCTTGAATAAAGTCATTTAATGGATTTTCGGAACGTATCCATTTAATCTAAATAATTAGGAACTTTTTTTTTAAATTCTATGTGGCGAATGAATCATAAAATTCGACATACCTGTGGCCTCACTCAGAATCCTAGTGTCTACCCGGGATCTATGGCAAGTGAACTGCAAAAAAACAAAAAACAAAACTGCAACAAAACTATGTAATATACTGTTTTGATTTTTTTAAATAAAATTTTGCCTCGTTTTTGCGAGGCGCGTGCCGTTCAACCTAGTCGGTTATATTATGGCGCATGTCCAAATATAAAAGACCGTTAGGTATGGTTGATGAACATACTGTCACGTACTCCCGTCCAGAACGATGTTTTATTAACAACATTTTTTAAAAATACTTTGTGCTCCTTTTATATTCAGTTTTGTGTCCGTTATTATTGAATACGTGTTAGCTACAAATAACAACGAAGGAAATTATGGCGCTATCTATTGTCTCTTTTATTTCTCAGACTCAGCAGAAAATAAATAAAAACCAGGAAGTTTAGTTTTCAGTTACATCTTTTCATCCGTGTCTTCAAGAATATTAGCCGCGTCCGGTTGGCGACTCACGTGTGCAACAAATGCTATACATAAATTGTCACATTCTGCTGGCGACTCACATGTGTGCAACAAATGCTATACATAAAATGTCGTGTTCAGCTGGCGACCCAGATGTATGCAACAAATGCTATACATAAATTGTCGCGTTCAGCTGGCGAGCTAGGTGTATGTAACAAAGGCTATACATAAATTGTCGCGTTCAGCTGGCGAGCTAGGTGTATGTAACAAATGCTATACATAAATTGTCACGTTCAGCTGGCGACCTGGATGTATGCAATAAATGTTGTACATAAATTGTCGCGTTCACCTGTCGACCCAGATCTTTGCAACAAGAGATATACATTAATTGTTGCGTTCACATAGCGACCCAGATGTTTGCAACAATAGATATTTATGAATTGTTGTGTTCAATTGGCGACACAAATGCGTACAGCAAAAGCTATTCATTAATTGTCGCCTTCACCTGGCGACCCACATGCGTACAACAATAGCTATACATTAATTGTTGCGTTCAGTTGGCGACACAAATGCATACAACAAAAGCTATCCATTAATTGTCGCCTTCACCTGGCAACCCACAGGTGGACAACAAAAGCTATACATTAATTGTCGCGTTCAGTTAACGGCCCAAATATGTACAACAAAAGCAATAGATTAATTGCGCATCAAGTAATAAACGTTGCTATTTATCGAGCAAAAGCGTGGAGTAAGCAAAGTAGTCATATCTCTTGATTTTGGAGGCAAAGTGAGCGGGTTCTAAACATGGTAGCGTCACTCTTTAGTCTACTCAGCTGTAAATGGGTATCTGACTCTGCTGTTAAGTCGGTAAAGGCTAAAGCAACCAGGAAGGAAACCTGACGCCCTATCTCATAAAGCTGAGATCTATAGTAACGAAGTTTCTAACATTTCGTTCCGCTACGGTAGATTCTGCTTACTGGACTACCTTTTTTTTTTACTAATCTATAGCGTGTCACGACATACACTACTAATCTATAGCGTGACACGACATACACTACAAATCTATAGCGTGACACGACATACACTACTAATCTATAGCGTGACACGACATACACTACAAATCTATAGCGTGACACGACATACACTACAAATCTATAGCGTGACACGACATACACTACAAATCTATAGCGTGACACGACATACACAACAAATCTATAGCGTGACACGACATACACTACTAATCTATAGCGTGACACGACATACACTACAAATCTATAGCGTGACACGACATACACTACTAATCTATAGCGTGTCACGACATACACTACTAATCTATAGCGTGACACGACATACACTACAAATCTATAGCGTGACACGACATACACTACTAATCTATAGCGTGACACGACATACACTACTAATCTATAGCGTGTCACGACATACACTACTAATCTATAGCGTGTCACGACATACACTACTAATCTATAGCGTGTCACGACATACACTACTAATCTATAGCGTGACACGACATACACTACTAATCTATAGCGTGTCACGACATACACTACTAATCTATAGCGTGTCACGACATACACTACTACTACTAATCTATAGCGTGTCACGACATACACTACTAATCTATAGCATGACACGACATACACTACTAATCTATAGCGTGTCACGACATACACTACTAATCTATAGCGTGTCACGACATACACTACTAATCTATAGCGTGTCACGACATACACTACTAATCTATAGCGTGTCACGACATACACTACTAATCTATAGCGTGTCACGACATACACTACTAATCTATAGCGTGACACGACATACACTACTAATCTATAGCGTGACACGACATACACTACTAATCTATAGCGTGTCACGACATACACTACTAATCTATAGCGTGTCACGACATACACTACTAATCTATAGTGTGTCACGACATACACTACTAATCTATAGCGTGTCACGACATACACTACTAATCTATAGCGTGTCACGACATACACTACTAATCAAACAAGACAATTGTGATATTATATTTAGTTCTACAAGTTCTGTTTTTAATCCTAAATCTCCCTGCATTCATTCATTGCCTTTTTAGCTACCCTGCAGTACAGACCTTTAATAAATACACACCAAGCCCTCCCGTTTTGTGCTATCCACTCAACAACTTTCCGTGCCTTTCCGATCCCCTTCACGTCTATGTATAATTCCCCCCCCCCCCCCCCCCCCCCCCCCCCCCCCCCCCCCCCCCGCGTGTATTCTGGTCTCCCCCTCCATGTCCCTAACCTCGGGGATTCCAGAACAAGGAATTAATGCACTTAATTAGTTTTCTTATTATGTGTCAAATCTTTTTTTTTAAATTAGTATGAATGAATAAAACAGAAGTAATGGTGTGCAACGATTAGTGTCTTTAATATTTAATTCCTATTCGAATGTATAATTCAGACTAGTATTATGTCTGTCAACATTGCCAGCATGTCGTTTTTTTCTATCCCACGCCATCTTTAACGATCTGCGAAATGGTTTTGTATTCGCTAGTCATTTTTAAATATATCCTATAAGGCAGGGCTTCCCAAATTGTGGCATATGTACCCCTTTGGATGCCCGTGAGGGGTTCAAAGAGTAGGCGGCAGAATCTCTTTAAAATCTACTTTACTATACTATTTTCAGAATTCATTATATATTTCTGCTGTCCTTTCAGAACACTCGTTGATTTTTATTACTTACAATATTTTAATTAGTTATTTTTTCATTAGTATTTCTATATATAGTATTACTATACAGTTTATATATGTATATATACATATATGTGTATATATATATATATGTGTATATATATATATATATATATATATATATATATATATATATATATATATATATATATATATATATATATATATATGAAAATACAAAATAAAAACACAGCACTTCAAAATATAACATGACAAGCTTATCAGTGACAATCAACACTATTTTCATGACGGTTGCATTAACGTGTGTAAAATGACAGCACGGATATCAATACAACCCTCATTTTCAAAATTAATGAGAATAACACCAAAGGTCAACATTGTCAGTAGCGTGTGTGTCCTCCTTTATTGGCGATACTTTCAAGGCACCGCTGTCGCATGGAAATGATGAGCTTGCGAATGAAGCATTGGGGCACTGCCTGCCACTGATGCTGAAGTACCAGAAGCAGTTCATGCAGAGTTGCAGGAGATGGCTGATGTTGCTTAACTCGTCGCCCAAGCTCGTCCCAAAGATGTTCTATGGGATTCAAATCAGGACTGTTTGCAGGCCAATCCATTCTATTGACACCCGCTTCCTGCAGGAAAGCATTTACTGCAAGAGAACGGTGTGGTCTTGCATTATCATCTTGAAGGACTGCATTGTGCCCAATAACTTGCAGGGCTGGGAAGGCAAGAGGCTGTAGAATCTCGTCACGGTAGCGGTCATCATTCAGATTCCCAATCACACGATAGAGGGGGGTTCTGTGGAGTAAACTACTGCCTCGCCACATCATCACTGATCCAGCACCATATCGGTTACGTTCGATGACTGCAGCATCACTAAAGCGTTCACCACGACGCCTCCATACTCTGATTCGTCCATCTGTAGGCTCCAAGACAAATCGGGACTCATCCGTGAACATAACGTTAGCCCACTGTGCACGTCGCCACTGCACGTGCTGCATACATCATGCTAAACGAGCTGCTCTGTGGGCAGCAGTCAAGTGTGGTCGAATGGCTGGACGACAAGCACGAAGGTTGGCATCGTGAAGGCGATTCCGAATAGTCTGATCACTGACTACAGTGTTGGTAGCATCTCTGAGGAACTGTCTGATAACATTTGCACTTGCAGTTCTCCGTTGCAGTGCTTGCCTCTGAATTAAGCGATCTTCTCGAGGTGTAGTGACTTTGGGACGACCTGTGCGTTGCCGTTCCTCGACGATTCCAGTCTGGGCAAAGCGCTGCTGCAGTCTGACAATAACTGAATGAGATACTGCAAGCCTCTAAGCGACATTTCGGACAGTAAGACCTTCCTGCAACCACGCAATGGCTCTTCCTTTATCCACAACACTCAGCTTTCGTCGTTGAGGCATATTGTTGTGCAATGGTTATGCAGCACTTGTGTTGCTTATAAAGACAATTTTGTGAGTACAGCTCAAGACCAACACTATAGTCTCCCACATGCATCACGCATTTTTGGAATAGCAGGTATTTTTTTCATGCTCAGACATCATTAAAAACACCCACATTTTGGCGTCTCAGCAGCATTTTTTCAGCGTGCTTGCTGAGCTGAACACTAGCCACACGGTATGCTGGTGGCCCATGCAGCACGTGTTGAATGTTTGTCGTTCGAGAAAAATCAATGTCAGATTAATTGCTTATGAAATATAATTTTTATAATGTTTATCATTTTTGGGTCATTTTCACCTACTGGTCCTTAACTTCTTTTGAAGGTATATATATATATATATATATATATATATATATATATATATATATATATATATATATATATATATATATATATATATATATATATATATATATATATATATATATATATATATATATATATATATATATATATATATATATATATATATATATATATATATATATATACAGTAGAACTCCATTTATCCGAACCCCAATTATCCGAACATCCAATTATCCGAACACTTTTTCCAGAAAAAAAAAATCAGGCGCCACCAGTCACGTTAGACTACATTTCTGAATCTTTTGATGCTGCAAGCTTCAAATGTATGCGAACAATTTGTAGAGAATGGGATGGGCTAATGGTCGGTCACTTACGTACAGGAAGTCAGTTAGATCATAAAGTCAGTTAATATCTGGTTTACCAATCCAATGTACGTGTGCGTTCTAGGCAGAACACTGGCTAAACAGACAGTTCAACTTAAAATAATTGTGTCTGCTACTACAGCAGAATAATTTTGGTGTACAAGTATTTCTCTGTGCGATATGGCATCTTCCAGTAGGCCTAAAACATATAAAAGGAACCGCAATCTTTTGTCAATTGAAACGAAAACAGAAATTATCAAGAGACTAGGAAAAGGTGAAACTGTGTCTTCACTTGCGAGGATTTTCAATGTTGGGAAAGTTACCGTCTCTGACATCAAAAGTAACAAGGATAAAATTAAGAGTTTTGCATCGACATTGGATAGTGAAAATGGGTCGAAGAAACGTAAAACCATGAGAAATGCGAAAGATTTGAAATTGGGAGAGGCTTTGTGTATATGGTTTGTGCAAAGAAGAAGCAAAGGAACCTATCTCTGGCTCTCTATTGTGTGAAAAGGCACTTCAGTTCAACAATCAACTTGACGGTCCTCCTGACTTTAAGGCTAGCCAGGGATGGTTAAGAAACTTTAAATCTCGTCATGGCATACGAGAATTGGAGATTCAAGGGGAATCTTTATCTAGCGATGCAACTGCCGCTGAAAATTTTAAAGAAACATTCTTGGCTTTTTTTGGAATAAGGCGGCTATTCACTCGATGATGTGTATAATGCCGATGAGACTGGCTTATACTGGAAATCATTGCCTCAAAAAATCACTTGCATCTCAGCGCGAAGCAGCTGCCCCTGGGTTTAGAAAGTGCAAAGAGAGAGTAACAATTTTGGTAGCCGCGAATGCCAGTGGAAGTCATCGTTTACCGGTGCTAATGATCGGCAAAGCCAAAAAAAACCACGTTGTTTAAAGAATGTGACATGTCTCCCATTGTGCTACAAAGCACAGAAGAGTGCTTGGATGAATAGTGAAATATTTCTTGATTGATATACAAATCAGTTCATCCCAAATGTGAAGAGGTTGAGAGAACAAGAAAAGAAAACTGGAAAAGTAATTCTTCTACTGGACAATGCATCATCTCATCCAGAGACGGATACATTGAATGCAGTTGATGCAAATTTTAAAGTAATTTTTTCTGCCTCCCAATGTAACAGCACTGATTCAATCAATGGATCAGGGTGTTATAGCAAAGCTTAAAAAGATGTACAAGAAGAAAGTCCTGCGTCGTTTATTGTTGGCTGAAGATGAAGAAAGTGTGGTGGCGTTTTCCAAAAAGTTTAATCTCAAAGACTGCTGCTATATGTTAGCTGATGCTTGGACCACCCTGTCACAAGATAATCTCAACAAGGCTTGGAATAGATTGCTTGGGAAAGAAGGAGGAAATGAAACTACTGCAGTGGACACAAATGATGATTGCATAAATGAAGTTGTGGAACTGTTTCAAGCAATGCCCGGATTTTTGGACTGTAACAAAGATGATGCACACATGTGGCTAGAAGATGATAATGATTCTGGTTTTCAGTTTTTGAATGACGAAGAAATTTTGTCTTTTGTGCAAGAAGAAAAACAAATACATGTAGTGACCGATGATGGGAGCCGCGCTGGTGTAATGGCTTCGGCGTTGTACTGGCGACCAGGTGTTCATGGTTCAAACCCGGGCGTCGGCGTTTGAAGAAATGTTTACGGCCGGAAATTTGACTGAATAGCCTGAACGGCTCCTGTGATAAACCCTCTGTGGATGGGAAGGAGCGAAGCTCCTGACCGGGTTGGAAGGAAATTCCTCAGGTTCCCCAGCCTCGCAATGACATGTCATTGGGCCGAAGGGCTGAAAGCCCAAGTGCCGCTGGTTAAGAAAAAAAAAAAAAAAAAAAAAGTGACCGATGATGAAGACTCCCCAGAAGTACATGATGTACTTGTAGATTATGAAGAAAACCCAAAACGTCGACCAAATCCTGAAGAGGCCTTTATAGCACTAGAAACAGCGATGGCTTGGTACGAGCAAGAAGATGACAGCTGTCCTACACAGCTTCTGCTGTTGAAGAGAATGCGGGACTTAGCAGCCAAAAGGAGACTATCCAGTTTGGTGCAAAAGAGGATTCCTCATTATTTTAAATAGTGGGCTACATCTGTGCAAGTACGTGTATACGTAAGTTGCGCCTGGTTTTGAATCGTTTGTAATGTTATTTTGAAAACATTTCTCTTTCTTAACAAAAATAATTAATACAAGTAGTACATGCACTGCAGTGTAATGAAAAATTTTGGTGATACAGTGATCTAATACAGTGTGGGTATTATTATTACAGTACAGGTAAATATGTTTTATAGTGTATTTTTCTTGTGATGGTTAATTATTGTTAGACATATGTGTACATGTACTCGATACATTATGTAATCCAATTATCCGAACATTTGATTATCCGAACGATGCTCGGTCCCATGGGGTTCGGATAAATGGAGTTCTACTGTATATATATATATATATATATATATATATATATATATATATATATATATATATATATATATATATATATATATATATATATATATATATATATATATATATATATATATATATATATATATATATATATATATATATATATATATATATATATATATATATATATATAGCATGTATTATTCATGTCCTAGTGTCGACAAAATAGTTCATTTGAAACCACCCAGCCCTCCTACCCCTCCCTCCCCCCATTATCTTAGCCCGAGAAGGGTACGCTGCTATGGCTAAACTCTCATAAGTGGTACGCTATTACTGCAAGTTTGAGAAGCACTGCTGTAAGAAGACACCACTGGGATCTGAAGCCCATTTGCATCTCATTTCGTGAACAACACTTATGTATGCATTTTCTACAGCGTGTCAGGAAAGGGAGAAGGTAATGTTAAAAGTTTGTTGTCCACATCTGAGCACTCTGTGGCTTTAACGAATGTGGATATGTTGTTGCTGTTCTTTAAAGAGGGCTGCTGAGCTTCTCGCTCTTTAGTAGTCAATACGAAGTTGAAGAATCCATGGTGTTATCTACACTTTAGATCTATGCTTTTCCTCTGGCTTTCTGCCATTTCCAAACGTGTTGAGTTGAATAAATCATGAGTTCCAGTTTTTCCAGCTTGGTTCGCATTTAAAGTATCATCACATCTGGTCCCAAGCTAGGAGGAAGAAATAGGAGGCATACTGTGCATTTCCCGCCATCCAAAGGGGGTCTCCAGATATGCAGAGCTAAAATACTGTACTCTGGTTCTGAGCTCTCAGAAGAAATCGCCTCGTCCTACACAGAGCCATTTCTCAGCTTCCCCTGGGATCCATAGTGAGATCCTCTTGCACGCAGGCAACCAGGTAAAAGCCAGAGTTATGTCTGGGGCTCAACTGATTCCTCCAAGCTTAGAAGGTAATGCAGGTTTCTCAACAAGTTTCACCACTTACCTGGAAGTGTGTGTGTAACAGTCTAGTGTTGCGTTGTAGAAACAGATTAGTATATCCCCATCAACTGGGCACCTGATGTAACACTCTGTTTTGCCGACTGTTTATTACCAGATGTTAAAGTCTGTTTGCTCGTGTGAATTCTGGTATTTGTACCGTGTTGAAGTGTCGCTGAGTGGGTGTGTCGTTTATCACCTGGACAGTGTAACATGGACGTGAATCTAGGTCACCAGCGTGAGGCACTGCCAGGATGTAGTGCAGTCACACACACAAACAGCATACATGTTTTCTCAGGTGTGTAGAACAAAGGATAAGTGTTGTAGTGAGTACTGGTGTGTGTATACAGCAGATCGAGAACACGAGGTCGTATAGGCTCTTTTTTAGGAACACACAAACTCACTCCACCACACGTAGAAGTCATAGATGTGGTTAATGCAGATGACTTTCTCTTCAACATTTATTACAGCACTAGTACGTTGACAGACAACACAGTCAGTAGAACAAGGAACATGGACATTACATGTGTAGTAATGCATATAACCATCGAGCATAATCAACCCTGCATAGCTCGTATGTATGATGCTAGTAACGTTGGCTTGATAACATATATATTCTCATACTGTAGCTTAGAGCCCCTGACTAAACGCTTCAGGTAGTCTTGTGACAAATATAGTTGCTTAATATCGAAGTCTGTGAACTTGTTGATAAAGTCAAGACTTCATCTGGCTTCTCCCGCCAGACACTTCTTCTTCTGCTCAAAGATACAGGCCGTAATGGCGGGCCTCATAATGATTGATGAACAACTGTGTAGTTTCATAGGCAGGCATTATCTCCCGTGCCGAAACATACCGCCATAATTCGGGTTTCATATAAATATACGTTCATTGTGCTTCTGTAAAGTAATTCGACGAATAGACTTAGTTAGCTACGTCAAGCACACATAATGGACTCTTGATCCCAAGAACTGTGAGCGCTACTCACAGGTTCATACTAAATGTTCTGCAATCTTGGCATAATAATAAAGTTTATTTTACCTTGGACAGAATCCGAGAAATACACAAATAACCACTGTCGTCATTCTAGACGAACAGAATAACTCTGGGGAGAATCACTAAGATCACAGTTACACGGAAGACTCTCTTTCCTCCAGATAATGCAGAGAAGAACAACGGACATCTTGTCCGGTCAAAAAAACAGCTCATCACTCACAGACGGAAGTCTTCTCGGTTCGCGCTAAAAACTAGCGCATGCGTAGACAGAACAGATTTGAGAACAGTTAACCGGCCCTCTTAAGACAGATCAACCACAGAGAATAAACACAGGGAAGATAACCCCAAATCAACCTGTCCCAGAGAGTTAACTTACAGTTCTCTACCTTCGATCGTCAAAAGTATTAAATAGATTTACGTCTTATGAAACCGTCAAATAAAAACGACAGCAACAGTGTGGCTGATTTCAAAAGTCAATTAGGGTGTAATTAGCCTCACAGACAGAGGTTCAGATCCACATCTACATCCTATAGCATTGTGCATAGCTGGTAGTCATATAAGGATGGCTTCAGATACGCCTCCATGCATAATGTGGATATACTGATAACAGAAAATAATACAGTTAGAGGCTTCTACGACATGCATTTTCTAAACATGAGTCTCTTAATTTCGTCATTATTTTCCTTAGTGTTCCTTACGGAGCATAGAGCCACCACTTTAGCTAGTCCCCTTGTAGGAAGCCTGTACCAAGCAATTGCATACTCTTACAGTGATAGTTTCTGTGACAATTTGTTTTACATGATCAGCCGCATGGACAGCCTCATGCTAGTCGCCTTGTACAACATCTTACCGCTTACTTTGGTTGCTTTAAATCTTTGACAACTATAAATGGTTCCCAAACGAACCAACCCCTAGCCTGCCCTGTGGTTTCAACTTTAAATTGCTGCTTTACATCTTCAGCCATTTTCTCATCCCCTTCGGACGCTCTTTTGAATTATTTTCGAATCGAGTTTGCTTATTCTGACTTGCCTCTAGCAATGGAGAAAAAATGTAGTCAAACATTTCATAAATGTTCTCCTAGATTGTCTGTCTCAAGTTTCGGATTTCCCAGGACATTTCCGAGGTTTTGTTTACACCTTGTCAACTCTGTCATGTTTGTTTTGTGTCTGCTAGTTGGAACTTCATCTTGTCACACTTTTTTATTGTTTATTATTAGTTTAAGTTCATTTCAAGAATGACTTCAGCTTCTACACAGAAACTGAGAGGGTCTTTCCATGTATCTTTTAATCCATGTCATTTCTGTCTCCAGATCTTTTCTCTGTCTGCTTGTCAGCCTCCTTTTCTTACCTTGGGGATTCCAGAACAAGCACTGCCTTGTTATGTTATCAACACATTTTTTTCAAACGTGTGTCCTATCCATCGCCGTCCTTATCGCCTCATCTCTTGTTCCACTGGCACTTGTCTGATTCTTGTTATCTGGTTCGCTGACCCTGACGCAAGCAGTCAGCTATGGGTCGCTGACTGCATTCCTCACTGTTGACGCGTCTTAGGTCCCTACCATGTCGTACTATCTCAATAATTATATTCTACGCAAGCACCAATTTATGAAAATATGTAGTTTTTTGTTTTTTTTTTCTATGTTTTGTTTTCCATGTTTCAAAGCCAGAGAACCAGACTTACTTTATATTATGAACTGAAGATTCTAATTTGAGTTGGATTTGATTTCTTTTGACTTCCGTATATTCCCCAGTGCAATGAAAGCTCCTGTTACGTTTGTACCCGAAGCAAATAAATTTAGTTTGCTTAAATTATCAGAATTTCATTTCCATTTTTAAAAATCGTTGCATTAGTTCACACAGCGCTTCTGGTACAAGCTATTTCTGATTCTAATAAATCTTCAGAAATAAAATATTTCGGCCAACAAACCCAGTTCAGGCCAGCTCGAGGCAGGAAAACGTCAACCGCAAAAATAAAAACCAGAGACAGCGATATTAATAAAGACATGCAGAGTTAATTAATTTTTTGGTCATTACTGTCGATCCCTGCAGGGCTAGACCACAACGAAAATAGATGATTTAATGGATACCTTTAGGGCAAACAGTAAACAGGTAACATGCGTGTGAAAACAGTTCAGGGCGAGATATTATTTTTCACGTGTGCCTGGCTTTTGGTCTTTTGAGCGTTTATACGTCTCTGCTGAAATAGTTATGTTTTAACTGCAGTATGATTACCCATGCAAGGGTACGAGGTAATGAAAGAGCTAATAGACTAGCCTCGCGACACCCGTAGCTATGACATTGGATATGGATAAAGAAGTGATACTGTTGGTAACTAATGATCGCCTGTTATAGAAACGACTCTTCAGCTGATTAACTAACAAGGCTAAGGTTGCTGGAATTTGGTATCAAACGTAAGATTAACAGGGATGGACGTGTGATGATGCATCAGGCGTGTATACAACCTGCGCGCTCTATAGAAACCATTTTTTTTTTAAATAGGAGTTCTGCCCCGTTCAGTCTAGACACAAAGTCCGTCTGTTATATTAGGCCGCATGTTGAAATATAAAAGATCTTGTGCTCTGGATTTAAATATTTTAAGTATAGGAACAATCAGAATTCATATCTTTCAACGTTTCTTGAGGGAGATTGAGTGCCTACGGATTTTCCCGGAGTTCAATTATGTTGATTCTGAACAAAAATAACAATAACATTACTCTGTGACTGGATGATTGTTCTGTTGTTGTTGTTGTTGTTGTTGTTGTTGTTGTTGTTGTTTAACTAGGACTGCTGAGCTTCTCGTTCTTTAGCAGCCAATACCAAGTTGAAGACTCCTTTGTATCATCTACACTGTAGATCTAGGCTTTTCCTGTGGCTTTTCTGCAATTCCGAAACGTGTTGGGTTGAAGTCATGAGCTCCTGTTTCTCCAGCTTGGCTTACATTTAAAGGGTCATCACATCTGGTCCCAAGCTAAGAGTAAGAAGTGTGTGGCATACTGTGCATTCCCCGCCATCCAAGGGTGCTCTCCTTGCAGAGCTAAAATACTGTACTCTGGTTCTGGGCTTTCCCAAGGAATTATCATGTCCTGCACAGAGCCACTTCTCAGCTCCCCCCTGCTTATCACTGGGTACATAGTGAGACACTTCTGCATGCAGTCAACCAAGTCAAGGCCAAAGAACTGCGACTGGGGCTCAAGTGACTTCTCCAAGCTTAGTGTGCATAGCTGGGTTCTCAACAAGTTTCACCACGGGGGAAATCCCTGGAACTGTGTGGGTGATTTCAAGAATCAATGAGGATGTAATTAGCCTAACAGACATCGGTTCACTTCCAAGTACATATATTGTAGCATTGTGCATAGCTGGTGGTCATATAAAGATGACTTCAGATATGCCTCCTTGAATTGATTGTTCTGTAAACCTAGGGTGATCATCTGTCCTCTTTTTCCCGGATTTATCCTCTTTTTTTTACCTTAAGATTGGGCATCTTGGCGGTTTTTCATTTTTCAAAAGAACAGTTTGCTCGGCGATTTACTCTCAGAGATTGGATATGACTTGGAAGAGATCTATCTTATTCGAGTATATTCTTTAAGAAATATTGTTTAAACAAATATTGAACGAATTCCAAAGGAATATAGTTCTTCTTCTTCTTCTTCTTCCTCGTTCGTCCTGACACTTTTTTAGAAACCAGTCAAACAGAGAGAACACACTGCTTCTTGCAGGTAGGCTGGGGACAGTCAAAGGCTAAGGAAGGCAAACCGACATAAATGCCCATTAAAATCGAATGCACAGAGCCACAGCCCTAACGAAACAGTGCAACGTGCGCCGCTTAATGATGTCATTAAAATGTAAGCAAAATATTAATAACTCCGTAGAGTTCCGCTGGGCTACACAGAGGGCAAAGGGTAAGAATTACTGGCTGAACATCTGCTTCAAAGTTGCCCAACATATGCAGAGAAAGCACATATAGAAGACACCATTACTATTCGTGGAAAATCTCTACGGAGATTAAAAAAGCCTCAAACTGACTTCTACTGTTTGTGAAAATATTCAAATGGACGTGTGAGATTGTAAAAAGAAGAAGAAGAAGAAAGTGACATCAGTCATGAAGGATTCATGCAGTTGCTGGCACATGAGAAGCGAACCCACATTTGTTAAACAATCAGTAAATGCTGAATTTCATTCTGAACTTGTAATGATCGTACAATATTTGTCTGCGGTGCCTGGACACAATGCAAACGCGGGGAGGCTTTAGTCATTAAAGAAAAGTCACTGGGCAAAAGACAGAACCATGTTGAAAGTGGATTCTATCAACGGAAGTTTCCTTCTGCGATTTAATTTCAAAGATGTGTCATAATGTCAGTTCTATGATTATTTAAAAGACAATAATAAATGGTTAAAGAAGATAATGTCCGCCAAAATAAAATAAATGAATAAAATACAATAAATAAACAACAACAATAATAATAAAATCCAATACCATAATTCTCGCCGTAAGTACGTCGTCGGTCGGTCACATCATGCACACCGTCATTTGCGCACTTTTCTATTTTCGAGAGAGTACATTAACTTTCAACCACAGCTAAGGGGTGCAACTGTGGTTGAAAGTTAGACAATAATTGTATTGTTTCCCTTATATGTACTCTCCCAAAAATAGAAAAAAGCGCAAATGACGGTGTGCATGAACAGTTTGATTATGGAAAGAGGCCAACAACACAATTGATAAACAGTACATGAAATGGAGACAGGAAGGTGCGGAGATGCAGAATAAATTAACAGACAATCAAGATATTCTTTTTTTTTTTTTGAAGTTTTTTGTGGTTTAAATTTTTTTTTTACAGGATGGGGTAACCGGCCCCATGCCCAACCCTCCTTAGTCGCCTTCTACGACATGCCTGGCAGGGGACAGTGTTACTATTCTTTGCTCCCCTTTCGGGCCCCGGTGACACACGGGTAAAATAGAGGGATTAAAATGGTATGACAAGGTTACCAACGTAGAACTGATGACAAGAACTAGACAAGTGCCAGTGGAACAAGAGATGAGAAGAAGACGATGGCGATGGATAGGACACACACTGAGGAAACCTGTTGATAGCATTACAAGGCAGTCCTTGTTCTGGAACCCGCAGGGCAAGAGAGGCAGAGGAAGACCAAGAAGTACATGGAGAAGAGAGTTGGAAACAGAGGTGAAAATGATGAGGAGAACATGGAAAGAACTTGAGATGATGGCACGTGACAGGAGGACTTGGCATGTGTTTGTTGAAGGCCTATGCTCCTTTGGGAGTGGAGGGTTATGAATGAATTATGAAGATATTCTTCTATCCAGTTTCATTCGTAAACGGATTTAACTCATCATTTTCATAAAAATAACCTTAAAATGTAAGTTTTTGATTGTTTCTTCAAGACAAAATTTTAATTTAAAGTATTGCAGACTTATTATTATGGATCAAAATGATAAGATGGCTGCAATTAAAAACCTGTCAATTTTGACGGGTTGTGCCTAGATATTAATAATTATTGTATTAATACTGATTAATATGTGAAAATTATACTTTTGGTGTTAAAATAATTTTAAAACATACATTTTAAAAGCTATTTTATTTTTTTTAAACCTTTATAAGGCTAGAACTAGCTCTATTCATGACAATCATGTATTAATAGATTGAGATTAAAATGTCCGTTTTTGTTGTCCTATTATTTTGTCTTGTATTGTCCTCTTTTTTACGCCAAACAGTCTTAAAAGGTCCTCTTTTTATGAAAAATGAAATGGTCACCCTGTGTAAACCGGATAATTAATTTACAATCTTTATCACCAGCCTCATTTCACTTCAGCTTCTGGTGGAGCATGGTCTTTCTAAAAGCTCACGCCGAGTCTTTCTGTCATGTGTCATTGATTTAAGGTCTTTCAAAGTCTTCCGTACATCTTTCACATCTGTCTCCAACACCTTTCTTCGTGTTTTTAAGTTTCCGTCGGTTTCTCTCATCTTGGGTAGATTCTAAACAACCACTGTTTTGTTTGAAAATGGCTGGGGTTTTTTTTTTTTTTTTTGGTATATCTTTTCCAAAGTAGCGACTTTTCCTCAACTTATGGTCCATATTTTCCCATGATCTTTTTCAATTCACCACTGGGGGACTTAAGACGCGTCAACAGTGAGGAATGCAGTTAGCGACCCATAGCTAGACTGCTTGCGTCAGGGTCAGCGAACCAGAGCTGACTAAGACCCTACTCCACCTCCAAGTGGTGGTCCTGGAAATAGGCTGCATCACTGCAGTCTGGCTGAGAGAGTAGGGATCGAAGTAGGAAGGCAAACCCGGTCCTAAAAAATGCCGTGCTGAAGTCGGATGTGTCGGCCGAAAGGCGCAAATATCGCAACTTCGCTGTAAACGGACACAACGCAACCAACGTCCTTTTCAGGATGAACGAAGAAGAAGAAGAAGAATTCACCATTGTCTGTCCCTACCTTTGCAATTCGGCCAGCCATAAAGATTGTAATATCTTTACTCTTTTTTTATCTACCATATTTTAAATTTGCTGTCAAATTATTCTTTCACAGATTCCTCAATCCAATTAATTGGTGCATAACTGTGGAGGATGTTCATCTTTATTTTCCTTTTGGCAGTTTTGAACGTTGCTTTTATTAGTCTGGGTCCCATTGCTTCCCATTCTAGAAGTGCCTTCTGCGCACTTTCCCTGGTAACATTGGAACCACAACTTTCCTGACGTGCTCTTTCTTCTTATTCGTGACCTGACTGTGACATTATTTTTCCTACTCTGGGTCTCTTCTTTTTAATACCCTTCCATCTTATTTCGCACAGTCCCAGTGTGTCAATTTTATTTTTTCTTCCTTCTGCTTTGACCCGCGTGGGTTTTTTTCTGCTGCCTCTAATGCAGTTTTTCCTTGTTCGGTTAATGTTCGAACATTCTAGATGTCTAATCTGGAGATTTTCCTAGTAGAAAAATTGAATGTCAGCAGTCCCAGATTCATGTCGGCTTTTTCTTGACCACGTCATCCGTGTAGATAACTTTCTTCCATTTTGAAAAGTTGTATTGGATTACTTGAATTATTTGCTTCGCAGCACATTTTCATATTGTTGAAGTCTGTTTTCGCTTTAAATTTATTTAGGAGGATATGGCCGACCCCATGATCACGTTTTCATAATAGCTTTATACAACATGCCTGGTAGGAAATAGTATTAATATTCGTTATTCCTCATTCGGGCCCTGGTAACACAGCCAAATAAAATGTCCTCATCAATTACTCCATAACGGCACGGCAGAAAATTGATTATTGATTTCAATATTGATTAATTGATTGTTTCATCGCGTTCTGACATTTGATTACAGTATTTGTGCATGTTTATTGAAATGTGCCCTCTGATATTACATGGGAACTAATCTTTTTAAAGCAATACTCGTGTTTGTATTTAGCTATGTAACTTTAACCTGCCTACTTCATTGCCGGGTAATATGTGTAGATAAGATTATGGATTCGTGAATATGTGAATAGATCAATGCAACAAGGGGATATTGATTAAACACAGTGGGTCAGCCAATACACTGGTGTAATTATTTACTTGTAGATGTTTTATCGCTGCTCAGCCTTTTGGCTAAGATCAAAGTGTAGAGTAGATGTGTGGAGACCCAAGTCGAGTAGCGATGATTTTATCAAGTCTGTATAATGTTAGAAGACCGGCTACCACGACAAACATGGAAAACCAAAGGGCAGGGATCCATAATCCCAGGATGACCCACAATTCACTGGGAGGACAACATCAGAAAATCTCTCAAAGACTGAGGACTGGACTGAAACCAGGCCGAAAGGAAGATAGATGACTGGATAGCATGGCGCCCTCTCTGGCAAACCTCTACATCACAAAGTAGAAAAGGAACGACTAAGTAAAGTAAAAAGTAAAGTGTACAGTCATGATTTAACGTGAGTTAATAAAGTGTGTATAAAGAGTTCAATAAACTGCCGGCTGTTCTGTTATAACTTAGTGAATGAACAGCTCATTGCTACTGCTATTGCAGCTACTAATACAGCTACAGCTTTGACTGCGGTTGCTATTACTACTATAGCAAGTACTACTCCTACTTCTACTACAACTACTACTATATCATCTACTGCTGTTGCACCTGTGAATACATCTATTGCTATGAATACTGCTTCCATTACTACTACAGCAACAGCAACTACTACTAGAGATAGGACAAACATTGAGGATACCTGCTGATAGCATCACATGGCAGTCCTTATTCTGGAATCCTGAGGGTTAAAAAAAACACAGGTAGACCGGGGAAAACCCAGAGAAGAGAACTGAAAACCTTGAGCTGATCGCAAGCAACAGGAAGACTTGGCCGAAGTTTGTTGAAATCCTATGCTCCTTGGGAAGCTGAAGGCTGATGATGGCTACTAGCAGTGCTATTACATCATCTTCTACAACTGCTACATATTCTTCAAACAACCTATCTTTCATATACACATCACATTCATACATGTAACAGCCA
Source organism: Oreohelix idahoensis (assembly GCA_024509875.1). Lineage (NCBI taxonomy): Eukaryota > Metazoa > Mollusca > Gastropoda > Stylommatophora > Oreohelicidae > Oreohelix > Oreohelix idahoensis. The sequence continues at coordinate 113,814 of JAMPIV010022805.1, forward strand.
TGCTCACGTACACAGTTGTATACGCGTTCACCGTTAATTCACACTGACATATACCTTAGCTTACACACATACACACATACAGACGTTCTCTCTCTGTCTGCCTCTCTCTTTCACTCTTTCTTTCTCTCTCTCTCTCTCTCTCTCTGCCTTATATGCATCTGAACTGAGTGCTCTCTCTCTCTCTCTCTCTCTCTGCCTTATATACATCTGAACTGATTGCTCTCTCTCTCTCTCTCTCTCTCTCTCTCTCTCTCTCTCTCTCTCTCTCTCTCTCTCTCTCTCTCTCTCTCTCTCTCTCTCTCTCTCTCTCTGCCTTATATACATCTGAACTCAGCGCTAACACACCATAACTCGGGACAAACTCTTTCTAAAACACTTATGGATATACACGCGCATTCATTCACATACAGACATATTCACACACACTCCCCACACACTCTTAACATATCTGTCACACTTACATACATATGCTTTTCCATAAGCCGATGTTGAGGCTTATGTGGCTTAAGGTTTCTACAGGATGCGGTAGCTGTCCTTATTTTTTATTTTTGTTAACAACGTTTTGCCTCGTTTTGGCGAGGCGCGTCCCGTTCAACCTAGTCGGTTATATTAGGGCGCATGTCCAAATATAAAAGACTTTTAGGTCTGAGATTTGTGTTTGCTGTCCTTATGTCCAAATCTTCGTAAACGCCTTTTACGACATGCTCGACAAGTTAGTGTTACTATTACTTGCTTCCCTTTCGGGTCCCGTTTACGCACCAGTGAACCACCGGTGAAACACGAGGTGAGGAGAAGACGGAGTGGGCGCACATTAAGAAACCAGTTGAAACCTTTCAAGGTTCTCCCTGTACTGGAATCCTCATGGCAAGAGAGCTAGTGTTAGACTCATACACAAAAACATTAACAAAATACTTGGAAAACAGAACTGGAGAGAGACATGAAAGGGACAAAGGAAATAAGGAAAGATTCTGAGCGGGTGACACGGGAGAGAAAGGCTTGTCATGTATCTCTGGAGGCCTTGTGCGCCACGAGAAATAGCAAGGTTTTCTTTTATTAATACTAACACAAACATATTCGTATACTCAAACACATACTTGCGCTATCGCAAACCGCACATATAGACACATATACCCACATGTGCAAAAATATAAACACGCACAGTCCGCATGAAGACATGTAAATAAATACATAAAGTATTTTCAGACAACTTCAGCGTCGCCCTTATCTGCGGCACAAACAGAGCTGCATTCAGCCCGGAGACAGCTATTGTGCTCTGTCTGTCTCAGTGTATCTGAAAGGGGTTCCAGTCTTATTGGTGAACTGAAAACAGGGTTGTTCGTTGTATTTTAGGATCAGAGGAGATAAAGAGAAAGACGTCTGGGATTGCATAACACTGGAGAAACAGAAATATCATTTAATCGAATGACGTACAAAAGAGAGACATTAGTTTAACTTGCCGAAGAAAATTAAGATGTGTTTGAAATCACCACACTTTTGCCAAAAACAAATTGGAACAACTTTAGGTAGTCCCATAGCAGATATTGTTGTAAGGAAGTGAAACATTGTACAATACTAGGACCAGGTTTTTTAAGATTCTCTCTCTGTCTGTCTGTCTGTCTGTCTGTCTGTCTCTCTCTCTCTCTCTCTCTCTCTCTCTCTCTCTCTCTCTCTCTCTCTCTCTCTCTCTCTCTCTGGGCCCCTAATCTTTGCAATGTTCATCAACGACCTGCCACTACATCTAAAATATTCAACAAGTGACCTCTTTGCAACGAAATCTATGTTGATTACCACCAGACAGAAACTCCTAAACTGCACCAAAAGATCGCTACAGCTACACGCGGAATCAATACAAATTGAACATGTAACAAAACACAAAGTTCTAAGGATCACGATTGACCAGCACTTAATGTGGAACTCCCATGTACGGAATTTAACCAAACACTTAGCTCAAAAGACGTACCAGCTAGCCAAAATAAAACACTTCTTAGACGCAGACACTAGACTATTGTTCTACACCTCACATATACAGACACATCTAGATTACTGCTCTACACTATGGGATGGTTGCCCTGCTTCCACCTCAAAGAGACTGCACTCCCTGCAATAAGAGAGCAAAACGTCTCATCACCGATAATCGCACGATACCACACACAAGGACACGAAAAGAACCCAAAATACTGTCCCTAAAAAAAACGTCTTCTGTACAACAAAGCCAAGCTGATTCACGCAATTCTATCTAACAATACCCCGCCGTACCTACGATCATTGTTTCAAACCAGTAGAAGAGAGGGACAGCAATTACATCAGTTACGTCTGCCCAAACCTAGGATCGACCTGCTCAAAATGAATCTAGCTACTCTGGAGACTACTTATGGAACAGCCTTCCACACCACCTAAAACCTACACAATATTCATTTAACAAAGCACTTTTCAAACACTTCCTAAACACTGATTATCTCCCCTCATAGAAACATCATTTGCCTGTCAACATCTCATCCATAGGTCAACATTTCTTTTCCTCTTCTGCTCGTTTTAATGTGAATAATGTGTTTTATATCCATGTAATGTTATTATATAATGTAATGTATGAGAATGTACCCGCATACCACTGTACTTTTAGACAGGTGAATCGTGAGAATGTACCCGCATACCACTGTACTTTAGTGATGTGAATGTTTTCGTTTGCTTAAATGGGATGATGTATATGAGAATAAGCAGATATACATTTTTATTTCTATTTTTTATTTAAACTGCTGAAAGACTTTTCCTGCTACAGAAGTGCGTAAGAAAGTGTTATTATTATTTCATTTTCCACCAAGAATGTATGGATATAAGGGAGAATGTGTTTATGTAATTATTGTATTGATGATTGATGACACATTCAAAAATACAGATTACTTGTAGACGTTTTGACCGCGTGAGTTTATTACAAATAAGGGAGGGAAACCTGAGGCCTGTAAACAGTAAATTAATATGAAATAAATATAAAGGTATGTTATCAGGCACTCGCAGGAAATAAAGAAGTAGAACACCAGACAACAGAAAAACAACAGACATGAGTGGCTTACCCAGGATTTGAACACTGGACCTTCCGTGCGTGGTTCGCACTATTGACCTGCCATTGAAACATCATTTTTTGATGATGCATAGATGGCAGAGCGGATAGTGTGATTCGCTTGCATGGCTAGGCGGGGTTGTCGCACGGAAGGTCCAGTGTTCAAATCCTGGGTAAGCCACTCATGTCTGTTGTTTTTCTGTTGTCTGGTGTTCTACTTCTTTATTTCCTGCGAGTGCCTGATAACATACCTTTATATTTATTTCATATTAATTGACCGCGTGAGTGAGTGTCGGTATACAGAATTTATTTATTTATTGTTTTGTTTATATTATTTTATTTTATTTTTTATTTATTTATTTATTATTATTATTTTTCTTCAGTCACTATCTTGTTTGTTAAAAAAAAACCTACTCATTTTTTATTATGATTGCATACTGTAAATGAATGCTGTTATGTTAACTTTATAATGTTGCATGCCTTTAAATTAATGCTTAAAGTAACACGTGGAAATAAAAGGATATAGTATGCAAGATTAATGAGAGTGAAAGGGCAGAATGATAGACGGGCCTGCGCGCCAAATTCTTAACCCTTCGAAAATAAAGTTCGTTCGTTCGTTCTCTATCTATCTATCTATCTATCTATCTATCTATCTATCTATCTATCTATCTATCTATCTATCTATCTATCTATCTATCTATCTATCTACCTATCTCTCTTTGCCTGTTCCTTCTCTAATTAAAAAGCCCACTCAGGTACTCATTTATTGCTGGGTAAAAACTGTGTGTCTCGACCAAGTTTCGATCCCAGAACTCGGAAATTTCACCGCGAGAGGCAAGCGTTCTAGGTACTCTGCCAATTTTTCTTGTGCCATCCGTTCAAGGTCTTCCCATGATGTCTTTGTTCTTTTGGTATCTGTCACCCGTTCCTTTCTGTGACAGAAGTATGTAAATATATTACATGATATCTACACGTTTTGCTTCCACCTGTTTTCCACCTTTTCTTCCTTATTAGTTAGGCACGTTTTGTTAACGCAGTACCACTAACTCCGATTCATTCATCTGTTTCATTCATAATTTTGCCACGCCTTATTTTTTTCTTTTCTCTATTGTCTTAACAGGCACTAGGAATGTTTAAAATCAGACCGTTTCACGTGTAGAGAGAGGGGACGGGTCGTATATTTGTAGAATCAAGAGCGATAATTCAAAAGTTGTACCTTTTGATAGATGCACGTAGAAAGAGAAAAGGGGGAGATAAGCTATTGAAGAAAATCAAGGGCGATTATTCAAAAGTCGTACTTTTGTTAGTTACATTGGTCAGAGGAGATAATCAATCACAGTTACCCCCCCCCCCCCCCTCTCATCGTTCGTTCGTGAATGTAATTAAGCTACGGAACGAGGGAGATCAAAAAGAAAGTTTGCTCGCTGCCGGGGTCTGGCGGTCGGCATAAGGTGGCAAAATTAACTTTGATTCAAAATTTGACCACGGAATTCCCCAAAGGTGTTATGGTTCACACTTGTCAGCGACTTTTTGTCTATTTCATATATACATATTCCAGCTTTCCAACTCAGTTTATCTAGTACCCACAAATTTTCAGACGTCTAGCTTCGATATTCTAGATCCATTATACCAGTGGAATTTCTTAGTTTGTTCGATTGGAGATAGTCATTTTGTGTTGCGGTAAATATTTATAATAGACTCTTGAGTGATTTAATTGTTAAGTCCGGCATTATATTTCACTAAGATTTTTCTGTGTTGAGTGATTTAATTTTTAAAGTCCTTCATGATAGTTCACTAGAATTTTTGTGCTAATTGACTAGCGAATTAAAACAACATATAGCTAACATTTTAATTTAATTACTTGCTATTAACCAGTAAGAGATATTTCGGTCAACTAGTAAATGCACTATTCATTATGAGTACTGACGAAATAAATATTTATTTCTAATTCATTATGAGCAATTTTATAAATGACAAGCGCTTATTTCACGGTGTTTTTGTTAAACAATAAATAAGATATACACTTGTGTTTTTCTAATTAAATTTAATAGCCGAGTGGATTAAATTATACCTCTACGCGGGTTATTTTTAGGATAGAATACTGATTGTGGTTAAATGTTGCATTTTTTCTTCCTATAAATTTAGTACGGGTCACAACCCAAACCCTACCAGCGGCTTCAATATAAATCTGAGAAAACGGGTCTAAGTACAATAGACGCCAAACAAACATTCTTATGCACCCAGCGGGTCTTTGAGGTTTACCGGTTTGGCTCTCTTGGTTTACCCAGAAAGAGAGAGAGTACCAACAAAAGACAATAAGAATAATTGTAACTGGACCTACAGCTATCCAGATTTCCTTTTTTACTTTATCATCTACATTAAGCCCGCTGTGGCGAAGAATATCAAATTTAACATTACCTGACTACCGACCACTTGTGTTGTGGCGAGGATTTATCCTGAAGAAAAGATTTATCTACCTTACATTCTATTTTACTATCGAATATTTCAAGCTACTGTACACTGTGACTATTTTGATCTCGAAGTTGTGTTTCATACCTGGACTAATTGCTGTGACATGAACAGAGTAAATAAAAACAAAATAACAAAATAGGCGTTCATCAAACAAGAGTATTAAGCAGTCATTTGAGGAACTGGGGCTTATTTTGCCAAAAGAACCGACACTGAATCTGTTACCTGGAGCATGGAGATATGTTCAAGCTGTTGTCAAACACTTATTCGGTAAGCGAGAATGAAATGTGATCACATGTTTGTCAGAGCGAGTGAAAGCATGGATGAATAATTCTTATATTGTATAACTAATATACTCACTTTGTTTTTTTTTTCTTCTTATGTTTGCTAATACTGTTCATTTTTTTTTCAGAATAGACCAACTAGAAACTCTGTTCTTTACAGTATAGTCAAATTCTATACCATAGTGCTAATCTTTTGACCTTTTGGGGGTTAATTAACTTCTTCTTGTGGGAACTTGTCTCAACAGAGGCGATTGCGCTTTTGTGTCTATTCCTTTATTAATTCTGTAACCTATGATTTTTATATTCTGAAATTTTTTATAATAACTATTGTGAAGTTTCTTTATGGTAAATAAAAGTAACATAAAACTTAATTACCTGTGTCGGTCAGCTCGTCCCAATATCCCTACCCATAAATATAGTTTCACGTTTGTGCGTCTAAGTGTCGTCACTTATCTGTGTGTGTGTATGTGAGTGGTTGATAATATATATATATATATATATATATATATATATATATATATATATATATATATATATATATATATATATATATATATATATATATATATATATATATATATATATATATATATATATATAAAAAGGTAAAGGAACCCGTTACACGCCCATTTAGGCATATTGGGAATATGGTGTTAGGCCCATATTATCTTGACCGTCGGCACACGAGGGGGGATGTGGTCGGCATCACGCCGGCCGCCTTAACCTTCCCAGAGTAGCTCTGGTACCCATTTGGGGCTGGGTCGACCCAGGAGCCGTTTGTGGCCTAAAAATTTTTCCGCCTCATCTGGGAATCGAACCATAGACCACTGCGCTAGGAAGCCAGTGCACTAACCACTATGCTACCGCGGCTCCATATATATATATATATATATATATATATATATATATATACATATATAGGTATTCTGTCTGATCAACAAATTTCTGTTGTAGAGATAGGCTGGACTAGAGTATCTTATCAATCCAGGGACAGACTCTACCTTTCACCATATCACTCGTGAAATCTATTTCTTTACCTTACCTCTCACTGTGTTACCACCTGTTCTAGTTCTATTCAGACGGGACCAAAATATATCTTAAATACCTATAAAAAAATCTACGAGACTTTCTCCGTGCTGTGTTTTTGGTGTGTATGAATGTGTTTGGTTTTTTTTTTTTTTGTTTTTTTGTTGTTACTTTTATAGTTTAGAATGTTTGCTGTAACCTGCGCAATTTTGATTTGTTCGCTCAGTGTTCAAACATTCCATGTGTCCAATCTTTCAATTTTCCTACAAGAAATAAGGTGGTTCAAGTCAATGAAAGAAAATAATTTCAATAATTCTACTTTTATGTTTACAAATGAATAATTTGCGTAAATAGTTTAACCCACTTTTATTTAACTCAATATGAGGTTTGTGTATTTGTGGTGTTTAAAATCTTTCAAGCTAAAAATCTCTGTTTAGCTTGGTGTAGAGAGTTGACAATTTCGATGCAGATTTATTTCGTGGTACATTTTAATCTTCCATATTTTGACCGCTATTGACATAGCTGGTTTTGACTTCTCACATATTATTTAAATGAGTGCAGTAAAGGAACCGCATTTTATAACATTTCAGATAGCTTAAATGAGTGTTAAGGCATATTGCGCATGTCAGTTAATAGAACCGCATGTTATGGCATGTCATTAGTAAAATGAATCAATCAACCAAATACAAAATCACTCCTGGCAAGCTTTGACAAATTAGAAAATCCATAATTTTGTGAATGCAGTATTTAAGTGCTTACAACTCAGAGACCGCATGTCGCAACCATCAGCATTTAAAGTCTTTACAATTAAGAGGTAACGAACTGCCAATCTTCTATTTATATCAGTCAAATATGTCTACCAATGTTACAGTACAAGCAAAAACGGGGAATGTTCTCGTTTTTCAAAGACCAAAACTTCAAGCAGGCAAAATTCAAGTACATGTACTTACAAGCAAATAAAAAATTGGTTGCTCGAATACAAGTTTTTTTTTTATTTCTACAAATATAAGTGTCAATGGTACAAACCAAACAAAAACGCATTGATGAAAATGTAAAGTAACAGCAGTCACTCAAGTTATTTAAGTTATTGCAAGCTATAAGTAACGAAACGTTAAACTTTTGATTATTTCAGAAATTAATTTAGCAATGTTTCTTAATAGCATCCCGTTACGCGCCATTGAGGCATATTAGAAATGTGTTGTTAGGCCCATATTTTTTTTTTATCGTCGGCACACTAGGGGTTTCTGAACAGAATGGGCTAGAAATCCTGGAACAACTTTTCAAAACAATGTTCACTTGAAAGCGTGGAGAAACACGCGGCTAGACTGAAATATCTACGAACTAAAGGTCTTTGCTAGCGAATCAGTAGACCCAAGACAAAAGTCACATTGACGATTGACGACGACACAGACAGAGAAAACGACTGGCTGAAGAGCCTCCACGTGACTATCATGTGGAGACACTTCAGGCAGTCGCTTTCTATGCTTGTAGATGTGCGTGACGTAACAAGTTAACGAATAGGTCAAGAATGTCCACATAAGCAACTTATTGCAGATCCCCGCCAAAGATGGAGGTGGCAAGTAGTGAAAAATTTAAGATACGATAGGAAACTCTGTACACAGCGATACAACACGAGGCAATCTAATAATTATAATCAGATGATTTCCCCTGGCGGACAAGAGTTTTGGCCTTTTATCTTCTTTACATTCTGAGGGGGGCGGGCCCACATGGATCATGACTCCCAAGTGTCCGCCTCCTGCTGTCTTTTCCCGCCTGCGCTGGCACTGGAACCCACTCCACCTTGGTTGCAACTTTTAACTTCACTCCATGCTTCCAGCTTCATACAATTGTCAAAGTTACCATTATGTTGTATATATATATATAAATAAATTACTGTCATAGATTCCAGAGCCCAAAACCTTTTCGCCGTTTTACCGAGCCTCTTATGTGCTCCTGTTCTTAGTGGCCCTTTACCGATATTTAATATTCAGTTAGAACTAAAACATTAAACAATTAAAAGAAACCCAAAAAAATGTACTGACACTTCTTTACCAAATGCACTCAAAAGCAGACAATAAAGGTTCCATGCTTTTTGTTGCATAGAAAAAAGTGGATCGCCACTTAATAATTTTCCACAAAAAAACATTAATTAACTAACCCACAAACGAAAAACCAAAATGACATTGCTGTAGTAATCATTTCTAATCTTTTTATTTCTACTCACTTTTATTTAAGTGGACATGAGGTTTATATATTTATGACGTTTTATGTTCCACTTCTCTTAAGCACGTCTGTGACCTAATGGATATGAACGCAGTTTCATAATCCAGATATACCAGGTTCGAAACCTGCTGCAGGCGGTTTGGTAGCAGATCGCTTTGTGTGGATTTTTAACAATGGTATAAGCGCCGTACCGTTCAGAAAGCAATGGCAAACTACTGAATGAAAAAATTGCCTAGAAAAATCACAAACAGCCAATAAAAGCTGGGGTTGATTGCCACGTCCTGTAAAGGATAAGCAATTAACTTTCTTAAGCAACTAAAACGTTCCAATCAAGTCCTTGCGTAGCACACTTAAATCTGGCATGTTTTGACCTGTATTCATGGAGACAATTTTTCTGTGTATATAGTATGAACTAATTTGAAAATAACTTTATAATTAACTTTGAAATGAAATGTGGTGGGTGGCGGACGGGGACTAGTGATGTGCCGATTCAATCAAATCGTTTCTTCAAGTAATTAGGTCATTCGTGAGGACAAGTAACAAGCCAGTCCTTTGTCTTAGTCAAAGTAAAAAGTAAAAGTAGGCCATAACAGATACTTCCGTAGGGGTGTGGAGTGTTAGAGACTTCAACATACTAGGTCCAGTATCGAGAGCTGGGGTGATCAGTTCCCTTCCTCGCTGCCTTCTCCTTTCCTAACTCAAAGCCAGGTACCCATTTACAGCTGGGTAGACTGGAGTGTGTCGGCACCGTGATTCGAACCCAGCACCTTTGCTGCGAGTGACCAACGCTAACAACTCTGCCAATGGGACTCTCTTAGTCAAAGTGATAGATTTTAATCTACCATGTTTTGACCGGCACTGACACAGCTGATTATGACTAGTTACATTTCTTCGAAACTTCACTGTGTACAGTTAGGAATAAAAGTGAGTCCCTATTATTATTTTTCCCCTTTACACTCTTTTCTCTCTCTCTCTCTCTCTCTCTCTCTCTCTCTCTCTCTCTCTCTGTCTCTCTCTCTCTCTCTCTCTTTTAAACACGAACTGTCCATGAACACCGCCCATGTTTACATTATAACCTCACTGTATTCTGTGCTTAGCTTAATGAAAGATGGGAAATATCTTGTGGGCGGCGGGGTATGTGGTTCATTTGTTCACAAATTGATCAATCTGTACACTGGGAAGATGATAGCTGAAGGGAGGAAGATGGGACAGAGTTTGCTTAAAGGTGGAGCTCAATAAAAGGCACAATCTCTAGGAGAAAATTTGAAGGAACTATAAAAAAAAAGATAAAAATTGGAACCCAGACAGACCGAGACGCACCGAGAGAAAAACAAATCTGACGTTTTTGAATGACTATTTTTTTTTTTTACGTACGCCCACTATTACTCTATGCGAAATCTCCGGTTAATATTTTCTAACCTGAGACTAATTTTACGTGAGTATTCCTTTTTTCCCTGTACAATAACAGGTGTCCTCTTGCCATTCAGGCAGATACTCGCCGATTTCGGAGGTACCCATTAGAGCTGGGTCGGCTCAGGAGCCGTTCAGGTTATTCCAGTCCCTGGTCGACGACACTTCAAATGTCTTCGCCAGTGCTCGAATTATTCCAGTCCAAGTCCCGGTCGACGACACTCTTTCATATGTGCTCGCCAGGGCTCGAACCTGGATCACCCGATCGCCAGCGCAGTGTGGTAACCATTACGCCAGCGCGGCTCCCTTTGAATGACTTAACAAGTAAAAGAAAACAACACAGACAAAAAGAAAGCATGCACATAGATACATTTTTACGCATTTAAACAAATAATGAGGGGAACCCGACGTCTATAAACAGTAGATAAATAAATATTACACACATAAAGGTAAGTCTCAGGCACTCGTCACAAATAAAGAACTATAAAACTAGACAATAGAAAAACTAAAGAAGTGAGTATAAGCCTATCGCTTCTGTTATTTTTCTGTTGTCTAATTTTCTACTTGTTTATTTTTCTCGCGAGTGCCTGAAACATACCTTTATGTATGTAATATTTATTTATTTACACTTTTACGCACCAGATGCGACATAGTGAGAGAAAGAAAGAAGAGAGAGAGAGAGAGAGAGAGAGAGAGAGAGAGAGAGAGAGTGAGAGAGAGTGAGAATAAATCAGTAATATATTAAGATCACTTGTTAATTTTGTAATCTAGATATGACAAACGTAGCAGCTCTCTTGCTTCTGTTGTGACGGTATTGCCTCCCCTGCTTTGCAGTAGTGGTCCAACAGTGACTAAAACTCAAGAGTATCTATTATAGGCTTCAATGGAGTCTATCTTTACACAAGATTACTCTTGGCAGAAATGTCGATAGAAGAGTAGTAAAGCTTCTATCACATGGGAGTCTTCATAAGATATTCAGATAAGCGAAAACAATGCTGGCTGTCGCTAAGCACGTTAATTCTATAATCTGCCGACACTTTTATGAAGTATTTAGCAATGGTTTATTCTAGCTCGTTAATCCACCCCCGCTGAGTTAATCAGTGGAATTATTATTATAATGCATATAAAGCTCTGTTTAGAGTGTGTGTTTAGTAACTTTGACGGAGACAAACATGTAGTACATTGAAAAGGATTGAATCGACATTAAATTTGTAACATTACAAATAACAAAATTTAATAATCACTTTAAGTTTAACAGTTTAAAAGAAATAATGTGAGTAGTTATGAAAAGGATTTCATCACTTGAATGGGATTTAACTGAATAAAGGAGGTCACTTTTGGCAGCGGATATTTTCACTTAGCTGCCAATGGTAGTTTCTTCTCCCGCTGGGTTAGTTCCTTTCACTCTGCTCGCGCTTGTCTCTGGTCAAAGTTCAGGCGCCACACGCTCCCAGAACGTCAAGGAGTAACGGCCAAGTTGGTTCTGCGACTGTCTATAAGACCCTCTTATGATGGCGTCTCGCAAAACGTCAGTCCACTTCTACCTTCACTTGGTTCCAGAGATAGTACTATCTGCTGGTACCACCAATAACTGGTAACAGAAATAGAAACTAAACGCTCTTCTGAGTATGGCGTTTTCCGACACAGTTATGTGTCCCCCTTTTCTATTCTACTATCCCATGTCAGAATTTACCCTCGATGAGAATTAAATTTAATCCCTCGGGATAAAACTTCCTTTACATTTATGTCGTAAATTTTATAGATAGGCCTGATATATTTATGGTCCCATTCGAGCAGAGGTGATATAGTGAGAGCTATGTGAGAGGAAGGTGTGAGAAATAGTCCTGTTTACGAGGAGAACTGGTGTAAGAGAAAATACTGTCTTGGATTGAGTAATTGCTTAAATCCAACCTATCTAGAACGACACACTTTAATGGAGACGTACTTTCTCACTTGATACTGATTCAAATTACACTACCCTCACGTACGCACACACAAACAATTTTGTGACATAAATACGTACATACGTAGAAGAACAGATAAACTATAAGTCACATATAAATGGCAGGGGAGGTTTTGACCAACACCAACAGCTTAAGGTTTAATAAGTTTATTATATCATTAGAAAATAGATCACAACATCAATACATAGTTATGTTTGCATCAGTGAATTCTAGTTACATAAGAGAAAGAAAATATACTCTCATAAACCCTCCCTCTGGTATATGGAAAACTAGGAATGATCCAAACCGAGGTTATTTACCCAAAAGATCAAACAAATGATTAACAATGGGAGTGGGGAGTAGTCAGGACGAGTAAAGGATATGTCCTTAATTTAAACTATCCCGTGGGCCTTCAGACTTAGTGAGAGATAGATAAAAGAGAAGATGTTATATTAGTAGTAACTTAAGAAATAAATTCTTTCGTTCCGTTTCACTCTATGCATACATACAGTGAGCTCACTTCAATCATGCTTACCCCTCTGCCGACGCTGCATACATTCCATGGAATTAATCAAACACAATATATTTAAGACTATTATATGTCCTGTTGTTTGTCCAGTTCAGCCCCAGAAAACTCCGTCTAGGCAATTGCTATTTTTTCTCGGAGATTCGCTGAATTGGTGCATTGATTATATTTTTTCCTGGGGGGTATTCCTCTACGTACTGCAGGTATTGGGTGGGGATACGTTTTTTCTAAGTTTCTGTCGTAGTGAATGTGAAAATATTATCAAACAGCAGAATATTACTCCCAGGCTGTTCTCGGAAGGAAATAGCCGGGTGTGACCCGTGAATGTTCTCGGTAGAATTTGGTGGTAGGAAAACTTTACTGTCACATGGGTTTGATTAAAGAAAATTAGTGCTGTACGTTCTGCCTCACCAGGCCAGGGAACTTTATATGAATAAGATGAAAAAATCTTCTGGCATTGTCCCGTTCCAGTTTAACATTTAACACAATTTAACATTGAAGTGTTCTGGTTATTTAACCGCTGTCATGGATTGAGAAGGTGGACCTATAAGGGTCTCCAACATCAGATTTTTACTGTCAATGTTTGTATGTTTAGGAACATGTAATTGGGATGTCATAAGCCATCTGACCATGTATCTCTATAAGAACCGTTGGATCGAAAAGCTATGATCACCTATATAAAAGAGAATAAAGAAAACAAGTAATCCTACTATAATTATATTCTAACACCCGCGTTTTAGGTAAGACCTGTAAAATCACTCCGGTAGTTAATTATTTTTTAATATTAAAAAGAACTTCACGAGTGACTAGCTAATGTATCGCTTTTAACACTAGCTATGAACAGTTAATTACTTAAAATTTACACAAGATGAAATAGAAATATATGATTATTAAACAATTTCGATCGCCTAGCGTCTTATAATTATGTTACGCATCTATTACTCAGGACATAACGGGTAGTTACATTTTCGATTTACATCTGGAGAACTTTGCTATAGGTTTATTTAATAGGTTTAAATTAACACAAAAAACCAGTGAAATAAATGAAGAAACTAAACGACTGAATCACTCAAAACTCTAATATATTATTACCGCAGCACAAAGAATGAATTCAGACTCCACGTATAGAAGAAATCCAAAAATCTTGTTAGATTCTAATATATGAGCTAGGTCTTCAACTCTCTGGTGCGAATGATAACTGCATTTTTAAGCGCTGCCAATATATATTAAATGAATGAAAAATATTAGCCACATGCGAGATTTCTCGCCTCTCCTGATTCTCGGGACCTTTTTCGTTTAGGCCGCGAATCAAAGCTCTTTTTCACAACTTTTTACCGCCAGACTCCCCCGTTCAGAGATTTCTAACCCTCTTAGACGGTTCGCGTTCACGTGTTAACCAGAGGTGTTAAAACTCTGTTCGCTCTTTGTGACTACAACAGTCTTTGATAACTGACCGCTTGCCGCCTCTGGCGACGCCTCCTTGAAGGGATGACAGTAAGAGATCCAGAGATAGTTTGATTTTAATAGCTCGAGAGAGAAGACAGTAGGCGTGGCTAAACTAAAATAAGACAAAAGCGAATGTCGTGGCTGCCAGCATGATAACTATGTGCATACTAATTAGCACGCGTGGGGAATTCCACGTGGGACCCACGTTGGCGATTTGATTTCAACATAAATTGAGGGCCCCCGGTGAGATTCAAGGGTAGCTTCTATTTTCATCCGTCACAATTTAAACTGAATAGCTTTAGCTTTACATTACATTTAAATGAAAAGGTTAAACGTGCAGATATAATATGTTTTATATTTACATTTCCACTGTTTGAAAAGTGTTCACAATATAAATTAATTTATGTTTCCTTTATATTTACACTTATGGAAAAGTTTGAAACTTCTATTAATTTAAAATGAATATTTTCACATAGACATTTACACTGGTTTAAAGCTTGAAAACGTACATTAATTTTGGAGTGAATATGTTTATACGGAGATTTACACTGCTTTGAAAATGTAAGTATTATACTTTGAATGCACATAATTTCTTTTCATCTTTCCCTCCCTGCTCCATAGGGAACCTGGAACTACTTTATGCTTTTAGTTCTCTTTACGAAACTATCAGTAAAGCAATCACCAGCTCGTGCAGTGGTGGTTCATGAATCATCATTCTATAAGCTGAGGTTGCCAACCTCAAATGACTTTGACGTCCAATAGCGAGTTTCACATATTAAACTTCACATGGTAATATATATATATATATATATATATATATATATATATATATATATATATATATATATATATATATATATACATATATATATATATATATATATATATATATATATATATATATATATATATATGTGTGTGTGTGTGTGTGTGTGTTAGTTCACATGTTAGTAATAAAACAGAATGAAAATTCACTACTTACGCCAATCTTGGCTACATACTTTTTTGCTCAGAGGAATAAAAGATACGAATCGTTCTCTTACACGCGTCTGGGATGTCTTTAATTTTGCAATAGATTCCCCTCTGACTCCGTGTTTCTTCCGTTTCCTAGTCCCGGTGTTCCTTTTTAAAATGTAGAGATTTCCTGTGCTTTTTGAAGTCTTATCTTGTTCTCCAATAAAAGGTCTGGTTAAAAAATAGGAATTATGAATCTAGTCTTCACTCTGGCGAGGTCTGAGGTTATCTTGGCGAGCTTGAAATTCACAGTGAAATAAAACTGCGAAATGGTCAGCCTATATTTTCCCTCAATGTTGTTATGAATCTAATCAGAAAGATCCAATCATTTCAAATCAGACAGATAGGGTGTGATATTCCAAAATAGTCCCACGTTAAATAAGGTGCGTGCCTGCAAAGGTCACGTATTACCATATATGGACATCTGATGCCTTGCAAACACTCTCACAAACCCATTTGTAGACTCGTATTGTCTAAAATGTAATAAATCCATTATTACTTTTAACCAAGTGACCGGAAACGATTATATCACACTTGTCTGCCCACATGTATCACACAGACAGTAATCTCGTTATCTGTCGTATGAGTACGCGAACTCCGTGTCTTATCGGTGATTAAGCCAAAGCGCTGGCCGATGTACGTGCTAATCTGCCGCGCCAATAACCAACAAATCTGGGTAACGCCAAGCAAATACGATGTATCATATCAGTCACTCCTTGCAAATGTGATATTTATCACCAACAGGGTGCTTTGATAAAATCAAATATCTGCTACTTAGCAGAAAAATAACGAGGAAAGAAAGAAAGAGAGAAAGAAAAGTGCGATAATTGACAGCACATAATAAAATCAGTAACACAAATGTACCGATACTGCCGGAGAGAACCAAAGATCGCTAAGCGGTCGCCCAATTCGTCACATCTGTCTACTGCAAACACTCATCTGTAAACAATTTACAGAATTTGACAGAAGAATATCATTGACAGATAAAAAGCGTAAAGAGGATGTCCTGAAAGAGGCCAATGGGTAATGGAAGTTGTTTACTCACAAACTTTCTTTGGGCGCGTTTTGAGAAAATAGCAGCTGGATTATTTTGTAACAACAAGAAAATTTGAAGGAAAAAGTCATAGAGGACGGCAAAGACGAAGATACTGGACAATTTGACATCATGGCATGGAAATAAATCGACAACAGAATTTATAAGCAGTACTGGGGGGACAGGAAGTTGTGGAGACACGTGATCACCTATGTCACTAGCTATGGTACTTGATATTTGTTTCTTTCTTCTACCATCTGCTTATCCGAACAGTCAAGTACCTGAGTTATGGTCTTCTAATTGATTCGGATATCCGACGTTCTCACTCTGTAAACGTGGATGGTGGTAAATTAGATTGGGAAAGAATGGTGAAATAAAAAGAAGAGTAACATTATGGTGATGGTGATGGTGGTGGTGATGGTAATGGTAGTGGTGAGGGTAGGGATGCTGGTGGTGGTGATAATGATGATGATGATTAAGGCAAGAGAAGAGCTGAAGAAGGAGAAATAGAAAGATGAAGAATTGACCAAGAGTGAAATGTCTGACGGAAGAATGCACTATCAAGCAGTTTAAATAATTAATATCTTCCAATCCGTTAGAGTGCTGTTAGGTGAGTGCACAGACGGTTACATGCATACGGAGCATGCGTATTTAGGATTTACAATTTTAACTATCTCCGACACACAACGCCCTTCCCCATCCTTCCACCCCCAATACACTCTTCGAACCTAAATTTTTGCATGGGCTTTGTAATATTTATGTGCCAGATGGTGAAATAGTAATCAGTGGTTGGAAAAAGGCAGAATTTCAAGGAAAAGACCTAGAATTCCCATATTACAGTATCGAATTCCCAGGGAATCAAATTCAAATTCCCACATATAAGTGTCGAATTCCCATAAAATAGTGTCGGATTTCCATAAATAGTATCGAGTTCCAAGAAAATATTTAGAATTCCCAGAAAATAGTGTCGATTTCCCAGGAACGAGTGTCAGATTCCCAGGTCCCTCCATTCGAGTGCGCTCATTCGCCTCGGGATCGGTTCAGCAAGCCCATATAAACTTAATTTTTTTTTCTTAATTACAATGTTGCCTGGAATTGGCGAGGCGTGCTCCGTTCAACCTAGACACTAGTCTGTTATATTAGGGCGCATTTCCAAATACAAAAAAAACCTTGTGGTCTTGTTTCAGAGAAATTTACACATTAACATGCTCATAAATATACTGTCGCAGAAAGACAGCAGACGTTTAACACAAAAACGCTGATTGGATGACCTGAGCTAGCAGATAAAGTCCAGGTTAAGTTTCTTTTAGTGTTTAAGTTAATGTGTCTGTCCCAAGTATTAGCATAACAATCAAGCGCTCGTATCAGAACATTGCCACGTAATACTTTAAGACGTCTCTTCCTGTTCAGTCTGGAGTATGTGGACTCCCATATCAAGCCTCACTAATGAAGTGTAACGCCCACAGTTAGATGACCCACTTATCAAGTTATCTCTGGGGACACTTCCAACGACGGGAAATGCCTGTGTTAATGATCGACTTTTCGGGAACGGTACGAGGTTTTGAGGCTGAGATCAAATGAAGTCAGATGTCAAAAGCCGGCGACAGAGGAGACATATTGTCAGATCTATGGCAGGTCCGTGACAAAGGCTGCGACTGGTAGACAGATTTTCCGATTTATGGCAGGGCCGTAACTAAGGACGGAAAACTGGACTGTCATAAAGCGCTGCAATTTAGAGGGTGGGGTGGAGGGGGGAAAAGGGTGATGCGTCTTACTAGGGCAAAAGACAAGGGAAAAAAACTTATGTTACTACAACAAGGCCTTCGTCAGGGACAAACTAACAAAAACAGAAACGACAGAAAGTGAGAACTAAGTTAATGACAAATAAATACGAATACACCTGAAAGTCCGTATAGCTAGATTAAAAATGGCTGCCACTACTGGAATTAGAGAGAAAAAAAACTAAGTATAATAATTTAGAGCAGTTTTCTGTCTTGTGTATGATGGGACACTAGGGTGCGTTTTAATAAATGCAACAAAGTCTTTATTTCCTTCTCTGTTACTCTCCAGCATTCTGCACCATAGAGAAGAACAGAAAGTACACAGCTCTCACATAATCTTAATTTGGTGTTTGTGCTGTACTGGGAAGACTTCCAGATGTTGTTGAGACTAGCAAAGGCTGTTCTCGCTTTATTCGTTCTGTTGTTGATGTCTTTGCTTGTTCCACCGTCTAGTGTTACTATGTATCCTAGGTATGTAAATGTGCCTGTCTGTTCCAGCTTCTGGTTCCTTATTTTTATAGGCTCAGGATTGCCCACATTGAGTGGCATGACCTCTGTCTTCTTTAGACTGATGTTGAGACCCACCTGTTGGCTATACTTATTGTGACGTATACTGGAAATAGAGCCTACAGTAATCTGACAGTCTTTGTAATCCCGTTAGCTTTCTATGATTTGCTAGCAAAACCATGCATTTTTCTGCCTGTCTTACTCACACAAGCTTATTTTTCATCCACGCCTCTTTTCTTTGAACATAAGCAATCGAAGTGTTTACAAACTTTCGTGACCTGCCCGTCATAACAGGTAGCGAATCAGGTTTGTTTATCTAGTCTCATCACGCGAGCTTATCTGTCAATCATACGATACCTGACAGGCCGCACGTGAATAACACAGAATCAATTGAAGTTCGTACTCAGAGAAAGTCAGAAACCCCTGGGCTCTTTGATCATAGGAAGCGGGCATTCGTACAGAGAAAAACTTAGAGAACCCCGTTACACGTATAAGTCTTTTGATGACGATCGAAAGCGCTCGACGGAAGACGGGCGTAAGTCTTTGTCTGGGAACTCTGTTCTGATTCTCCGTTACTCACACAATAGTGCGAAAAGTAACATCATCTATAGATCAGAGAAACATAATGATATATAAACTGTGTTTTCTTAAACCTGCTATCAGTTGTCTCTCAGAATTTTTGGATAGTCTAAGCACGCAGTTCTAGAACCATTTCGCTAAATGTGTTAATAGCATTCGTGGGGATTTTCATTCTGATTTTCTGGTAATAGAAATTAGTGTTTACGTGTTTAAAAGAGTTAGCTTTTACCAATTAAAAGTGTTAGCTTTTACCATTATAATTCACTTTGATTTTCTAGCGTTAAAACTAGTGAAATAAAATAACGCTTGGCTATTTCATACCAGATGTTCAGTTATCATGTTAATTTTCACCACACGCTTTCTCACACAAGAAGAGACGGTTTTAGCTGACTGGTTAATTGCTAGGCGCGACTGATAGTGACAGAACAGAATTCACGTTTTATTTCATTGTGCGTATTTATTATAAATGCCTATTATTTAATATCATACGACTAAACTATCAGACGCCAACAATTAATAGCTAAGCGACGGGCGATAGGGTAGGTTAAAGACACTGTGTGCCTTCTAAATTTAATCAGGACTGACGGAGTAGATAAGAGATCGTCTTGTCCCTGTCTGTGTGCATATATGTAGCTTTATAGAATAGTAGCATTTTTCCATAAATGTTTCTTATACATTTCTGCAGACCTGATCAAGAGCGTCCAGCGGTCTTTTGGTCTTTTCTTTTTTTCACTGATTGGTTAATGTTGTCTTTTCTTGGCTTGTGCGTCACCAATTTCATTGGTGAGCAAATATTTGCCAACGATACATGAGAAACATTTTAACGGGTAAAATTTAACTGGACTTTCCAAACCCAGCAATATTTTTTCAATTTTATCAGCCCACTGGGGTGGTGAAAAAAATATCATTAATTTCCGACTTCTGACAGTCGTATTCAAGCGTAGCATCCAGAATTTACTCTGTTTCAGAACCGGCACTCTACCATAGAGCCAGCCGATAGGATTATCATCATCATCATCATATGTAACATTTTTAGCAACCAGAGGTTTCCCAAAACTGGAAGTATTTTCCTCCTTTAACTGTGAACCCCAAGATCACGTTTTCTACATCAACTATTGGAGGTGACAATTTGTCCATCCAGGGAAAAACCCACACCAGATTCGGCGTTCACCTCACTAGTCTTTATTTGTAGAGGATGGACTGGGGCCAATTTGGGAATTAAACTTGACATTTTTTTTATATTCAGGATAATTGTATTTCCAAGGGATATCACCAAGAGTAGGTAAGAGTGATTGAGTGGCCACTGTATGAAAGAGAGAATGAATACTTTTCTTGGTGACAGGGACTTTACCAACATTGGATTTTGCTTAAACTTGTTAACTTTACTGGGTAGCCTATAGTAGGAACCTGTTTACTTTACAGTCTACTCTGTAACATAGTGCTAACCTTTGACCTTTGGTTATTAACATTTTGGGTTCTTTTCTCCATAGGGGGAGGGCACATTTATTCTGCTATTTCATATGTATGTAAATCTGACTTTATTTGATCTTTCTTAAGATATTTGATGTTGTCAAGTTTAAATGATAATAAACAACAAAGAAAACTTATCTTTGTGTGTTGGTCAGAACCATAACCAATTAACCGTAGTTTTTTCACGTTTGTGTGTCTTGTTGTCACATAGCTGTGTGTGTGTGTGTAGTTAAACTTATATTTATATGTTTGAGGAGGGAGCCGCGCTGGTGTAATGGCTTCGGCGTTGTACTGGCGACCAGGTGTTCATTGTTCAAACCCGGACGTCAGCGTTTGAAGAAATGTTTACGGCCGGAAATTTGACTGAATAGCCTGAACGGCTCCTGTGATAAACCCTCTGTGGATGGGAAGGAGCGAAGCTCCTGACCGGGTTGGAAGGAAAGTCCTCAGGTTCCCCAGCCTCGCAATGACATGTCATTGGGCCGAAGGGCTGAAAGCCCAAGTGCCGCTGGTTAAGAAAAAAAAAAAAAATATGTTTGAGGAGGGCAAGTTTGTCTTGTACTAAATTACAGTCATATAGATAGGCTGGAATAGAGAAACTTACTCATTCCATAGACATATTTTGTTCCTTAAACTATCACCCGTGAAATCTATTTCTTACACCTTTTTTTCTCACGTACTTATCACCATCCACTCTACTCAGAGCTGACAAAAATAACTCACAACCTATCTGTACGACACTTATTCAGTCTGTCTGTTTTTCTCGGATGTGTTGATGTAAATGTACGAGTAGTGCAATGCCATCTGCATATTCCAGATCTTCTAGTGTAGAAAACGATGTCATCTAATTCCTCTTGGACTGCCCTCTGGTTTCTGGCGCATCACCCAGCCTATGACTGTCAAAAATAAGGTTGTTGATAAGGACAATCCCTGTCGTACTCCTGTCTTCACCTCAAAAGTTAGGCTGCTCTGCCCAAAACTACATGAAAAGTTAGCATAGAGGTTTTTTTATGATGGAAACAATGCAGCTGGGAATTCCATACGCCCTCAGTATTTTCCGTAGGCTGTCCCTGTGTAAGCTGTCAAAAGCTTTTTCAAAACGTCATATGAAAATGTTGACAAGCAATTCATCTACAAGAGGGCTTTCATCTTTATCCTAATAAATATGTATATATATATATATATATATATATATATATATATATATATATATATATATATATATATATATATATATATATATATATATATATATATATATATATATATATATATATATATATATATATATATATATATATATATATATATATATATATATATATATATATATATATATATATATATATATATATATATATATATATATATATATATATATATATATATATATATATATATATATACATGAATCGTGATGCGTTCAGAGCAGCTGTAATAGAGACAACGTTCTGGAAAGAATACGTCACATGATGATGATGATGATGATGATATATATATATATATATATATATATATAGATATATATATATATATATATATATATATATATATATATATATATATATATATATAACCACAATGGTTGTCATCAATTGCTTGTAAGAGTGGCCGACTGTCTGTGAAGTATGCGTTTGAGTCTGTGTGAGATAACACTACCACTTATACATTAGGCTAGGAAACAACAGATGAACGAACTTGTGCTGAAACAGATTTCCAAAAAATACAGCCTACCACAATGGGTAATCCGGGTAATGGACAACAGAGTAGTGGGAAAACTGTAATTGACAGCATAGTAATGGAAAACAGAGTAATTGATTAACAGTGTAATAGACAAACAGTGTAATCGGCGAAAGCTGTATCGGACAAGCAGAGTAATGAGTGAACAATATACTGGATACACTTCTTCTTCATCTTCGTTCACCCTCAGACGTCAACTTGAATGTGTTCAAAGAAAGCAGTGGTCAGTTTGAGGCTGTTGACATCTCCCACAGAGGAATCGACAAACAGAGTAGTGGATAAACAGTGAAATGGGCAATCAGTGTACTGGATAAACAGAGGAATGAACGTGCAGAGTAATGGACAAACAGTGGAATGGATCAACAGAGTAATGGAGCAAGCAAGTGCTGTCACTGTTTATTAATGAATCAATAAGGGATGATAAAGCCGACGTACATTACGACAGATGAGATTGTCGTTTAAATGTACCGTGAATAGTTTCAATCCTCTTCTCAGTAAAAAATGGTAATTAAAAGAAAATGTAGGGCATTTTTAGATAGCCGTTATTTGCTTTTTTCGAAATCTACATAATGGAAAAATTCTCTTTGAACTTACTAGGGCATTTTACGGTTTATGAGTTTCAGGTTCTTTAAAACCCCAAAACATAAGAAACAGGTCTCCGATTTTGAGGAATTCCATCACAGGATGCAATAACAGAACTCGAGAAACAGAAGAAAATGTTTTCAAAATGTCTGAGACACATCTGGTTTTAAATACACAAAAAAAAAACGTTCTCATAATAGGACCACTTATATGTACGATCAATGTTCCAGCAGCTTAGAGAGTCTTCGTTCACTACAAGGGACAATTACATACCTTCTTCTTCTTCTTGTTATTCTCTCTCCGGTCGTGGAAGATTGGCACAAATATGTATCCAATCTCAACTGCTCCCGGTGATTGGAGAAAAAGGATCGATACGATCATTGGGGTGGTGGCTATGTCCAGGGACCAGACACACGCTGATCTTATACCATCATTGCTGGCCGCTGTACTCTTTGAATATATCATGAATATGGAATGATCATCCATTTGTCCCTTGCCTGGTTAATCAAATGGTTCGTCCCACTCACTCACTCTCTCTCTCTCTCTCTCTCTCTCTCTCTCTCTCTCTCTCTCTGTCGCTGCTTATGTGTGTTTCTGAGAGTGTAATTGTGTCTGTATGTTTTGACATATCTTTCTTCAGTTCGTGTTGATGCTGCATAGATCTTCTTCTTTCTTATATTCCAACCACTTTATTTCACTTGAATTACTCCTAACCCCGTATTACATCAGTTTATCATTGAATCATTCCCCTTCACAACCTCCAGGAGCACGTGCCTTCAACAAACTCGTCCTGTCACGTGCCATCAGCTCAAGTCCTTTCCGTGTCTTCCTCTTCCATTTTATGTTTGTCTCCAGTTCTCTTCTCCGTGTGTTCTTAGGTCTCCCTCTACCTCTCTTACCTTGGGAATTCCGGAACATAGACTGCCTTGTATTGCTATCACCAAAGCTTCCTCAGTTTGTGTTCTATCCATCCCAAGCTATTATCTATATAAATTAGAGTAAAAATGCTAAGAATAACACATTCTTGAGGGAGCAATTGGATATTATAACAAGACTTTTCGAGACTTCATCTACATTAACAACACATATGAGGTAAACTACTGCAAAACATGGGAGGCAATTCTGTGACACCTTTATGTGTGTAATATTTATTTATTTAATGTTATTTTCAAACTCATCTTATAAGGTGACTATATAAGGTCTTGCCACTTCCGTGTGTTTGTCATGTTTACCAGAATCACTACATCACCGATCTATCCTAATTATTACGTCTAGTAAATCTCTACCAAGGTGTTACTTTCTCATAGTTGTTTTTTACTACATGATAAATGTGGGCGTATGGATATATTTCTGGAATCACTGTTGAAGTTATAGTGTTGAGACCTCCGGGCAACTCCGGGTACTTCCAGAAGAATGAAAATATTATTATTATTATGTGCTGCGCTGATATAGGCGATCAGCAGGTCGGGCTTACAGGTGGCCGACTGTGTGTGTGTGTGAAGCTATCAAAGGACGCGAATGCATGTGGTTCTGGATCAAACACGAACAATCACACACCATAATGCACATAACAGGTAACACTGCGAACTCTGACAAACCTCCTGGTCAGAAGAATGAAGAGACGGCTGAAACGTCTATACACTGTTTATTATACTGGTACAAGCGACACATCAAACGTAAACATCCTGGTAATACAGTACATGGGTACATCATAAACGATTCACTGTCACTGGTACAGTTCAAAGCACATTATGGAAAACCATCGTGTAAATATTCTTTTCACCTTCCCTAGCAATACAATATATAAGCCATGTGAGTTCCTGGCTTTTAATTAGTGTAAATATCCTTTTCACCTTCTCTGGCGATACAATATATAAGCCGTATAAGTTCCTGGCTCTAAGCAATGTATAAATCCTTTTCACGTTCTCTGGCGATACAATATATAAGCCGTATAAGTTCCTGGCTCTAAGCAATGTATAAATCCTTTTCACGTTCTCTGGCGATACAATATATAAGCCGTATAAGTTCCTGGCTCTAAGCAATGTATAAATCCTTGTCACCTTCTCTGGCGATACAATATATAAGCCGTATAAGTTCCTGGCTTTTAATCAATGTAAATATTCTTCTTACCTTCTCTGCTTTGGTAAATACAATATCTAAGACACATTGCAAAATATAAATACTAGCCATATATCCTAGGCTTTAGAAATATCTCGGGGAGTCTCCAACGTTTCTATCTCACCAGAAATGTCTTCCCCGAACACAGTTAGAAAACATGGCTGACCAGCCCGGTCAAACGCCCAGAGCAAACTGTCACGGGATACCGCATATCAGTCCCGCTCAAACCGTCACGCATGCGCGGCTAACCACGAAACGTGAACTGAACTCAATCTCGAAGGTTCGAGAGAATTCTGGATCAAATATTTTAAACCAGTCAAGGGAGATAACCAACGTCAGGCCTGTACATACCAGCATTACAACGTGCAAACTCCCCTTGACTACAAAATATTAAAATCTGTCTTAACAGTCTACACCGAGCCCCCGGAAAAAAAAATGATAAGATCTTTTTTTTTGACAATTACATCAACAATAAACAAGAGGTCGGTATAGTTCTAATATCCGCATACAAAAATTCACCTATGTAAAGTTCTATGAATACATCGACAAAAAATATAAACAGTAAGTGTAAAGTAAAAAATGAAGCATACAAAGTAATCAGCCAAGTATACAAATATTATAAGTTTCAAACAAAGTAAAGTATAGACAGATAATGGGACAACCATACGAAGAACGTCAACCTCAAAGAAGTATGAAGTGTATGAAAGTATAAATTTGCCATGACACCATAAGGGAAAAGAGAAAAGTGAACAAAGACCATATGACATACGAGAGGAAAGAGCAGAAATGAAGGAAAGTAATGCCATAAGAATCAAGAAAACAGCAGTATGTCATGGTAAACAATTACATGAAAGAGTGTATTGCAAAAATGAACTACATTATAGTACACAAGTATACATCCCAAAAAACGATGCATACACAAATTCAAGATAAACAAGTAGCTATCATCTAAAAAAAACATAGTGTGCATAATAAACAAGTTAATAGATCCGTGGAGCACAAATGATAAGCTCAAAATGGATATCAAAATAAACATCACTGTTATGCCTAGCTATTGCTGACGCAAAATCAAGCGTCGGGTGAGGAAAAGAAAGAGAAAAAATATATATATACCTCACAAAAAATATTTTCCAAAGTACCAACATCATGCTACCTAGTTACCCATAGCGCACAATGAAGCGCTGGGCACAGAAAAACATTACAATGACAGAAAAAAATACATTTTCGCCTGTTTTCATATTTTTGAAAACTACAGTACTGAAATATATCGCAATGATGAGTTACATAAAAATTAGTGGCATCATTATAATAATCATATGTTCATCATTTCCAAACACAGTAGCACACGAATAGAACAATAATGCAATGGTGCATACAGACGATTCAACATACCATCACAAAAAACCACATCATATATTAATACTATACTCTCTAATAGACTGTGCTTCAACAATATACAATATTCAACATTATCTGCCATATCAAATAAGCTCCGTATATAAGATGAGTCCCGTAGGCTTAGAATGTTCCATGGTAAGAAGACACCAAGATCTAGTGTAGAGTCACACTGCCGATAAGTTAAACTGGACCAGCAAATCTTGTGGAATATCATCAGTAGACGGTTGAAATCAACAATATAGCCGTACTGACTCTCATGGAAAAGCATACACTGAGAAAAAATACAAATGAAATCTCTGTTTGATAAAGGAAAAAATGTTATGATATACAACAATTAATTTTAATTTATCGAATATGGCCGTATAAACTTCCGACCCCTGTATGGTGATAATCAAACCTTCCTCCGTTACACTAGAAAAGGTAACAGAGAAAGTAGTACAAACTAATTTAGAATCATGAATTCGACAGAGTCATATACGTATCTGAGAAAAATAGCAGCATGTAATTTATGTAAAGAAAAGTCGTGAGTATACACATGATACCCACGTCAAAAGGCACATCTAGAGGATGGTAATGATGACTAAGAGCGTCATGATGGCTGACAATCCGAGATTTTGCGCAAGACAAAGGAAATGCAGTTGATAAATGCGTACATCCTAAAGGCTGAACTGACTAGGCAAAGAAAAAAGTAAGAAAGATATAATCAAGATGTAAAATCATACAGTAGTAAACTTGGACTTATGTCGAAGTTTAAAAGAAAAGCAGTAAGCACGACAAAAGTCGTAAAAGACGAAGATACTGAGCTACCCGGCCCAGTAAGAAAAGTAAAGAAACTCATAAGGTATAGATATGTACTAACAATTAAGTTCGTACATGTAGCAGAGAAAACACTAGTCATTGCAGTAAAGAAGTTGCAATCAATGTGACTGGATGTAGATTCAGTCGTAGCACTAAAGTTAGTGCGTGTGTCAGACAAAATCGAAGGATCTTCTTCCATTATAGTAGTTAAAGAAGAGTCAAAATTGGAATAATAACGTACTGAAGTATGTCGAGCTGGGATAAAGAAGCACCAAAATTAGTATGATGAACAGTCGTATCATCAATACTGCAAGATTGCACCAAATTAGCAGAATGTACCTGGTGAAAAGATTTTGGCATAGTCCCTAAGGTAGAAGCAGTAAGGTGATGTTGCTGTTCCCAAGCAGCACTTTGTACCGGCGTACAAACCTTTACACCATGTATCTGTCCGACAGTAAGGTCGGCGATAGGTGATCTGAGCAAACATGCGTGTATATACCCAGTGAAAGATGGTGTGGCAATGTGGACTACGGCAGTCGGAAAAGTCTCAACTGTCCGACCGAATGTCACACATTTCACCATATTACCTGTTGCACAGGATGGATGAACTAAAGATTGTCTAATACTCGTACCAACAGTTGCGCATCCAGAATCAAAGAGAACTGAGACTGGATTATTATTCACAAACCCCTTATGTAGAGTAAGAGACCCTCTTCCGTCATGCGCAGCTGCGGCAGGAAGAGGGGGTAGAGGATGACCGCAACTCAAGGTAGTTATAGCTGTAGGTTGAAACAAAGTTGTGCACTCCGGGCACTGAGATGCTCTCTCGAAATCGAAAGCAGAGCAACCAGTAACATTAGAGACAGTATTATTATTGTTACCTTGATTATTAACACCTTGGGGCTCTTGTTCAGCTGAGTTAGCATGACGATACGATCTATTATTATTTGGAGATCTACCGTCGTATCGCGATCTATCGCGACTATTATCTCTATTGGAAGCACTGTTATTACCTCTATTGAAACTATTGTTCTGATTTGAATCCCAGTTTGTATTGTCGCGATTACTATTTCCCCTTTGATCAGAATATCTATTTGATGGGTTTTGCTGTCTCTGAGAAAAATTATTATAAGGTTGATAACTTCTATTGTAGTTACCCCTTCCAAAATTTTCATACTTGTTGGGACTAAAATGTTGAGGATCGTTAAATTGCCTCCAGTTCTTTGAAGAAGAATCATTACGTAATGGACCCCCTTGGTTCTGCCCAAAATTACGATTATATCTACCACCAAAATTTCGATCAACACTTTGAGATCTACGTCGCCAATTAGGACCATATGGTATTGCTGAAGCCACGGGTAAACCTTCTTTGACTTCAGAATTGCTTGCTGTTACATTTGGATGTGCCATGACATATTGGCGACAGTATTGTTCCATATCTTTCAAATTTAGAGGCTTTCGCTCATGTAGAAGGAAAGAAAAGATTTATTAACTGACTACATGACTTTGTCGCGCAGCAATAAGTCCATAATGGCTTCATATGTGTGTTCAGTTTTTGAAAGTTCAATCCAACGTGAAAACGTAAGGCGAATATTTGATATAAAGTCTGAAAAATCTTTCCCTGTCTCTGGCAACAAAGTCTTAAAGCGCAGACGATAACCTTCTTCATCCAGTTGGTATTTTTTTAATAAGGCTACTTTGGCAACATCATAGTTATTTTTATCAGGACCTTCTAACATACTTACAGTATTCAAAGCTTCACCCTTAAGTATCTTCATAGGTTGCTCACAATATCCTGACTTGTCTATCTTATGAGATTCGCATGAAAGTTCAAATCTATTTAGATAGAATGAGATATCGTCGCTGGCAGGGTTGAAAGCAGGTAATTTAATATCATGAGGTTTAGTATTTGCCTTATTAGAAGTTGTTTGATTGTTTGCCTCATTTTGTGTATTACCCATATTCACTACCTTTATTTTCTCCAGCTCCATAGCTGCCAATTTTTGTTCGTGGAGTCTTTGGTTTTCTTCAGCTTGCATCTTAAGCTTTTTTTCCTCTCTTTGCATTTGCATTTTTTTTTCTTCAGCCTCTCTTTGCTGTTGAATTTTTCTGTCTTCAGCTTCTAATTTCTGTTTTCTCTCTTCAGCTTCTAACTTCTGTTTTCTCTCTTCAGCTTCTAACTTCTGTTTTTCAGCCTCCATTTGCATTTGGATTTTTCTATCTTCAGCTTCTCTTTGCTGTTGAATTTTTCTCTCTTCAGCTTCAAACTTCTGTTTTCTCTCTTCAGCTTCTAACTTCTGTTTTTCAGCCTCCATTTGCATTTGGATTTTTCTATCTTCAGTTTCGCTTTGCTGTTGAATGTTTCTCTCTTCAGCTTCTAATTTTTGTTTTTCCATTTCCATTTGGAATTTTCTCTCATCTGCCTGCATCTGCAATCTCCTATCTTCAGCTTCAATTTTCTGTTTTTCGACTTCCATTTTCTGTCTCTTTTCTTCGGCCTTCTGCGCCTTGGTATATTCAGCAAGTGCAAATTCTTCTAATTTCTCCGCAGTCTTGTCAAGGGATTTCCCTTGTGCAATGAAATAATCCAAATTAGACATTATGCTGGATTATATGAGATAAATACCTTGTGTAATAATTATTATTTGAGAAACTCACTTTATCCCAACTCAGTGGGTGACAAGTCTTTGCCCAAGAACTTGTATAATTACTTTACTTATCAATAATGTAATTAATCACCTATATACTTATTGTGCATAACAATATTGACAGTGTATGACAAAATAGATAATACAAACAAGAAAGACAAAGACAAAATATAAATAACAAATGACAACGTTTGCAGGAATCAACTAAAGTAAAAGAGTAGAAATAAAGTGAAAAAATTGTTGCAAAGCTTGCAACGACAGCTGCGAATAAAATACAATACAAATGACAAAACAGTGTATAACGAATATAACCCAAAGATAGCAAGGGGAGGCAGACACTCACAAACAAATTAATCAAGAACAAAAGAACAGAGAGAAATATAACAAAAACAACACTAAGACATTTTGTCACACCTAAACAATAATATCACGAAAGACCAAACGCAGTGGACTAAAATACGTCAGCAACGAAAAAAATCGCTGGAAATTTCCACTGCGGGAAATTCGCAATAGTGTCCTTAAAGAACGCTTATGTAGGCCCTCGGTGAAGTGGGATATATCCTGCGTAAGTCTCCACCCAACCTGCCCGCTAAAATATGAACACATATAACATAGAAACAAGGAATATAAATAGAGTGAGTTGAGAAGAAGGCTTAATCACAACATACAGAGGCACAATTTACCAAACACATAGCCACTTATCTTTAGAAGGAACAAAAAATATCCTTGCCTCCGTAACGACAGCAAAGATGGACACAGCTAACACGGTCTACAGAAATCCCATGGTGCTTGATACTGGAACTCCGCCACTGTAACTGCTTGTAGTAAGCACATCAGTAATCCAAAGTACAGGAAACACGAACTGGAAACACCGCAAGTCTTGCCTTGAATAACTTGTAGTTGACTGGAACACTGCAGATCTTATGTCGAACAACTTGTGCTTCACAGTTTATAGCCCCGTATTACTGGCGACCACTGATAAATGTGGGCGTATGGATATATTTCTGGAATCACTGTTGAAGTTATAGTGTTGAGACCTCCAGGCAACTAAACGTACTTCCAGAAGAATGAAAATATTATTATTATTATGTGCTGCGCTGATATAGGCGATCAGCAGGTCGGGCTTACAGGTGGCCGACTGGGTGTGTGTGTGTGAAGTTATCAAAGGACGCGAATGCATGTGGTTCTGGATCAAACACGAACAATCACACACCATAATGCACATAACAGGTAACACTGCGAACTCTGACAAACCTCCTGGTCAGAAGAATGAAGAGACGGCTGAAACGTCTATACACTGTTTATTATACTGGTACAAGCGACACATCAAACGTAAACATCCTGGTAATACAGTACATGGGTACATCATAAACGATTCACTGTCACTGGTACAGTTCAAAGCACATTATGGAAAAACATCGTGTAAATATTCTTTTCACCTTCCCTAGCAATACAATATATAAGCCGTATGAGTTCCTGGCTTTTAATCAGTGTAAATATCCTTTTCACCTTCTCTGGCGATATAATATATAAGCCGTATAAGTTCTTGGCTCTAAGCAATGTATAAATCCTTTTCACCTTCTCTGGCGATACAATATATAAGCCGTATAAGTTCCTGGCTCTAAGCAATGTATAAATCCTTTGTTACACATAAGAATTTCACCATGTTATCTCTGTACGCAATTTTTTCTAATACAAGATATATAACTCTTGGAATTGGAGTTACGTTTTACTTTAGGTGGTAACCTGTTCTTATGCCCTTCGGTTGCCGATATGATTGTTGGTTGACCGATGTTGGGTCATGTCCATTTATGGAGCGCTCAGGCCCACTTTTCTTGTATACATTTGTCAAACTGCGTCGATAGTTATTTCCTATCCTTATAAGGCTCGATTCTTAGAATGTGCCCATAGCTTCGACGGTTGTGTGAATTGTATTCAAATCGAACGGTTCTGCGCATGTCTGTTGTTTGGTTGTGGGTTTTGTACCAGCTTCCGCCCGTGAGTGCCACAGATTTTGTCGAGTGAGACAGACGGCGTTTTCAGCGTGTCATGATTATATTGTTTGGGAAATGGAAGTCCTCTATAGTGTTCATCTCAGATGATATTTCCCTTTTTGTGATTCAAAGCGCCTGGAGGCGAGTGAGTTGTATATTTATTCTTGAAGAGAAAGTAATTGCTCTACATTTGATAATCATTGTCGCTAACTTTTATGATTGACATTCTGTGCCTAGTTGTCAACTTTCCCTGGGTGGGAAAGAGTCGACGTTATGAGAAGTTTTCAACTCACGAATCACTATGTTGTTATGCATCGGGTTGATGCATGTCCTAAAGGCTATCTGCTTGTTGGACTTTACTGCTCTGGCGGTTCCACGTCAGTTTTGGTTTGATACCGTTGTTATTAAAAGAAATCAGAGGACATTATTTGATACTCCAGAAGTCGTGCCTGTCTTGCTGGAGGTCAGGGAAGGAGAAGGAATTTAATCTCCTGCATTTATACATTTATAAAGATATCGACTGTTATAGAAAAGGATGATGGTTTTCACACCTGACTACATTTACAGTCGTTTATGATGCATTGAAGCCCATGATTTGATTCACCATTATTATGCTGTCTGCTGTCGAATGTTGTGCTGACTATGTCGATATAATGAAGACTGTTCTACATGTTAATGTCTACACATCTTGTCATTGTGGCGTCCCAATAAATGATGGAAACGTCACTAGCAGTTACAACATTCATTGACTTTCTACGTCGTGAGTTTATGTGACGTCCTGTGTGGACTCTACTTTACTGCTACCTGTTTGACTCCACATATACATAAACCAGACCAAAGACACCATACTTCTGCGCCTTCATCATCTCTGGTGTCTAGTGGTGACACATCTACATCCACCCTCAACATTTGGCGTCTCAGCCATTATCATTTGGTGGTAAATAATCACCTCTTATCATTTGGTGGCCATAAGCTGGTTTTCGTCTGGTAGCCAGCACATACGGGGTCCCTTACCCATTACATTCAACATTTATTCTTCAACTACAAGAAATGATACTTCAGCGTAGCAGTACTTATGCCAGTGAAATGACAGTACCCGGCGTTGCGACATACGTTGCCAGTTGAATCAACTTGCTGCTATCTAGAAGGCCAAGTTCCGTATTGTTACGAGTTCTGCTATTGAGAAGGCCAAGTTCCGTATTGTTACGAGTTCTGGTATTGAGAAGGCCAAGTACCGTATTTATATTACCGTTGCATTATTGAGAAGCTCAAGTTCCATCGTCGTGGCTGTTTGATGCAAGTCCAGATGTGCGATCAACGTTGGATCTTCTATCCTTAGGATGCTGATTGCCATTTGTTTTTTGCTGTACTGACGATTGGATCTGCTAAAGTTAAGTGGCCTGTTTTGTTTGTGAACTGTGCCCTTATATTTCTGCTGAGCCTTCTGTTTCTTCTCATATTGTTATATGTTATATGTTATATGTTTATATGTTATTTATTTATTTATATGTTTAGATGTCAGTGGGAGGTTGGGCGTGTGACTCCTTTAGAAAATACCACGTGACAGAGGTTTTCTACTGAGAGTGTTCTGTAGGTGCGGTTTTCTTAATTGAAAATCTGCTAGCGACAACTGTTGCTATTTTTTGTTAGTTGTGACGATATGTGCAGTTTTGTTTTCGTTATTTTTCGCTTTCTTTAGTTCTGTTTTGATTTCTTTGTATTTAAAGGTCTCCTCTTCTCTATTGTTTAGTTTTATACACAATTTTGTTTATACACTGTGACGTCATTTGTTTGTTTACCTTTTCTCGTAGATATCATCACATTTTTTGTGATATTTTCTTTATTTTTCGCTGTATCTTTAGTTGATTCCTGCGAATGTTTTCGTATTGTTTCTGATCTTTGTTGTTGTTTACATTGTTATTGTTTACCTTGTAGTTTTGTTTACATTGTAATTTTGTTTAATGGTTATTAGTTACAGTTATGGTAATTAATTAATGGATTATACTGATGCACTATTATTTATACACTGATGATAAATAAATGATGAATAGTGTCATGCACTATTGAATGGGAAGTGCATTTATGATAAAGAGTTGACTGATGATATTGCTATAAAGGTTCATATACAAGTTCTTGGACATAGACTTGTTTCCCACAGAGATTGGGATAATATAATAGGGTGTGATTATTCAAGTGCTTAATTTAAGACTTGTTACTATTAAGATTGAAATAAGATATTTAATTATTTCAGGTTTTGTGACTCATAATATTAGACAATATGTCTACACTTGATTATTTTATTGAGCAGGGTAAATGCCTTGGAAAGACAGGTGATAAATTGGAGGAATATGCGACTGCTCAATATGAAAAAGCACAAAAGTTGGAAATTGATAAACTGTAGGCTGAAGAGAAAAAACAAAAAGCTGATGATAGAAGATTGGAATTAGAATTTGAACAAAAGAAATTGCAGATGCAAGTGGACGAAAAGAGATTCCAAATGGAAATGGAAAAACAAAAAAGAGAAGCTGAAGCTGAACAAAAAAGATTAGAAAGAGAAGCTGAAGCTGAGCAAAAGAGATTAGACAGGGAAGCTGAACAAAAGAGATTAGATAGAGAAACTGACGAGAGAAAAACAAAGATGGAACATGAACATCAGGAAAAACTTTTAGCATTTGAGTTAGAAAAGTTGAAATTGACAAACATGAGTAACGTTAATCAGTCATCTGGTGGTAATGCTAAGCATTTTATTTACAAGATCAAGCTACCAGCATTAAATTCATCCAGTGACGATATAACAGTTTGGCTAGATAGATTTGAACGTTCTTGTCGAAATCATAATGTGGATAGATCACAATATGCTAATCAGTTATCTGAGATACTGAAAGGTGACACTCTGACTAGTTTAAGCTTGGTAGAAGAGGCTGATCAGAATAATTATGATGTTATCAGAGCAGCCTTGTTAAAAAAAATATCAATTAACAGAGGAAGGTTACCGTCTTTTGTTTAAGAAAATGGTACCTGAATCAGGGGTAGAATTCTCAGAATTCATTGCAAGGACACGTCTTACATTTAATCGTTGGATTGAATTGTCCAAAACAGAAAAGACATATGAAGCTCTTATGGACTTGTTGCTCAGAGACAAGATTATGTCAAGTGTAAATAAACCATTCCTTGAATTCCTACATGAGCGTAAACCCAAGACACTAAAAGAAATGGAAGAATATTGTACCCAATACGTCACTGCACATCCGGACGTAGCTTTTAGCAATGCTAAGGTTAAGGAAGGTATGCCAGTTGCTTCAGCAACACCATACAACCCTAATTACTCACACAAATTTCAGGGACCACAAAACAGGTTTGATAAAAAGGGTAACCATAATAGTTATCAAAACCAAGGTAACCAATCATTTCAGGGTTCTTCTGCGAAGAACTGGAGACGAGCCGACAGCCCTCGATTCAGAGGTGGTCACAATTATAGGAATTTCCGCAGAGGAAGTCATTATAGAAACTACCCAAGTTATCCGTCATGGAGACAACAAGATCATAAGTATAGAGATACTCATTATAATGAATATGATAATAGTAACCATGAGAACTATGAATCAAACCCAAATAGGGGTTATAATAGAGGATACAATAATGATTATAGAGGCAATAATAATCGAGATAGATCACAATACAAAAAACCAAAATCACATTATCAGAATAACTCTGCACAGCAAGAGTCACATGAAGCCTATAAACAGACTAAAGATAATAATGACGCTAATAATATGGCATGTTCCGCTTTTGATTTTGGGAGAGCATCTGAGTGACCCCCAATGCAAAACATTATTTGAACCAACTACGGTGTCCACTTTAAGTTGTGGCCATCCTCTTCCCGCTCTTCCTGCGTCAGTAGCGCATGATGGAAGAGGTTCTCTTGTCTTACACAAAGGTTTAGTAAATGAAAATCCAGTCTCAGTTCTTTTTTATTCTGGGTGCACCACAATTGGTGTTAGGCAGTCACTCGTAGATCCTTCTCGTGCTACAGGCAAAGTAGTCAAATGTGTAACATTTGGCGGCACCTTAGAGAAATATTCTACTGCTATCATTAGGATTGCTACTCCTTTCTTTACAGGAGATGTACACGCATGTCTTCTGCCGAATCCGATCGCTGATCTTATCATCGGTCGTATTCACGGAGTCAAAGAATGCACTCCGCAACAAATTTCCGTTTGGGAAAAACAAAATATGCAAATTGCTAATGCTGTAGTCACTAGAGCTCAAGCTCTTAATATGCCTCAAACTTCATCTACTGAAGATAATGAAGTGCATAACCAAGATGATCCCTTGGTAATTTCTCGTGACTCGTTTATAAAACAGCAAGAAGATGATCCGACTCTAAAGAAATTCTTCACTCTTGCAACAAAAGGTGATCTGAATAAAGATACAAATCGTAAATCTTGGATTACAATGAAGAATGGCGTACTTGTACGTATGGTTCAAGACTCCATTAAGTCAAGTCATTCTCAGATTCTTGTACCCAAGAATTTGAGAGTTAAAATTTTGCAGCACGCTCACGACTTTCAGTGTGCTGGATATATGGGTTTTTCCCGTACGAAGTCTAGAGTTCTTGCGGCTTTCTTTTGGCCTTTTGTAAACAAGGACATACGGATTTATTGTCGATCTTGTAAAGTATGTCAAGAGGTCAAATCCAAAGGTCCACGCCATGCTGCACCTATTCAGGCTGCAGACATTCCTATTCGGCCGTTTCAGAAAATGGCAATAGACATTATTGGTCCGTTTAAGATCAAATCTGCCAGAGGACATCAGTTTATCTTAACGTGTGTGGACATGTGCACACGTTGGCCAGAGGCTATTCCTCTGAAGAGCATTTCCACTGCCGATGTTGCAGACGCTCTTTGGCTAATATTTTCTCGTTGTTGAAGGACTTTCGTGTGTGGTTACTGGTTGTGTTGCTTGAATTCTGATCGTGCTAATATTCGTACGCGAATGGGGTGAACCTCACCTTTGGTTTGTCGTAATGCCTGAACTTGGCATCAAGATGTAAACAACTGTTCATCTTATTAACTCAGCAACTTGATATAAAATACATAATTCATAATGGTTGAATGGTGTAACGTGATTCAACGAATAATGCCTCCGGTTCGAGTCCTTCACAATTTAATATGGATTACACACATACATAAACAGTTCAATTCACACATGAGGTACATGCATCAATCAATCAATAGCGTAGACTGCTGTTTTACATGTCAATGTCCGTTTAAGGATACAATGCAGTAATTGTCGTCAGAACATCACAGCTATATGCACGCGCAGATAGAATGGCTACCTGCCGACAGTGAGACTGTGAGTCTAATTACTTCGTATAAAGTAGACGATTATCTTTCTCCTTCCAAAGATTTAGTTAATCACTAACCTCCATAAGTTTCCTCTCATGTAGAGTTCTAGGACTGACCCTGGTCCATCATAATGCACATATAAATGGCTATATCATGCCATTGAATTGGAAGGTTAACAAAACGCAGCTATTCAGCTTGGCGGTCAAGTAACAAAGGGTAGCGTCTCCTAGTTACCGACTGTGTCCCAAACAACGCTAGACACGTCATAATCGATCGTGTATGGAGCGTTCAATAATTGAAACATCTATCGCAATATATTAAATGTCTTAACCTTTACATTTGCACGTCCGATAACCTTTAGCAGACGGCGTTAATATCATATACCGTAACACTCGTCTGGGATTTCCCGGAGAAATATTGTCAGATCATGGCACCCAACTAATATCGGATACCATGTCTCAAGTGATGTCTACTCTACAGATAGAGAGATCTTTGAGTAGTATCTACCATCCAATGTCTAATGGGATGGTCGAATGCCTACATAGAACACTCAAAAACTTATTAGGGAAAATAACTGAGGATCATCCTCAAGATTGGGACAGGGTTTTACCTGCAGCCCTCTTCGCTTACAGAGAGGTCCCCAATGAACATACAGGATTTTCTCCCTTTGAACTTATCTTTGGCGCGCGACCGCGCGGCCCTAGTCTTTGCTTCATGATCTCATAACCGCTCATAATATTACCGATGACACAAAATCCTCTTACGAATATGTCATCGCGCTGAGACAAAAGATTATCGAAGCATGCAAATTGGCAACTTCTTCTGAATTTGCTAAACAGAAGGCAAGACAATTTGATAATAAGAAGAGAACCTTACGACAACTTTGTCCTGGTGACAAAGCATTTGTTTTGCTACCTTGTAGGGAAAACCGACTTCTTATTTCTTGGAAAGGTCCGTACGATATAATATCGAAAATTTCAGATGTTGACTATATTGTCGATATTGATGGGAAGCATAAAACCTTCCACATCAACATGCTTACAGAATTCCATGAACGTCCTGATTATTTACAGCCTATTTTCCAGGCAACGGACGATTCTCCAGTCCAACATGGTCATTACTCATCACTGTCCGTAATACAGGATGAGGAAACAAGTTTTTCGGATATTAATCTTCCGCTTCCGATGATTCCACTTCATTCTAGTGAATCATGGAAAAATGTTACTGTTTCTCCTGATTTATCTCTAGGAGAACAGCGACAAGTGTCGGTTATGGTACAAACATTTCAGGATGTCCTCACTGACATCCCTGGACAAACTCATGTCATTGAACATGACATTGTTCTAACTGACCATACTCCTATTAGAGTCAGACCTTATCCTATCCCTATACATTTTCAAGCACAGGTTGAGAAGGAGTTGGATGAGATGATAGATTTAAAAATAATTGAACCATCCACTTCTGCATATTCTTCGCCGATGGTTATTGTTCGAAAAAAAGACAATAACATACGTCTTTGCGTTGACTATCGCAAATTGAATCAAGTTACGAAGTTCGATGCTGAACCTATGCCTTTACTAGAAGAGCTACTTACTAGGCTTTCTAAATCTCATTTTTTCACTAAACTTGATTTGTCTAAAGGATATTGGCAAGTTCCTTTATCTGAACGCGCCAAACCTTTTACTGCTTTTTCTACACCTAGAGGCCTTTTTCAATGGAATTTCATGCCTTTCAGGCTTATGAACGCACCAGCTACATTCGTACGCATGATGCGTCGAATCCTATCTTATCGGTCAGATGTCATTGCATACCTAGACGACATCTGTCTTTTCAGCGATACTTGGGAAGATCATTATTCGGGGTTAAATGAATTACTGTCTACTTTACGCGAGCATAACCTGACAGCGAAACCCTCTAAAGGCTGCATTGGTTTTAGCGAAATCTCTTTCCTAGGCCATCGAGGTTGTCATGGTTTCCTAAAGACAGAGGACCATAATATCACTAAGATTCTTAACATCTCTATTCCTAAGACTAAAAAGCAAGTGCGAAGTCTCTTAGGTCTTATACAATTTTATGGACGATTCACTCCGAATCTATCCTCTATCATGGCACCTCTTTCTACAATACTAAAGAAAGGGTCTTCTAATATGGTTCACTGGTCTCAGGAATGCCAATCCTCGCTGGATAAGATCAAAACTATGTTTTCAACACCACCTATTCTAGTGTTACCTACTAAAGATAAGACATTTGTTCTTCGAAGTGACGCTTCATCCACTGGGATTGGAGCGGCACTAATGCAAGAGTACTCTGGAACTCTGCATCCTGTAATGTATATCTCCAGAAAACTTAATGCTGCAGAAAGGAATTACTCGGTTTTAGACCGTGAACTGTTGGCTATGGTCTGGTCCATTCTCAAACTACAAAGATTCCTTCTAGGCGCCCATTTCATAGTAGAAACCGACCAGAAAGCTCTTACGGCTATACAGAGTAAGAATTTGAAGAGCTCGAGGTCGACTCGATATGCAATTGCTCTTCAACCTTTTCACTTCACGGTACGAGCTATCCGTGGTTCGGATAATGTGATGGCTGACATTCTGTCTAGATGCCCACATGATTCCGACTAATACTTCTGTCCTATATTTCCAGATATATTACAGATCCATAACACAGCTATATTATAATAATACATTAGCACATCTGTTCTCACTTTATGTGAACTCATATTAATGTGCTTTGTTATCATCTTCTTCTGTTACCATCTTTAATATAACAGAAGAAGGCTGAGTAGGCAATATAAGGGCCGAAAGTTCACTCGGCCACTATTATTAATAAAAATGTATTGTATATTATGAAACTTAATGGTTGTTAAATAGGATTATATTGATTGTATTTTCTCAGCATGTCATTGATGATCTGAGAAGTTATTTTACGGTTGTCAAGCATGAAGATTACTGAAATCTATACTTACCGTTGGAACGACAGAAGATGTCTATTTTTGTCATTGACCTGGATCTTCATTTATCTTCAACGTATTTCATTATGTATTACATTGTAATATTATTACATGTTTAAGTAATGTAATATTTACTATCACATGTGTACATCCGCTTGAAGCGGTGCTAGGATAATGACACCGCTATTTTGATGATGATTATTATTACACTTGCATACAAGATATGTATATTATGTATACATGCTAATGTGACCAGCAATGTGATGTGTGGTTGGGGGCACCTCCCCGATATATGTATCTTTTTTGAGACATATTTTCTCTGCTGAGGTATATTCTCACTTGTCACTCTATGTGTCGATTTAGCCTCATGTTAGGCAGTTTGTCTATTTATCCGCGCATAATTCGTGCGTTTGAGCCGCTTTTAGCTTGCTCATGGATTTTTTTTTTAAATGTTTCATTCTTTTTTTTTATCGGGAGGTTGCGGTAGTATGTTACACATAAGAATTTCACCATGTTATCTCTGTACGCAATTTTTTCTAATGCAAGGTATATAACTCTTGGAATTGGAGTTACGTTTTACTTTAGGTGGTAATCTGTTCTTATGCCCTTCGGTTGCCGATATGATTGTTGGTTGACCGATGTTGGGTCATGTCCATTTATGGAGCGCTAAGGCCCACTTTTCTTGTATACGTTTGTCAAACTGCGTCGATAGTTATTTCCTATCCTTATAAGGCTCGATTCTTAGAATGTGCCCATAGCTTCGACGGTTGTGTGAATTGTATTCAAATCGAACGGTTCTGCGCATGTCTGTTGTTTGGTTGTGGGTTTTGTACCAGCTTCCGCCTGTGAGTGCCACAGATTTTGTCGAGTGAGACAGGCGGCGTTTTCAGCGTGTCATGATTATATTGTTTGGGAAATGGAAGTCCTCTATAGTGTTCATCTCAGATGATATTTCCCTTTTTGTGATTCAAAGCGCCTGGAGGCGAGTGAGTTGTATATTTATTCTTGAAGAGAAGGTAATTGCTCTACATTTGATAATCATTGTCGCTAACTTTTATGATTGACATTCTGTGCCTAGTTGTCAACTTTCCCTGGGCGGGAAAGAGTCGATGTTATGAGAAGTTTTCAACTCACGAATCACTATGTTGTTATGCATCGGGTTGATGCATGTCCTAAAGGCTATCTGCTTGTTGGACTTTACTGCTCTGGCGGTTCCACGTCAGTTTTGGTTTGATACCGTTGTTATTAAAAGAAATCAGAAGACATTATTTGATACTCCAGAAGTCGTGCCTGTCTTGCTGGAGGTCAGGGAAGGAGAAGGAATTTAATCTCCTGCATTTATACATTTATAAAGATATCGACTGTTATAGAAAAGGATGATGGTTTTCACACCTGACTACATTTACAGTCGTTTATGATGCATTGAAGCCCATGATTTGATTCACCATTATTATGCTGTCTGCTGTCGAATGTTGTGCTGACTATGTCGATATAATGAAGACTGTTCTGCATGTTAATGTCTACACATCTTGTCATTGTGGCGTCCCAATAAATGATGGAAACGTCACTAGCAGTTACAACATTCATTGACTTTCTACGTCGTGAGTTTATGTGACGTCCTGTGTGGACTCTACTTTACTGCTACCTGTTTGACTCCACATATACATAAACCAGACCAAAGACACCATACTTCTGCGCCTTCATCATCTCTGGTGTCTAGTGGTGATACATCTACATCCACCCTCAACATTTGGCGTCTCAGCCATTATCATTTGGTGGTAAATAATCACCTCTTATCATCCTTTTCACCTTCTCTGGCGATACAATATAAGCCGTATAAGTTCCTGGCTCTAAGCAATGTATAAATCCTTTTCACCTTCTCTGACGATACAATATATAAGCTGTATAAGTTCCTGGCTCTAAGCAATGTATAAATCCTTTTCACGTTCTCTGGCGATACAATATATAAGCCTATAAGTTCCTGGCTCTAAGCAATGTATAAATCCTTTTCACCTTCTCTGGCGATACAATATATAAGCCATATAAGTTCCTGGCTCTAAGCAATGTATAAATCCTTTT
Source organism: Oreohelix idahoensis (assembly GCA_024509875.1). Lineage (NCBI taxonomy): Eukaryota > Metazoa > Mollusca > Gastropoda > Stylommatophora > Oreohelicidae > Oreohelix > Oreohelix idahoensis. Next base: position 156,238 of record JAMPIV010022805.1, read on the forward strand.
CACCTTCTCTGGCGATACAATATATAAGCCGTATAAGTTCCTGGCTTTTAATCAATGTAAATATTCTTCTTACCTCCTCTGCTCTGCTAAATACAATATCTAAGACACATTGCACAATATAAATACTAGCCATATATCCTAGGCTTTAGAAATATCTCGGGGAGTCTCCAACGTTTCTATCTCACCACAAATGTCTTCCCCGAACACACAGTTAGAAAACATGGCTGACCAGCCCGGTGTGGTGAAGTGGGATGTTATAAATATTTATAGGGGACTTAGTGTACTGACTGAGATCAGCTGTGAAGGTATCTATATCTATTAAGAGTAGTGTATTATAGATAACCTTACTTGCTACCACATATCTCTATATCTCAGTCAGAATTATTCTGGAATAGTGTGATGCTACGTTATGTGTCTAGGGTATGAGTATGGTGAAGTGTAAGTCACAACAACAGACAGATAAACAATTTAATTTAATCCACTACTCTTGACAACACTGTGACACTCACATACATATAACACTCTATGAGAATATCTTACAGGAGACACTCGTAACTTTTCAAATAACAATATGTATTCATTTCTATCATAAAGGCATATGTGTGTCCTGATTCAAAGACAAAGGAACCAGGAATCACAATCAATGTTAATTACAAGTTATGTACAGAATGTATTAATATGAATCTGGTAGTGACATATATTATTAAAAAATATCCTATGTGTGTCAGTTGTGTAATAGTAGTATGAGGTAATACTGGTTTTGTTTTGTTCAAGCTCTGTTGGTAGTTGTCATCATGACTTCAATAGTTTGTCTTAAGGAAACTAGTATTGGAGATGTTCTCAGTTCCTGATATTAAGACAATTAATTTCCCCTCTTAATGTTAATTTTACAAAGTCATTTCAAGATGAGGGGACATAATGTTGAGCTCAGCTGGCCAATTCGCTTATCTGGCGTGATGGCGGCAGGAAAGGACTCCTCTGCTCGAATTCTCCTCTGGGTTCAGGAGACACCTCACTGATAGCTAAAAAGACCAAGGAGTATGCTGTCCGACTCAGGATTCAGCAAAGCTCTGACTAGGTGCTGCTCACTACCATCAAGACCACGGTCCCTGAAATCAAGGAGGATGTACCTTCTACTTCATAACTAACTTATAATTTCTTTTTACACTGATCACAACACAGCACAAACATTGAGTTCAGAGCGTTAGGCCAACTGTCAGCTTCATTTGAAATACTTTATTCCAGTATTACCCTTCTTAATGGTTACTACGCCTCTGCACTTCCAGCATTATTTCTTTCTAGTCAATCATCCAGGTGTCAGTGTACTGTTTGGCCATTCCCTGCCGTTTGACTTTCCTCCGACACCCTCTGTTCAGGCTGGAGCATTATAGGCTTTACCTCACGTTTGCCACTGAACTACACATATATATATACAGGCATAAATCAACAATTCACATTCAATTTTCATTAAAAGATATTGAATGGTTCAAGCTTACCACAATTCCTAGGAATAAACACAGATACGTTGATTAGCAATGAATTCTGGCACAAACTGGCACAAATTCCCATCTGCCTATGTTCCAGGCTTTTATTTAGCAAAATATAAGCTGGCTTCAACGCACTGATGCTTTATCAAGCTTATTTAAACAAGTGGTTTCGAACTAACGCTCCCAAGTGTGTATATCAGCGAGACTGGCCAATGAGCCACGTTTCGACAAGTGTTTGAAAAAATGTTACCCTTCCCCGTCTCCCTTGACAACGAAAGATAGTATTTATAGTCCGACCAATCGTGGTTAGGCTTTCATTTGTTGCGCTCCAATCAATTTGGAGTTTACATGGTAGACAATTTCTGTAACGTAAATTTTTTTCAAACACGTTATAAAAAAAATCTTATGAGCAGAAATGATTTTATGCTGTCAGGCATCCCCAATATTTTATTTTGGTTATAATTTATTAATTCCTGGACTATTTGCGTAACGTTTTACATATTCTTTGTCAGCAAGCCCTAAGGAACCCAAAAATACAAATTTAAAGGAGCTACGTGGCTGCGTTCAAAATATGCAATTTCTTCTACCTCCTGTTTCGAAGATGTGCTGTCTGGGTACTGTATGTTTTCAAACGTAAACCCATCTATTGTTATCTTTCCTAATAAGAGTTTTTTTATGATTTTAAAACCTAACTCTGGGATGGTTAATATATTTTATCACTGTCCGTCTGAAAAAAAGTTAGTGCATGTAGTCTTACACGCGTGATGGCAGCATTTGTGTATCGCGCGACGCGTGTTGCATGCGTTCCTGATTTTCAGCCCTCCCTCTCTCTTTATCCTTTTGTCCATCTGTTCGTTCGTTCCGCCGTGTATAAAATGGAATGAATGAAATATTTAAATTAGGTCATTGATCCGCTGGGTATCTCAATGTTTTTCTTAGAAATGCAGCCCACGTTTCATTGAAGAAAGCGGGTAATAATACAGTAAGCTTTTACTATCAACGTGAAAGCGTTACAATTTGCAGACGAAGCAGAAAACAAGGGGGATTTCGAGTACATTCTTTGTGACAGCACTGTTATTTTATCATTGCTCTTCTCTTTATTAATTTTATTTGTTTGGCTTCATATTTACCTAATAATTTATATATGTGGATTAGAATATTCCACGACACCTCCCCTCTTAAAACAGACATTATATGTCAGTCCTTTATTCTATATACACATAGAGAAATTCATTATTATTTCTGGTGGAAACCACATAATGAGACAAAGGATCTCACGTCCTTCTTGGTTTGTGGTCTCGGGGCTTTCTGTAGTTTCTCTAAATTCTTTGGGTCAGGGGTCATGTTTCCCTGATAAACTGTGTGTCCCAAAAATTCCAATTCTTTACATCCAACGCAACATTTGGTTGGTCGGGCTGTTAAATTTGCCTCCCTAAGTCGATTAAACAGCATGTTCAGAGAGTCAATGTGTTCCTCAAATGTTTCTGTTGCTATAAGGATATCATCCATAAAATTTGTTATACAGGGATTATTCAGAGGATCCAATAATTTTCTCATCATTCTAGAGAAGACACTAGGCGCATTCTTCAATCCAAATGGCAATCCATTGAACTCATAGTGTCCTTCTGAGGTACTAAAAGCTAGGTATGGTCTAACCTCAGGCTTTACTGGAATCTGATAGTATCCTTTACTCAGATCCACTTTTGAGAAATATTTAGCTTTATTTAGTCTGGCAAACAGCTGATTTGTATCCGGCAATGGATCCACCTGTCCTTCTGTAATAGCATTCAGTCTCCTGTAATCTATACAGAGTCTATGTTCTCCAGAGGGCTTCCTTAAGAGTACAACACCGGAACTATACGAAGACTCACTGTGCGAAATAATTCCTTCCTTCAATAGATAGTCTATCTCTTCCTTCAAAGCTTTCTCCTTAGCAAAAGGAATCGAATATGGTTTCATACAGACAGGTGTGGAGTCTATTAGTTTCATATCATATTCCAATAGGTTTGTATGCCCTGGTCGGTCTGTTAACATCTCTGCATGATTATTTAGAACCTGTTGCACTCTCTCTTTCTGAGTTTTCGTTAAATGTGTACTGATTTTCACCTGTGCTGCTGTCTCACAGGGGTGTAATGGATATTCAAATGATGAAAGTGGTTCCTTTTTCATCTCCATGGCGATGGACAAGGTCAACAAGTGTGTCTCTTCCTGATGTTCTCTTTCCAAATATTTCTTCAGGAGATTCACATGATAGATTTTTTCTTTCCCCTTCTTATCTATCTTATAATTTGTTCTAGACACCTTCTCTAAAACTGTATATGGACCCTGCCATCCAATTTTTAACTTATTCTGACTCCCAGGCAAAAGAAGCAGTACTTTCTCTCCCACAGCCAAATTTCTGTCTTTCGCCTTCCTGTTATAATAGGCAGCATGTTTCTTCCTGGCTTGTTTCAAATTTTCATTGGCAAGTTTCCAGCCAGTTTTTAACCGAGTGGTCAGCTCATTCACATACTGGTATGAAGATGTAATGTTTTCCTCTCCCTGTTCATCAGTCCACGTTCTTAGCAAAGCTACATATGGACCTTTTATTGTGTGGACCTATTTGTCCATGCACCGGTATGGTCTCTTCCACTCGAAGCTTTATAGTGATGATTTTTCCTCCCAGAATTATCATTCACAAAACGACCGCTACCAATTCTTTTGGGGCTTTCTCCCCACTTAAAATTCTTGATGAGAGATTTCCTCTCTACATCCTCTTCCTCCAGTTTGTTTAAGTCCGATTGAGGGATTTTCGGCTTATCCTGGGGTAAGACATCTGTTTGCACTCTCCGCATAGTGGCCATTGTAAAACAGTTAAGTGAAGCTTGTCCGTGAAAAGGGGCTTCCCATTCCATTTGGTCCACTTTATCAAATCTATATTTCTTTTTATTGTCAGGCCTAATTTTGCCCCGTGGCGAGTCCAGGTCCTGATCCATGTTCCCACTTGTGGGTGTTCCCTCATGTGCTATGCTACACCTTTCTACAAAATTCTCAATGTCCCATCTTGCTTTGGGCCAATAATAATTGTGAGCCACCTTTTGAATGATGGTACCTATCTTCTCATGGTCCCCATCTGGTTTCACATGTAGGCTGCTTATTAAGTCTGTCCTATATCTTTTTGGAAGAACCAGCTGTCCGTGACCCTTGGATCTAGCTCCAGTCTTCCTATACATCAACTTGTTTTTCATGTAAAAATCTCCCTTGCCTGGAGTTGTATGACAAGTTGACAATTTTCTGAAACAAGGCTTGAGTGTTTTATCCCCAGCCTGTGCCTTCCTCATCTCTTCTGGAGTGGTATCTAACATAATATCCTCCTCCTGTCTTGAGGTCGACCTGACCTGAAGGGTTGCCATATACACAGGTTTCCTTCTGCAACGGTCAGTGTCATGATTGTCCATCTGACAATTTTTACACCACCTTTTTCCTTGGTTGAAAGATTTTCTTTCATCATATTTCCTTTCATCGAATTGTGGGAATTTATTTTTATTGTCATACCGTGGCCTATCAAATTGGTGCTTACCTTTATTTTGATCCCTAGGATCAAACTTATTAAAGTTCTGTGGTGCCCTAAAGTTATCCACTTGTTTCTTTTTATTACCTGTTACCTCTGCTTGAGCTGCTTGATACCTTTCAGCAACATTTAGCAACTCATCCAGCCTCTCTGCACCTTGTTCCATGAGAAACTTTCTCAGGTCTGGAGCCATGGACTCTCTTAGTTGCTCTATAAGGACCATTTCCTTAAGATCTTGGGTTTTCCCCAGAGAAGTCCATTTCTCCAAGTATGTCTCTATTCGTGCAGAGAACTGGTGATAGGTTTCACCTGACAGTAGTTTAGCATTCCTAAATTTTTTTCTATAAAATTCTGCATTCTTTTCATATCTTAACAAAAGAGCCTGCTTTAGCATGTCATAATTTTCCTGATCACCTCTGCTCATTTTTGCAAAAACTTCATAAGCTGCCCCACGAAGTCCCTGAGATAACTTTAAGCTCCACCTTTCTCCTCTAACCCATACGTGGTAGCTAATAGTTCATACCTATTTATATAGCTCTCAATATCATCGTCTTTCTCAACAAAATGATCTAAATGAAAGTTCATAGCTGAGGTTGAGGCTCCTTGAGTAACCGTAGCATCAGAGGCAAAGGGGCTGGCACCATTTTCAGGAGCATGGCCTTGAAACTCAAACTCCCTTAGTCGTAACTCATGTTCCCTTTGTAATCTTTTATCTTCCGCTTCCCTTTCTGCAGCTAATTTTCTTTCTTCTCTTTCTGCAGTCAATCTTCTTTCCTCGGCTTCCCTTTCTGCAGCTAATCTTTTGTCTTCTCTTTCTGCTTCCAATTTCTTAGCCTCAGCCTCAATCTGCAACCTCTTAATTTCCTTGTCAGCCTCTAACTTTCTTTCGGCCTCTTTTTCTAATCTTCTTTCTTCGCGTTCAATAAATTTGTCACATTCCGTGGTGACATAGGCAACCATAACTTGCCCATCTAATCCTAACTCTTTTGCAGTCTAACAGCAGCAGATCGAAACTTGGCCAGGTCCGCCATTGTCTATCAGGTAAATTTCTACAATGTCTAACCAACAATTCAAATTCTAAATATATATAATGGACAACACAGGCACCGTGAGCTCAACCTTATTTAATTCCACCCAAGGATACCTTTTAATTCTTATATTCCCTGAAGTGAATTACCCCCAATATTTTTAATAGGGAAAGATTCAAAATCCCAAGAGCGAGCCCCCAATATATGTGGTGAAGTGGGATGTTATAAATATTTATAGGGGACTTAGTGTACTGACTGAGATCAGCTGTGAAGGTATCTATATCTATTAAGAGTAGTGTATTATAGATAACCTTACTTGCTACCACATATCTCTATATCTCAGTCAGAATTATTCTGGAATAGTGTGATGCTACGTTATGTGTCTAGGGTATGAGTATGGTGAAGTGTAAGTCACAACAACAGACAGATAAACAATTTAATTTAATCCACTACTCTTGACAACACTGTGACACTCACATACATATAACACTCTATGAGAATATCTTACAGGAGACACTCGTAACTTTTCAAATAACAATATGTATTCATTTCTATCATAAAGGCATATGTGTGTCCTGATTCAAAGACAAAGGAACCAGGAATCACAATCAATGTTAATTACAAGTTATGTACAGAATGTATTAATATGAATCTGGTAGTGACATATATTATTAAAAATATCCTATGTGTGTCAGTTGTGTAATAGTAGTATGAGGTAATACTGGTTTTGTTTTGTTCAAGCTCTGTTGGTAGTTGTCATCATGACTTCAATAGTTTGTCTTAAGGAAACTAGTATTGGAGATGTTCTCAGTTCCTGATATTAAGACAATTAATTTCCCCTCTTAATGTTAATTTTACAAAGTCATTTCAAGATGAGGGGACATAATGTTGAGCTCAGCTGGCCAATTCGCTTATCTGGCGTGATGGCGGCAGGAAAGGACTCCTCTGCTCGAATTCTCCTCTGGGTTCAGGAGACACCTCACTGATAGCTAAAAAGACCAAGGAGTATGCTGTCCGACTCAGGATTCAGCAAAGCTCTGACTAGGTGCTGCTCACTACCATCAAGACCACGGTCCCTGAAATCAAGGAGGATGTACCTTCTACTTCATAACTAACTTATAATTTCTTTTTACACTGATCACAACACAGCACAAACATTGAGTTCAGAGCGTTAGGCCAACTGTCAGCTTCATTTGAAATACTTTATTCCAGTATTACCCTTCTTAATGGTTACTACGCCTCTGCACTTCCAGCATTATTTCTTTCTAGTCAATCATCCAGGTGTCAGTGTACTGTTTGGCCATTCCCTGCCGTTTGACTTTCCTCCGACACCCTCTGTTCAGGCTGGAGCATTATAGGCTTTACCTCACGTTTGCCACTGAACTACATATATATATATATATATACAGGCATAAATCAACAATTCACATTCAATTTTCATTAAAAGATATTGAATGGTTCAAGCTTACCACAATTCCTAGGAATAAACACAGATACGTTGATTAGCAATGAATTCTGGCACAAACTGGCACAAATTCCCATCTGCCTATGTTCCAGGCTTTTATTTAGCAAAATATAAGCTGGCTTCAACGCACTGATGCTTTATCAAGCTTATTTAAACAAGTGGTTTCGAACTAACGCTCCCAAGTGTGTATATCAGCGAGACTGGCCAATGAGCCACGTTTCGACAAGTGTTTGAAAAAATGTTACCCTTCCCCGTCTCCCTTGACAACGAAAGATAGTATTTATAGTCCGACCAATCGTGGTTAGGCTTTCATTTGTTGCGCTCCAATCAATTTGGAGTTTACATGGTAGACTATTTCTGTAACGTAAATTTTTTTCAAACACGTTATAAAAAAAATCTTATGAGCAGAAATGATTTTATGCTGTCAGGCATCCCCAATATTTTATTTTGGTTATAATTTATTAATTCCTGGACTATTTGCGTAACGTTTTACATATTCTTTGTCAGCAAGCCCTAAGGAACCCAAAAATACAAATTTAAAGGAGCTACGTGGCTGCGTTCAAAATATGCAATTTCTTCTACCTCCTGTTTCGAAGATGTGCTGTCTGGGTACTGTTATGTTTTCAAACGTAAACCCATCTATTGTTATCTTTCCTAATAAGAGTTTTTTATGATTTTAAAACCTAACTCTGGGATGGTTAATATATTTTATCACTGTCCGTCTGAAAAAAAGTTAGTGCATGTAGTCTTACACGCGTGATGGCAGCATTTGTGTATCGCGCGACGCGTGTTGCATGCGTTCCTGATTTTCAGCCCTCCCTCTCTCTTTATCCTTTTGTCCATCTGTTCGTTCGTTCCGCCGTGTATAAAATGGAATGAATGAAATATTTAAATTAGGTCATTGATCCGCTGGGTATCTCAATGTTTTTCTTAGAAATGCAGCCCACGTTTCATTGAAGAAAGCGGGTAATAATACAGTAAGCTTTTACTATCAACGTGAAAGCGTTACAATTTGCAGACGTAGCAGAAAACAAGGGGGATTTCTAGTACATTCTTTGTGACAGCACTGTTATTTTATCATTGCTCTTCTCTTTATTAATTTTATTTGTTTGGCTTCATATTTACCTAATAATTTATATATGTGGATTAGAATATTCCACTACACCCGGTCAAACGCTCAGAGCGAACTGTCACGGGATACCGCATATCAGTCCCGCTCAAACCGTCACGCATGCGCGGCTAACCGCGAAACGTGAACTGAACTCAATCTCGAAGGTTCGAGAGAATTCTGGATCAAACATTTTTAAACCAGTCAAGGGAGATAACCAACGTCTGCCTGTACATACCAGCATTACAACGTGTAAACTCCCCTTGACTACAAAATATTAAAATCTGTCTTAACACTACAAGGTCATCAAAAGTGTTATATCATTCATCATGCTCCAATTTCAACATTGTTATCTTCCGATATCCCTGTTTGTCCAACCTTTCTAGATAAAACGTGAAGATAGGCCTTTTATTAGGGCAAGTTATGTTTGCAAAATTAATACGTTATCTAAAAATGTCATCTGGTGTCCAGATATCAGACTCATACCACAGGTGTTTGTCACAATATGCCGGCGTTTTTAAACTATCAGGCACATTTTCCTTCTAATCGGAAGTTGGTTACGTAATCTGACAGGCGAAAATCTGCTCTTTAGGCAAACATCGTCGCAGCGAACAAACAGATGTCGGTGTTGTTTCAAAACAGGTCAAACGATCGGGTAAACTGGGTTGGGTGACAAGATGTGACAAGGCAACCTTGGTTGATGAAAGCGAAAAGGTACGATAAGAAGCGGGTGAAAGGAAGAGAAATAGTGGCACAGGAGAAGCTTGAAGTGTGTCATTGGAAAATGTAACAACTGAATATATGATTTGTCACACACCCCCGGATTTTCAGAATATTGATCAAATATTCACATATTCTGGCGTTCATTTTTACTATGCCTGTGCCTTCTTTTAGTGTCGTTCTTGGTGTGAGAGTTTTCCTCGTCTCCCTCGACTGAATTTTTTTCGACCGGTAGTCGGTACAATTTTGTACCTACTTCTGTATATCCATCCAGCTACCAGATCAAAAGTAATGCCATTAAGGTTACGTGTACTCACTCCCTATGGAACACATGTTCCCCAGGGGGCTTAACGTTATCCAGCTTTCATGGTGTGAGATCTGAATGGGAGTGGAACAACATGTAAGTCCAATTTCTCACTCGGCGATATAGAGCACCATCTTTTTTTTTATAAAAGGCTCCAGCCGAAGTATCTGTCTGTGTTATGTGCCGCTGATCAGAGCAGAGCGCTAAGGTGACGTCATCAGCCTGCGCTTTTTCAGCTCCGCTGTGCTGAGGATCAATGGTGAATAGAGGTCAGAGCTCTCCGTGGTTTTGAATTATGTGCTCTGTTACATCTCCTTCCTCGTGGATAAATGATGGTTTTCATTACGTATTGTGGTGGTCCAGGTTATGGCAGTCCGAACAATCTTTCACATATTGCCCAATGCCTCTTTGCGTGCCCGGCCATAAATGTTTGAGAGAAACATGCCTAATTAAAGCGCGTGCCCCTCGATGCGTTCATACATATGCTGCATCAGGGAGGTTCTATAAGGGACTGGAACAACTAATTGGCTATTGTTCCCGACCTGTCTATAGCTGACCTGTTCTCTCTATAATATGCTTCATGTGGAGTATGGGAGTAATTGTTATGCAACTTCGCAAAACACGGCTTTAAGGCTTTATCCTCCCTTTTGGCCTTCTTCAGCTTCGATATATTGAGGCTGGCTAAAGATAAAAGTTCAGGGGCCACTTGGGCTTGTGCTTCTTGGAGGTCATGTATGTGGGTCCCCTAGGAAGAAGTATTTCCTTCCTATGATAAAAGAATACACTAGGCCATCTAAAACTGGGTTTTGAAGTAAGTCACAGGAAAATGTAACGACTGAATATATGACTTGTCACAGGCATTCAGAAGAGCTACTGTTCGATGACCTATACAGTAAATAGAGCTGAGGAGTGAAGAACATACAGTGAGGGAGACAGTGAGAGGACGGAAAGAGATAGGCACCGATCTGTAGACAATAACCCTCTCTTCTGATAACGTAACTGTTTACATCTCTGGGTACAAGCAGAAATGTAGAAAATAGCAACACGGGCAGAGGACTAGAATGATTGACATAACTGAAGATCGAAGGTCCAAGTAATTCTCAGGACGCCCATCAAATCTATCACACAACATTATTGGTTCAGCATTAAAAGGGCCCAGGAAAGTTGAGGCAAGGTCCGACACCAATGTGCAAACTCAGGAGAGACGTTAGTCGTTCTTTGTTTGTTTGTTGGTAAGCTTTCAAAGTGTGTGTGAGAGAGAAGAAACGAACGAATGAACGAACGAACGAACCTTATTTTCAAAGGGAGAATTGGGTACGCAGGCCCATCTGACATTCTGCCCTTCCTTTCTGTCGTCTATTATATGAGAGAGAGAGAGAGAGAGAGAGAGAGAGAGAGAGAGAGAGAGAGAGAGCGGAAGAGGGAGAGATAGAGCGGAAAAGAGGGAGAGAGACGCAGATGGAAGATTTGAAAGACGCATTATTCCTCAATCTCTTCCTTCGTTTCATATAACTAACATCTATCTACCTCATATAGTTAGCGGTCTGGCTCACTTTTCTCTCGCTGCTCTCTTACAACCAAATCTATTTGTCTTTTATAGTTGGCAGTCTGTCTCAGGCTTCTCGCATCGCCCTCTTACAACCATATCTATTTATCTCATATATTTGGCGGTCTATCTCAGGCTTCTCGCAACGCTTAAAAAGAATACAACAATTTCTCGTATGAAGCTATCGGCCCTCCATAGACAACCATCTTAATAGCAACGGACAATTGTATAAACAAAACATCAGCTCGTAGTTTGTGGGTCGAAGTTTGCGAGGAATTACTATGTCGGATCATCGGTGAATCTTCGTCAAATGAGTAGTCGGAGAAAGAACGCAATAAATTGTGCAAATTAAATTATAAGTCATTGAGAATCAACGGGTCGACATATTCACAAACTAGGGTCGACAAGTGCGACTCTACAAAGCGATAAACTGAGAGTCAGACAAACACACACACAAAGTGCTGTCAATAGAAAGATTCAGTTAAAGTCAGACAAACATACACACATACATAGATATCTATATGTGCAGTGTAGACAGATAAATTGAGTCAGACAAAACACACACACACACACACGCACATACACACATATATAGGGCGTAGTATAGACAGATAAAATGACAGTCAAGCACACACACACACACACACACACACATATTCTCATTTTTCGTTTTTTGTGGAACACAGGATTGCAACTGTCGTCCGTCAGCGATTTCTGTAGATGGATATCTTTCAAAATTCTGCCAGCGACATCCCATTACCATGCTATCCATTTTATCATGTTCTACTTGTCTTCTCCAAATTTGTAGCTTCCTTTTATGTCTTCCTAGTCCGTATTTTCTCTCATATTTGAACGCATGACTCAGGTTTTATATTGTTATTTCGCATGATCTGGGTAGAAATAACGTAAACAGCCCAGCTGGGAGCAGATAGACGGATCTTCCTTGCCTGTGTTTCTCTCGAGTGTCAATCTGAGCGCCCATACTTCTTGTATTGGCAATCGGAATATAAACACGAATTCGCAGGTTGGAAAGTTAAATAACCTACCGGGGAATGGACACTCGTGTTTGTCAACATTTATAATAAAAAATTAAACTGATGGACTTGTTATGAAATACAGACATGAGTCATTTAAAAGTGGAAGTGTCAATACCTTATATGGAGGGAGTTTGAAATTACCCGTGTCCTATGGAATTTATGGGGGGGGGGGGGGGGGGAGAAGATATATATATTTAAGTCAAACGTTTAAATTTCCTTGGTCTAGCCAAAATGTATTAACTAGATGACGTTTGATTGAAAACAGCTTGGTACATGTATGTTGATCACGAGCTTGTGATCTCCGCTAGATGCCTGCCTTTGACAGGTTGAAGATCCTTGCCTTGACGTTAAGAGCGGTTACCCCTGCAAATACACTACAGGGGTCTACAACTGACGGAACAGTCAGCTAACTAGTCCAACATCTGGCTAGATAAGTGATCTTAATCTGGACCAAACAAAATAATTCTCACCATCAAGTCAAAACACCCTCATATGTTTTTGATGAGGAAAAACTCTAAAGTGTAAATTCCCTTATTTATTTACTCATGTTAAACCATAATTGATTATTAAATTTGTTACATGTGTTTAAAAATTAATGGTTGTTTTAATTATTACAGAGAGAAGTGCACACGTATGAATCAGTTATTTTAAATATAAATACAACAGAGCTACTTAAGTAATATTTTACTGAATAATTCAGTTGGGGGCTCAGAAATGAGCTAATATATCTTACATCATAGAAGGGGCGGGTAGATGCAAAGTTCCCAATAGCCTTGATAAATTTAGCGTTATGCTTGATTTCTGAAATATCCTATGAAGACTCCCTAATATAGAAGCACCATCATTCTTTCTACAACTCTGAAAAGAGTAATGTTGAGCGAAGGTAAATGTACCTTTAAAGACCCTCAGTTTATGCTCAAATTTATGCTCAAAATTCTGGCCATTGTTGAACCATCACTGCATACCAAGGGAGACAACATATGTTATGGGTTGAGACTTCTATTATATCACTGCCATCATCTCAAGTTCTTTCCACGTTCTCCTCATCATTTTCACCTCTGTTTCCAGCTCCCTTCTCCGTGTGCTTCTTGGTCTACCTCTGCCTCTCTTGCCCTGTGGATTCCAGAACAAGGACTGCCTTGTAATGCTATCAACAGGTTTCCTCAGCGTATGTCCTATCCATCGCCATCGTCGTCTTCTCATCTCTTGTTCCACTGGCACTTGTCTAGTTCTTGTCATCAGTTCCACGTTGGTAACCTTATCATACCATTTTAATCCCTCTATTCTACGCAAGCACCCATTTATGAAAGTCTGTAGCTTTTAGGTTGTTGTCTTTGTTGTTCTTCATGTCTCAGAGCCATACAATAGGACTGACTTCACATTTGAGTTGAAGATTCTTATTTTCGTGTTGGATCCAATTTCTCTTGATCTCCATATATTTCCCAATGCAATGAAAGCTCCTCTTGCCTTTTGTATTCTTATTTTAATATTACTGTCTGACCCTCCAACTTTGTCTATATTACTGCCAAGATATGTGTACGATTCTACATCTTGTATTGGTGCTTTTTCAAGTTCAACCATGTTATCATTACCTGCATTTATTCTCATTATCTTTGTCTTTTCCCTGTGTATTTTCAGACCCAATTGCTGTGACCTCTCATCGAGTGTTTTCAATTTGTCCTGCATCTGATTACGGTTATGGGACAGAAGAGCCAAGTCATCAGCAAAATCCAGATCATCCAACTGCTTAGTCAGAGTCCACTGGATTCCATTTCTGTTGTGTGTTGTCGATGTTCTCATAACCCAGTCTATTGCTAGTAAGAAAAGAAATGGAGACAAGAGGCATCCCTGTCGCAATCCTGTTCTTATCCCAAACGGTTCTGTGAGCTGTCCTTCATGAAGAACTCTGCATGTCATGTCTTCCTATGTATTCTTTAATAAATTAATGATCTTCAGCGGAACTCCATAATGCCTCATCAATTTCCAAAGTGATTCTCTGTCCACGCTGTCAAATGCCTTTTCGTAGGCCACAAATCCGATGTATAGTGGTGAATTCCATTCCAGACTTTGTTCAACTATTATTCTCAAAGTGGCTATTTGGTCTGTACAGGATCTATTTTTTGAAAACCTGCTTGTTCATCTCTTAGTTTCTTGTCTATGGACCCTTTTAATCTCTGGAGGATAACCCTGTTTAATACTTTTCCTGGCACTGATAGTAACATTATTCCTCTATAATTTGTGCTCTCTTGTAAATTTCCCTTCTTAGGCAACTTAACCAGATATCCTTCCTTCCATTCTGCTGGTGTCTCTTCCTTTTCCCAGACTTTACCAAGTAATTTATATAACATCTCTGTAGCCGTGTCGATATCTGCTTTGATGGCCTCTGCTGGAAAGCCATCAGGTCCAGCCGTTTTTCCATCTCTTAGAAGCTTTATGGCTTTCTTTATTTCTTCCTTCGTTGGTCTTTCACCGTTAATTTGTAGCTCTTCTTCTGCTGGCTGGATGTCTGGGAGGTTTTGTGGAGCTGGTCTATTGAGAAGGTCACCAAAATATTCTGTCCACCTCTTCATTTGCTCTTGTATATTGCTGAGCAGTTTCCCATTCTTGTCTTTTATGAGGCAACTTGTTTGCTTGTATTTCCCTGTTAGCTTCTTTGTGCTGCTATACAGTTCTCTCATATTTCCTTTGGCTGCAGCATCTTCTGCCTCTCTTGCCAACTCCTCAATATACTTCCTCTTGTCTCTTTTGATACTTCTTTTTACTTCTGTGTTTGCTTCTGTGTACACTTCTTGAGCCTTGGCTTTGGAACTTCTGGTTTTGCTTGTGTTTAGATCTGCTTTCTTATTTTTCCTGTCTTTTATCTTATTGATGGTTTCTGTTTTTATCCATGCTTTTTGTTGTCTTTCCCTTTTCCCCAGTATTTCTTCACATGTCTCATTCCATACAGTTTTGACCTGCTGCTAATAGTCTTCTGTATTCTTTACATCTTCCAGCTGTTGGAGCACTTGGAATTTGTTGGATACTGTGACCGCAAATTTGTCTCTTGTTTCTTGATTTCTTAGATGGCCTACATTAAATTGTTGTCTATAATTTTGCATTGTTGCATATCTCTTGAGTTTCATTTTTACTTTGGCTTTCAGAAGGTGGTGATCTGATGCCACATCTGCTCCTCTATATACCTTTACATCCTGCAATGATGATCTAAACTTCTTGTTTATGCATATATGATCAATCTGATTTCCGTTCTATGGTCTGGTGATATCCATGTTGCCTTGTGTATTCTCTTATGTGGAAACATGCTTCCTCCTATAGCCAGTTTATGGGCTGTTTAAGTCCTTCTTAATGCTTCAACAAAATCCGGTTTGATACATGGAATTATGATTCTAGTTTTAACTCTGGCAGTCTGGTTGTCGTCTTGGCAAGCGATTCTCACATTGAAATAGACTTGCAAAAAATGTCTGATTACATTGCAAGTTTTCGTCCCCCGCCTTGTTTGTCACAATTTTAGGCGGCGCCCAATTAGGGATTTGGTTGTTCCTCTTTTCGAATGCCCGCCAATCGTTTCAGAAGCTGCATATATTTAGGTGGGGTAATTCAAAATTATTTCCGCCTGAAATTATGTGCGTGATGAAAAAGGTCACGTCTCCCATAGATGGAAGTGACACGTCTGTACACTCTCTCAGCAATGTGTTCAAATACAACAACTTACTTTTATCTAAAGTAATCTGTTCATAAAAAGTCGGACAGGAAACGATTATGTAATTCATGTCTGTCCAAAATGTGTCGCACAGACAAATAATCTCTTTATCCGTCGCTTGTGCACACAAAATCCGTCTGCTGGCGAGTAGTTTTATCGCCTGGCATGGCTTGGACAAAAGAAATTATGTGAAAACTGAGCAGGCCCATATGGGTTTTACCTGCGCTAATCTCAGCAAAGCTGTGAAGCGCCCAGCAAATGTGATGAATTATCACCAAAAATGAGTGTCAAATGATTTTGACATTATCAAATACCTGCTTGATAACAGCAGAAAGAAATGTGTCGACCCGGAAATATCTCGTAACCAGTCGTCACTTCAATTGAAAATGGGTACGGCCGTAGTGGAGAAGGGATCAAAACCAAAATTCCGTGACAAAAGGTATTGTAAAGGGCAATTTTTACTATCTTGCAATATAATACATTTATATACTTATTATGTTCGCAAATATTTTGTAATCAAAGTATTTCCTTTTTAAGTGCTTAAGGAGAAGTCATTTTTGAGTTACTTCCCTTGAAAGTAGTTCCGTCATCTTCGATCGGACTCCGCGGACGATTCTAGGCCTACTGCGATTTATTCTTTGGCTGGGTAGGAATAGATTGTTCTTGCTTCAGTATATCTATGGCCTGAATTTATACGTAGTGTTTGTATGAGTAGGACGAGTCTGTCTTATATATGGATATCTTTACATTTCTAAGTCGAACTATGTTGGTTGTCGCTAGAAAAGGTCAAAGGCTATGCAGCGGAAGTATCGCTAGCAAGGGGTGTGATTCATGGCTGTCATCCTGTCTGGATGTAGAATTTTGTGGTAGCAGGCCTATCGCCGAAAAAGTGATCTATAAGTCAATGGGGAAAAGTGATAGTCATTTAGACATGTTGTATGTACTTTACCCCAGTGTTTATTCTCTTTTGCCAAGGAATGGCAAAGTTATATTTCGCATAGAAAGGTAAAACCACAATTTATTATGAACTTGGGCTTCGCCATCGTTGTCGATAAACAGATGCACAGTGGTACTTTTGAAAAGAATATTTATTCAAAGGAAGACGACATTCCTATGTATCAGCACTAGATTATATGATATTATTCAATTACTTCTATGATAGAAGTCATGAAGAAATGAGGACATTTAACGAATGACCAATTTTGGTCTGGATCCTATAGTGAGTGAAACTCACGAGAGAAGAACAGCCATGTTGAAATTCATATACTTTGTATTTATCGAGTGAGAAAAAGGGATGCCTGTACTATCGCTCGATGAACCAAGAGATCACTGCTACATGTGAGAACCCATGTCTGGGATTCCTATATCTTTATGGAAAATATATATATTGAACTTTACGTGAAGGGATATTCACTAGACGAGGTTAGGTCTAGGAGCCTTCCTATATATTGGTTATGGTCTGACGTGCCCAGTCAGTAAAGCCAGATGATTTACATGATGGAACTCTGAATGCTTATTTACGAATGCTCCATTATGATATTTGCCAAGCATGAATGCTAACTTAAGATGATATTCCTGTGATCAACATTATGCTGTCTATGTCGACATTTGTTCCTGTAACCATACACGTACTGTCCAAGTGTGCGTCCCATTAAATGTTATAAAAAGACCACCGTAGTTCCAGTACTTCTTGAATTCGAACAGTGTGAGTATGAGTGATGTACTACCAACCTGTCAACTCTATCGAATCATTCTACCATTCGCGTTCTGACATTCACATACACACTCATTGTTTACACTCACATTCTTGTCGGAGCCTCATCACGTTCCAGGACAAGATGACCTGTATGACCAAAACTGTGCTGGGTTTAATGAGTTGACAATCGTTACACTTTACTACACCAGTCCCAACATCTACATTTATCAACTGGTGGACATTCACGTCATTTAACAAATAAAGCGTGATTCAACAACTAGTAGCCAGTATGAGTTAACAACTAAACAGAGTTTAACAACTGGTGTGCCAGCTTCCTGGGTCAACCTGCACAGTGACCATATTGAGAAGTAAACTACTGAGACCAGACCGTTCCTTGGGGTCTGTTACGACACACAAATACATCAGCAGTACAACTCTACAGTGATGTCAGCGTGACCTGTCCTGTCGAGAGTATGCGGTAACTAGGTCAGCGTTTGTTGACATTTGGTTCGTTGGACATTTGCCATACAACTGACAGTGTTACACAGCAAGCTTGGTTGAAACATAGAACATTACACATCAGGACTGGAGAATATTTGACAGTGTTTGCGAAAGGAAATGTTATTGAACTGAGAAGTCCTACATCGATTGTTATCATTCACATCAACGATGGAGCTTCTATTTCTGTGTTGAATTTAAAATAATTAGACCAGAAGTATTTGTTTAATAAAGTACCACAGTACTGTACTATTAGGCAGTGTAACTGAGCCTTCTTTACAACACATTCTTTCTGCAACACTCTATTTACATCATATTGCCATACTATTTATGCAATTATGTATTTATGTTTAAATATTTATATGTGATATTTGTTTGTATCCAGCGGGTTGTTGTTTTGGTTGGGCGGTGTCACACAACAGAGTATCCCACGTAATAGAGGGTCTGATGTGTGCGTTTCTATAGGTGCAATTTTCTTGATTGAAAATTTGCTGCGACAGCTGTTGCTATTAGTGTTAGCTGTGAAGACTGTACTCATTGTTGTTTTTGTAATATTCCTCTGTTCTTTAGTTTGTTTTGATTTGTTTGTAATTTGTTGGTCTACCCTATTCTATCTTTCAGTTCTATTCTCAATTTATATTTATATACTGTGGCGTTATTTGTATTTGTTATCCTCTTGCGGTTTATCTTTTATTGTTTTTCCCATTTGATTTATTTCATCTCCGCAAATGTTTTCATGTTCTCCTGTATAACTGTTTTGTTTTGTGCCTGATCGACATACACTATTTAAAATATAGTTGATCATATAAATTGATGTACAAGAATCAACTGATAGTTAATTGCTATTACTAAAGGTACACAGTTGATGATATAAAACACTATTTCTGGTGCACTGCACTTATATTATAGAGTGAACCAGCAACTTATAGCTGTTATTATATAAGGATTTATACAAGACCTTTGTAAGGCTTGTTTCACACAGTGATTGGGATAGTTAAGTACTATTTTCCACAGGTTACAAAGTTATCATACAAGGTCTTTGATTAAGACTAAGAAAGTGAATTTATTTACTTTTGCAAATTACTGATCTTATTAGACAAGATGTCTACTTTAGATTATTTTATCACACAAGGCAAGGTTCTTGATAAGACTGGTCAGCAATTAGAAGAATGGGCAGTTGCTCAATATGACAAAGCATTAGCTGCTGAAGAAAGAAAAGCATTGATTGAAGAAAAGAAATTAGCAGCTGAGGAGAAAAAATTAGAAGCTGAGGAAAAAAAATTACAAAGAGAGTATGAACAAAAGAAATTGCAGATACAGACTGATGAAAAAAGATTCCAGATGGAAATGGAAAAAGAGAAAAGAAAGGATGAAGCTGCTGCAGAAGAGAGAAAATTACAAGCTGAAGCTCAAGAGAAAAAAGCAATAAGAGAACATGAACACCAAAAAGAACTTTTAGCATTTGAGTTAGAAAAGTTAAAGTTAACAAACATAAGTGATGGTAATCAAGCATCTGGTGGTAATGGTAAACCCTTTACTTACAAGGTCAAGGTACCAGCGTTCAACCCTTCCAGTGATGACATAACATTCTGGCTAAATAGATTTGAACGCTCGTGTCGAGCCCATAATGTGGACAAATCACAATATGCTAACCAGTTATCAGAAAATCTGAAAGGTGATTCTCTGACTAGTTTAAGTTTGGTTGAAGAGGCTGACAAAGATAACTATGATGTTATTAGGGCAGCCTTATTAAAGAAGTATCAGTTGTCTGAAGAGGGTTATCGGAAGTTGTTTAAGACAATGGTGCCTGAGGCAGGGTGTAGAATTCTCAGAATTCATTGCAAGGACACGTCTTACATTTGATCGTTGGATTGAGCTATCCAAAACAGAAAAGACTTATGAAGCCCTTATGGACTTGATACTCAGAGACAAGATTATGTCAAGTATAAATAAACCTTTCCTCGAATTCTTACATGAGCGTAAACCTAAGTCTCTAAAAGAAATGGAACAGTATTGTACCCAATACGTCACTGCACATCCGGACGTAGCTATTAGCAACAATAAGGTTAAAGAAGGTATGCCAGTTGCTTCTGCAACACCATACAACCCTAATCACTCTCACAAATTCCAAGGACCTCAAAATAAGTTTAATAAAAAAGGTAACTATTACAGTTATCAGAACCAAGGTAACCAATCATTTCAGGGTTCTTCTTCGAATACCTGGAGAAGAGCTGACAGCCCTCGATTCAGGGGTGGTCATAATTACAGGAACTTTCGCAAAGGAAGTCATTCTAGAAACTATCCAAGTTTTCCTTCATGGAGACAACAAGATCATAATTACAGAGATACTCATTATAATGAATATGATGATAGTAACCAAAGGAGCTATGATTCAAACCCGAGTAGAGGTTATAATAGTGGAAACAATGATAAGTACAGAGGCAATAATAACAGAGGTAGAGCACAATTCAAAAAACATAAAACTCATTACCAGGCGAACTCTGCACAGCAAGAGTCCCACGAAGCCTATAAACAAAATAAAGATAATGATGACTCTAATAATATGGCATGTGCCGCTTTTGATTTTGGGAGAGCATCTCAGTGCCCCCAATGCAAAACATTATTTGAGCCAACCACAGTGTCTACTTTAAGCTGTGGGCATCCTCTTCCCGCTCTTCCTGCGTCAATCGCGCATGATGGGAGAGGTTCTCTTGTCTTACACAAAGGTTTAGTAAATGACAATCCAGTCTCAGTACTTTTTGATTCTGGATGCACAACTATTGGGGTTAGGCAGTCACTCATAGATCCTTCTCATTCTACAGGCAAAGTAGTCAAATGCGTAACATTTGGCGGCACCATAGAGAAATACTCTACCGCTATCATTAGGATTGCTACTCCTTTCTTCACAGGAGATGTACACGCATGTCTTTTGCCGAATCCGATCGCTGATCTTATCATCGGTCGCATTCACGGAGTCAAAGAATGCACTCCGGAGCAAATTTCCGTTTGGGAAAATCAAAATATGCAATCTGCTAATGCGGTAGTCACTAGAGCTCAAGCTCTCAATATGCCTGAAACTTCATCTATTGAAGATAATGAAGTGCATAACCAAGATGATCCCTTGGTAATTTCTCGTGACTCGTTTATAAAACAACAAGAAGAAGATCCGACTCTTAAGAAATTCTTCACTCTTGTAACGAAAGGTGATCCGAATAAAGATTCAAATTGTAAATCTTGGATTACAATGAAGAATGGCGTACTTGTACGTATGGTGCAAGACTCCACTAAGTCAAGTCATTCTCAGATTCTTGTACCCAAGAATTTGAGAGTTAAGATCTTACAACATGCACACGACTCTCAGTGTGCTGGTCACATGGGTTTTTCCCGTACAAAGTCAAGAGTTCTTGCGGCTTTCTTTTGGCCTTTTGTGAACAAGGACATACGGATCTATTGTCGATCCTGTAAAGTATGTCAAGAAGTCAAATCCAAAGGTCCTCGTCATGCTGCGCCTATTCAGGCTGCAGATATTCCTATTCGTCCATTCCAGAAAATGGCGATAGACATCATTGGTCCATTCAAGATCAAATCTGCTAGAGGACATCAGTTTATCTTAACGTGTGTAGACATGTGCACACGTTGGCCAGAGGCTATCCCTCTAAAGAGCATTACTACCGCTGACATTGCAGATGCTCTTTGGCTTATATTTTCTCGGCTGGGATTCCCCGGAGAAATATTATCAGATCATGGCACCCAACTGATATCGGATACCATGTCTCAAGTAATGTCTACTCTACAGATAGAGAGATCTTTGAGTAGCATCTATCATCCTATGTCCAATGGGATGGTCGAGCGACTAAATAGAACACTTAAGAACTTATTAGGGAAGATAACTGAGGATCATCCTCAAGATTGGGATAGGGTTTTACCCGCGGCCCTCTTCGCGTACAGAGAGGTCCCCAATGAACATACAGGGTTTTCTCCCTTTGAACTTGTCTTTGGCGCGCGACCGCGCGGCCCAATGTCTTTGCTGCATGATCTTATAACAGCTGACAATATTGACGATGACACAAAATCTTCTTACGAGTATGTCATCGCGCTGAGACAGAAGATTATCGAAGCATGCAAATTGGCAACGTCCTCTTCTGAATTTGCTAAGCAGAAGGCAAGACAATTTGCTAATAAGAAGAGAACTTTACGACAACTTTGTCCTGGTGACAAAGCATTTGTTTTGCTACCTTGTCGTGAAAATAGACTCCTTATTAGTTGGAAAGGTCCGTACGATATAATATCGAAAATTTCAGATGTTGACTACATCGTCGATATCAACGGGAAGCATAAAACCTTCCACATCAATATGCTTACGGAGTTCCATGAACGTCCTGACTATCTACAGCCTATTTTCCAGGCAACGGACGATTCTCATGTCAAACATGGTCATTACTCATCACTGTCTGTAATACAGGATGAGGAAACAAGTTTTTCGGATGTTAATCTTCCGCTTCCAATGATCCCACTTCATTCTAGTGAATCATGGAAAGACGTTACTGTTTCTCCTGATTTGTCTCTAGGAGAACGGCGACAAGTTTCGTCTATGTTACAAACATTTCAGGATGTCCTCACTGACATCCCTGGACAAACTCATGTCATTGAGCATGACATTGTTCTAACTGAACATACTCCAATTAGGGTTAGACCTTATCCTATCCCTATACATTTCCAAACACAGGTTGAAAAGGAGTTGGATGAAATGATAGATTTACAAATAATCGAACCATCCACTTCTGCATATTCTTCGCCGATGGTTATTGTTCGAAAAAAAAGACAATAACATACGTCTTTGCGTTGACTATCGCAAATTGAATCAAGTTACGAAGTTCGATGCTGAACCTATGCCTTTACTAGAAGAGCTACTTACTCGTCTTTCTAAATCGCATTTTTTCACTAAACTTGATTTGTCTAAAGGATATTGGCAAGTTCCATTATCCGAACGCGCCAAACCTCTTACCGCTTTCTCTACTCCCAGAGGCCTTTTCCAATGGAATTTTATGCCTTTCGGCCTTATGAACGCACCAGCTACATTTGTACGCATGATGCGTCGAATCCTATCGTATCGGTCAGATGTCATTGCTTATCTAGACGACATCTGTCTTTTCAGCGATACTTGGGAAGATCACTATTCAGGGTTAGTTGAATTATTATCAACTCTGCGTGAGTATAACCTGACAGCAAAACCATCTAAAGCTTGTATTGGCTTTAGCGAAATTGCTTTCTTAGGCCATCGAGTAGGTCACGGTTTCTTGAAGACAGAAGACCATAATATCACTAAGATACTTAACATCTCTATCCCTAGGACTAAAAAGCAAGTGCGAAGTCTTTTAGGTCTCATACAATTTTATGGACGTTTCATTCCGAATCTGTCCTCTATCATGGCACCTCTCTCTACACTATTAAAGAAAGGGTCGCCTAACATGGTTCACTGGTCTCATGAATGCCAATCTTCACTAGAGAAGATCAAAACTATGTTTTCATCACCACCTATTTTAGTGTTACCTACAACAGATAAGACATTTGTTCTTCGTAGTGACGCTTCATCCACTGGGATTGGAGCGGCACTAATGCAAGAGTACTCTGGAACTCTGCATCCTGTAATGTATATATCCAGAAAACTTAATGCTGCAGAAAGGAATTACTCGGTTTTAGACCGTGAATTATTGGCAATGGTTTGGTCAATTCTCAAACTCCAAAGATTCCTTCTGGGCGCGCATTTCGTAGTGGAAACTGACCAAAAAGCTCTTACGGCTATCCAAAGTAAGAACTTGAAGAGCTCGAGATCAACTCGATACGCAATCGCTCTTCAACCTTTTCATTTCTCGGTACGAGCTATCCGTGGTTCAGAAAATGTGATGGCGGACATTCTGTCCAGATGCCCACATGATGCCACTTAACTGTTAAATATTGGATCTTTTTAATATGTATAACTTTACAACAGTTATTTTTTTTGTTTCTTTACTAAGATACACATTTGTAATTTAATAATAGAATGATGGTATCGCTACTTAGCGGTTTATTGATGTTTATTCACCGCTGTTCTTTGATGATTGTTTCTTCATAAATCATAAATTTAAGATTATAGTGTGAATTTTTGGTATGCATTGTATAATTACCAGAATTGTATTATACGTACATCACACCTTCCTGGAAACATTTATTCGTAGAGAAACAATTTCTCTCAGATTTTGAGATATATTCTCACCGGTCATATTAGGAATTATAGTTATTCCTGATATTTTCATCTGCGCAGTATTCTTGCGTTGTGAGCCTATTCTACGTTGCTCCTAGATGTATTTAAAAAAAAAAATTTTTTTTTTTTTCCCGGGAGGTGTGGTAAGACTGTAAAGGGCAATTTTTACTATCTTGCAATATAATACATTTATATACTTATTATGTTCGCAAATATTTTGTAATCAAAGTATTTCCTTTTTAAGTGCTTAAGGAGAAGTCATTTTTGAGTTACTTCCCTTGAAAGTAGTTCCGTCATCTTCGATCGGACTCCGCGGACGATTCTAGGCCTACTGCGATTTATTCTTTGGCTGGGTAGGAATAGATTGTTCTTGCTTCAGTATATCTATGGCCTGAATTTATACGTAGTGTTTGTATGAGTAGGACGAGTCTGTCTTATATATGGATATCTTTACATTTCTAAGTCGAACTATGTTGGTTGTCGCTAGAAAAGGTCAAAGGCTATGCAGCGGAAGTATCGCTAGCAAAGGGTGTGATTCATGGCTGTCATCCTGTCTGGATGTAGAATTTTGTGGTAGCAGGCCTATCGCCGAAAAAGTGATCTATAAGTCAATGGGGAAAAGTGATAGTCATTTAGACATGTTGTATGTACTTTACCCCAGTGTTTATTCTCTTTTGCCAAGGAATGGCAAAGTTATATTTCGCATAGAAAGGTAAAACCACAATTTATTATGAACTTGGGCTTCGCCATCGTTGTCGATAAACAGATGCACAGTGGTACTTTTGAAAAGAATATTTATTCAAAGGAAGACGACATTCCTATGTATCAGCACTAGATTATATGATATTATTCAATTACTTCTATGATAGAAGTCATGAAGAAATGAGGACATTTAACGAATGACCAATTTTGGTCTGGATCCTATAGTGAGTGAAACTCACGAGAGAAGAACAGCCATGTTGAAATTCATATACTTTGTATTTATCGAGTGAGAAAAAGGGATGCCTGTACTATCGCTCGATGAACCAAGAGATCACTGCTACATGTGAGAACCCATGTCTGGGATTCCTATATCTTTATGGAAAAATATATATATTGAACTTTACGTGAAGGGATATTCACTAGACGAGGTTAGGTCTAGGAGCCTTCCTATATATTGGTTATGGTCTGACGTGCCCAGTCAGTAAAGCCAGATGATTTACATGATGGAACTCTGAATGCTTATTTACGAATGCTCCATTATGATATTTGCCAAGCATGAATGCTAACTTAAGATGATATTCCTGTGATCAACATTATGCTGTCTATGTCGACATTTGTTCCTGTAACCATACACGTACTGTCCAAGTGTGCGTCCCATTAAATGTTATAAAAAGACCACCGTAGTTCCAGTACTTCTTGAATTCGAACAGTGTGAGTATGAGTGATGTACTACCAACCTGTCAACTCTATCGAATCATTCTACCATTCGCGTTCTGACATTCACATACACACTCATTGTTTACACTCACATTCTTGTCGGAGCCTCATCACGTTCCAGGACAAGATGACCTGTATGACCAAAACTGTGCTGGGTTTAATGAGTTGACAATCGTTACACTTTACTACACCAGTCCCAACATCTACATTTATCAACTGGTGGACATTCACGTCATTTAACAAATAAAGCGTGATTCAACGACTAGTAGCCAGTATGAGTTAACAACTAAACAGAGTTTAACAGGTATGTTTCAGGCGCTCTTGAGAAATAAAGAGGTAGAAAACTAGACAACAGAAAAACAACAGAAGTGAGTGGCTTACCGGAGAATCGAACCCAGGACCTTTCAAACGGCATCACGGCCTAACTACGGAAGCGAATCCCACTATCCTCCGTGCCAACTAGTCACTTCAAAAATAGTTCTTCGTAGACAGGGGTCATTAGCGCGATCCGGAACATGTAACACCGGATATGTAACTAGGGCTATCCAGCCTCATTAATGACGCAATCGCTTCTGTTGTATTTATTTGTTTATTTATTTGAAAATAACATGTAAAGGGCAATACCTTATGCTGTCATGTAGTAATGTTCACAGGAATGTGGGGAAAACCTCTACCAAAATCAGACGCCTACTTGTGGTTGGTTTGGTATTGAAATGCTAAACTGAACTACTCCTTATTGGACCTTTCCTCAAAGGAATTTTATGGTAAGCCATGTGTATGGGAATAAAAATTTCGCTTACAATCTAGAACATTTAAAGACTTCCATCTTCGTCAATGAGAAATTATAGATAGCCAGGATAACCAGCAATATTAAGATCCCAGTATAGAACAGGCCATTGGACTGGAAGTGAATTCTAACATTGGAAAGGAGTAATTCCACAGTCATCACTCTGCACCTTACGCTCTAGGATCCTACTTCACGTGTACCCACTTAGGCGCCTAACTCACCTAAATGTCTACGGCAATATTCAACACGTGAAGAAAAGGAACAGTCCAGCAGTGACTGAACCAGACTCCAACTGACCCCACGCCGCTGTTAAGTACAATACTAGCACAGCTATTAGACAATTTTTGTTCTCTTACCCACCTATAACTATGATCTTCCCGTGAAAAAATGTAAACTGTTTTGTCTTTTTAAAACACCTTTATTTCTTTATTTTACCTTCGTAACCAATAACTGATTATTAAATCTGTTTATTTGTAAATCTAGAGTTTAATTAATCACTATTAAGTGAATTTTATGCCTGCACCCGTATGACTCTTCTTTTTTTTTTAAATACAGAGCTATTAAAGTAATATTTTGCTTAATCGCCTTCAGCTGGTGGCTTGCAAAGTACGAGTCGAAACGTTTCCTTACAGATGAGCGGAGAATAATACGTTTATAACAACTTAGATAATCTCAGTTGTTATACAATAGAACTTCGATTATCCGTCAGGGTACGAGACAGAGACCATGACGGATAATCGAATAAACGGATAATAGAATACGGGTATTAAAAACAATATAGACATTTAAACATACAATAGACCACGTCTTTTGTATTATTAATAACCTAAATATGTGACACAATACATAATACATAACATAAACAAATTAAAGGAGATAAAATTAAATGACATAAAAGGAAACAAACATTTTCCTCCGTTCGGAGTCTGTGTCTCTTCTGCTTTCGCTTTCCTGAGCGTACTAGCATAAAGCAAACACTAGTGCTTGCTGTGGTGGTTTATGAACATACTATTTTCATATCTTCAGGTTGCCAGCCTCCTATGCCTTGTATAACCACTTAGCAATTACAGACATGTCAAATTCACATTTTTTTTTTAAATATATTTTTACACTCACCCCAAATGGGATATTCAATCTATTGGCACAGTAGAATGGACACAGCAACGTTGATTTGATGCTTCGAACACTCGGTCTGGGGTAGTGTCAGAATCCATCATGATTTGTGTTTTTTTTTTATTCCTTAAGTTTCCAGTCTTTGTATTTAAAATTGCAGGTTCTCTTTTAAATTATAAAGACGCCCAAATATATATACTTCGATCTGTCACTTTTGATTTTAGAATTCTTTGTCCGATCCTTCCCTCTGGCTAATGGGAGTTGTTACTTGACGTTTGTTGAAAATGCAGTCTGATTTGTGTCTCCGACTTCGCTAGATTTTAGTTCCATTTCTCATTCCAAGTCCCAGATTGGTATTTCCGGCAAGCTTTACAATGAGAGCTAAAGTTTATTTCAGGCTCTCGATTTAGATCAATCCTGTCTCTTTAGAACTATGTGGGTCGGGTTGTTAAATCAAAACTATTCCCCGCGTATTTTAAGATATAAATTTTAAAATTTAAACTCGTGACCTCTTTCAAATATGGCAGTAGTACTTCCAATAGCATTTATGCAAACTCACAAACACGTCAGTGAACTTATTTCCTGCCTAATATCTTTCTCAACATAATCTCCACAGACGGGTTATCTGTATTATTGATACGGCGATAGGCCATCGGAAGCGATTACATATTATCACCTGTGTTTACGTACATCTCCCATACGGCTTTCCCAGACTGACAATCTGGCTTTCTTTCCGTCGATCGTACGATACCACCTTATGTCAACAATAAGCGTCTCTATCAAAGGTGGCTAGACGACTTAAGTGATAACAGTATTATCCTGTGACCTGTCTAATTAGCATTGTAATACTACGATTCACATGGTGAACCGTAAACATGTCTGGGAGTGGCTAGGCAAAAATGTAAGTGAATAAAATATGCCAAATAATAGGACGATGAGTGTGAAAAAAAAAGAAATCTTTAATGCAGGAGAGAACGAATAATGTAGAAGGATGTACACAAATTTTGTCACAGCGATCCAGACCTCCAGGACGACCCAGAGTCCTCTGGGAAGACAACATTAGACAATCTTTGAAGGATCGAGGACTAGAATGGAACCAGGCCAGGAGGAAGACAGCCGATATGATAGTATAGCGCTCTCTCTTCCAAACCTCTACACCTCACGGTAGAAGAGGAACGACTAAGTAAGTAAAATAGAAAAAAAAACTGTAATCATGTTCGTGATACGGAGTCGTACTTCTAAAATTTCAAGAGTCTGAGACGAAAAATGTTTCGGCCGACTTCACAACTCTGACTTTTAGTGATGATCGGCGGTATCTAGAGTTAGGGAACTTCTAACCCCATTTTAACTTCCCTTTTAATGATGACCTGTGGTATCTAGAATTAGGGAGCTTCTATGCCCATTTCAACTTCACTTTTAATGGTGACCTGTGGCATCTACAATTAGGGAGCTTCTATGCTCATTTTAACTTCACTTTTAATGGTGACCTGTGGTATCTTCTTCTTCTTCTTCTTTCGTTCGCTTGAAATATATTGTCTATATCTGCAATGTTGTTTCTTGTATAAACTTCACTGTCTTTTGTAGTTCATACAGAGGTCCGTATAGTTTTGCTTCCAGTGTTGTTTCTCTGGGCCAGTGGGTTTGCCTCAATATATCATATTCGGGGCAATCTTGAAGTACGTGCTCCGCAGTCTGGGGTGCCTGTCCACATGTACATATGGCTGAATTGCCAATCTTGAATTTTGTATACATGTGGTTGAGGAGGCGGTTGTGTCCTGTTCTGAGGCGCAGAATGACAATTTGTTCTGATCTGTTCATAACTTGGTAGTCATCCTGTGTTGGTGTTGGTGGCTTTCTGATTGATTTGATCATCTTTTTCTTCTGATGGTACGTAACTGGTACATCTGGTTGCTCGCCAGCAGCACCTTCTTTAGCCAGTCCGTCTGCTCTTTCGTTTCCTGGTATTCCACAATGAGACGGTATCCACTGCATGGCGACCCTGCGCTGGTTGCACAGTTCAGAAAGTAGGACTTGTATACCTGGCAGTTTTCTGGACTGAAGTGCTTGGAGTGCTGATCTTGCATCTGTCAGGAATACTACAGGCTGTGAACCGAGATTGGTGTTCAATAGTTTCTCAGTTGCCACCTTGATTGCCTGGACTTCTGCATCATAGTTGTTACAGAATTTCCCCGTTGGTACTCTAACCGTATCCCTAGTGTTGTTTGGGTATTCTATGTACACTCCTGCTCCTCCATTCTTTACTGCATTCTGTGCTGACCCATCCGTGTATACTCGGACCCAGAGGTCCTGTGGTTATTCATCATCCAGGAAACTGAGAGTGACAGTCCTACGTTGCACGCTGTTCTGTTCATCCCTGTCGAATATTCCTTTCCCTGTGGTATCTAGAATTAGGAAGCTTGTATGTCCGTTTTTGTCCATTTTAATAAGCATTTGGAAGAAAGAATTGAGGCTCTTGAAATGTGGATATATAGAAGAATGGGGCGTATCTCATGGAAAGAGATGAAAACAAATAAAGAGGTCCTAGAAAATCTAGGTATGAAAAGAGAACTAATGAGGGAAATCAAGGTTCGGCAGCTAAAATACTTTGGCTACATAAAAAGGCATAACACCTTGCAGAAGACCATGACAGAGGGGAGAGCTGAAGGCAAACGTGCAAGGGGAAGACAGCGCTGTAAGTGGGAAGATAACATCAAGAGATGGACAGGAAAGAGTCTATCAGAGTGCACCACCAAGACAAGAGACAGAAGACGTTAGAGATCCATTACAGCCAACCTTCGTTGTGGAGATGGCAACTGATGATTATGTCCGTTTCAGCTTCACTTGCAGGGATGACCGGCGAATCTAGATTTAGGGAGTTTCCTTGCCAGTTTTGTCTCTTGTTCGGTTCTCATATTTCTGGTTCGCCCTTTGTCTAAAGCTCTGTAGTGTACAAAGTGATCCACCACTTTAAGGCACGCTTTTCTTCACGCACATCATTGACTAAAGTAAGAAGTGTATAACCTCCTGTGCTTGTTGCCATTTGTTTTGTTTTTTAGGTTTTTTTTGGTTCGGTTTTTGCCTTCTTCTGGCAAGGCGCGGACCTTTCAACCATTTGGTTATATCAGAGCGTATTTACCATTTTAAAAAAAGTCAACTCTGTTGACTGCTAACCCGATCAGCGTTGGTAGATACTTAGTCCTGGAAAGGGCTAACATTATCTATCTGCTAGCAAAAAGGACTCGCCAGCTACGCCAACGCCCGAGCTTAATAAATGTGTACCTGTATTTACTGTGAGAAATACTGTAAGGGAGCCGCACTGGTGTAATGGTTACCACACTGCGCTGGCGATCGGGTGGTCCAGGTTCAAGCCCGGGCGAGGACATTTGAAAGAGTGTCGTCGACCAGGATTTAAAATGGATTAATTCGAGCCCTGGCGAGGACATTTGTAGTGGTGTCGTCGACCAGAGACTGGAATAACCTGAACGGTTCCTCAGCCGACCCAGCTGTAATGGGTACTCTCCGAAGACGCCGAGTATTTGCCTGAATGGCGAGAGAAAACCTGTCAGCGTACAGTGTAAATAGGATACTCACGTAAAATCAGTCTCATGTTAGACATACTAACATGAGATTTCACCTCGAGTAACAGCGGGCGTACGTTCAAAGAATAAAACTGTGAGAAAAAAAAATTAGTTAGGAAAAACAAGGATAATGAGGAAAAGGGGATACTGAAGTACTGAAGAACTGAAGTACTGAAGAACTGAAGCACTGAAGTACTGAAGAACTGAAGTACTGAAGTATTGAAGAACTGGAGTACTGACGTACTGAAGTACTAAAGAACTGAAGAACTGAAGTACTGAAGTACTGAAGAACTGAAGTACTGGAGAATTGAAGAACTGAAGTACTGAAGTACTGAAGAACTGAAGTACTTAAGTACTGAAGAACTGAAGTACTGAAGTACTTGTCGTAAATTTATTTTGAGAGAAGTCTTAGAAATAGTGGTCCCGTTTAGAGTGAAGAATGATGGTGAAGGCTCTATGATAGAAAGGATTAGAAAGTAAGTAGTTGCTTCACAGAGTGCTGGGGAGAGTAAGGACAGACTCTTTTACGACAATCCTTTTCTCTCAATCTACTCCTTAAACTCTCCTGGCTAAACAATTATTTGCCAGTTTCCAAACACTCATGCGCTCACACCAATTTGGTGTTTCAAACACACGGACGTTACGTGAATACGAACTATGGTAAACAAATATGGGTAATTTGGGCTTGGGTCTTCCAACACAGTACTAAAAGTTTTATGATGTTTATTATCATTAAAATCAGTCACAACATTTTTCAGAATAACAGAAAATTATCATAGGTACAGAAAATACAAATAACAAGGCGGGGGGATATGAAGAGTGGTATCCAATCTGCCCTTCCTGCTTGTAATAGACAACAGATAAACCCAGTCCAAAGATAGGTAGTTATCAGAAAAAAATAGATAATGTAACCCAACAGTAAGTTTAATTACTCTGAAAAAAGAGGTGTTACAGTACTAGGTATGGGTGGTAGAAAAAGTCATGTTATTCTCAATTGTTTTCCCTTTTTCTAAGCAAATGTAAGGGGGTGGGGAATAAACAGAGTTATAAAATCCCACTTAAAGGGAACAATACAGGGAACACAGTAAAAGTATTTACCAGGTAGGCAAATTAAAAATGGTTGCAAAATAAATCTCATGTCATTCATGCGCGAGGGTTTTAAGAACCGAGTTTGGAGGACTCTATACAATGTTTTTGCTGGGACGCAAAGGTTATGATCACCCTATATGAAAGATAGAAAACATGTAATCATACCGAAAAATCAAATAACATTCCAAAGCGCGATAAATTTACCGTTAAGACTATTATATACACTCGCGTATTTAATTATATATATTAAGAAAACACTTCGCGAGTCTAATGGTTAAAACACGCATCTATATATAGGACTTAACTTAATTAATTAGTTATAAATTCCTTTGCGACTTTAAAAGTTAATTTAAACGTTTAAGCATCTATTATCTTTGGAAATAATGTAATAGATATATCATTAAATTTTCAACTGGAAACTTTAGAGATAAGTTTAATTTAATAGATTTAAATCAACACAAAATCCAGTGAAATAAAAATAAATGAACTAGACCACTGATCACTAGAAACTAATATATATTATACCGTTTAGCACAGAATAGAATTCACTGCAAATATAGCCAAAAATCCAGGGGAAATCTAACAAGATTTTACTATAGCTAGTGCTTCTGTAAATCTATGGCAAACGAGTGATAAAATGGCATTCTACAGGGTCTCTATATATATGAAATGGAATGACAGATCGGGAGGACATGTTAGAATCTAACACCTTTCTTGAACTCAGGAAGAATTCGAGATCCTATGCCGCCCATCCCCCGTGATTATTCAATTCTCTGGCCGCTTCGTCTTTCCCGTTCGTTCCGTCTTTCGAGCGGTTCCAGCGCTCTCCTCTGATTCACACTGCCGTGTTACCTAGTGGCAGGAAACTTCATCGTTCGCTTTGAGATCGTCATTGTCTCAGATCGTGTGCCGCTTTCTTCGTTTGATTTAGGCAACGCCTTTAAGACAGGTACGAAAGAAAGGTGTAGCGAAATGCTTGCTTATGATCGCTCTAGAGGTTTCAGTAGGCGTGGTTTTACCTCCCCTTTAGACAAAGCAATGTCCAGAATGCACGGAAGATAAACTGTCTACATATTTATTAGCAAACGTGTTGGCGAGTTCACTCTGCTCTGACGCATATTAATGAGCCCAGGTGGAATTCCACGTTTCTATTGTGCATTGCTAATGAGCCCAGGTGGAAGAATTCCCGTTGACGATAAAATTACAACAATATTCGGGGGTACAGATGTTATAAGGGTTCTACCATATCATCTAATACTTCAGGGTCGGCTGAGTTTCATCGTCACAGTACTGAAGTACTGAAGACCTGAAGTACTGAAGAACTGAAATACTGAAGTACTGAAGTACTGAAGAACTGAAGAACTGAAGTACTGAAGTATTGAAGAACTGAAGTACTGAAGAACTGAAGTACTGAAGAACTGAAGAACTTAAGTACTCAAAAGCTGAAGAACTGAATTACTGAAGAACTGAAGTATTGAAGAACAAAGGTACTGAAGAACTGAACAACTGAAATACTGAAGTACTGAAGTATTGAAGAACTGAAGTACTGAAGTATTGAAGAACTGAAGTACTGAAGAACTGAAGAACTGAAGTACTGAAGTATTGAAGTACTGAAGAACTGAAGTACTGAAGAACTGAAGAACTGAAGTACTGAAGAACTGAAGTACTGAAGAACTGAAGAACTGAAGTACTGGAGAATTGAAGAACTGTAGAACTGAAGTACTGAAGAACTGAAGTACTGAAGAACTTGGAAAGCTTACAAAATAAAATTGATATTTTAGTTCCACTAAGACGTGACAGTCCTTTTCTAGGCGTTATTCAATGATTTTGACTTGGTTGACTGCACGCGGAACATGGACCCAGTGATAAGCAGGGGAGCTGAGAAGTGGCTGTGTGGGGAGAGACCAGAACCAGAGTACAGTATTTTAGCTCTGCATAGTTGGAGAACCTCCTTGGATGGCGGGGAATGCACAGTGTGCCACGCACTTCTTACCCTTAGCTTGGGACCTTTTTTTTTCCTTACATCTGTTATTTTGCTGTAATACCCTGTTCAACCAAAACCCTTTGAAGGGTTACAAACGGTTATATTGGGGTATATAGGGTGTTAACTTCTTCGCTGGTAACACGTTCCTAGTCCTGGAAATGACTGGCCCTGAAAAGGACCACTAGCTGCCTGTTAGGTCCCTACTCGTTGTATTTTTCGGCTGTGGGTTGTTCATGACTGTCTTTATTATATTTGGTAGGAGTTCCTTTAGGGTTTCGGTAATTATTTTGTCTTCCGCCATTTTGCTTCTTTCTCTTCCTTGATTAATTTTTGGTAGGCGTTCCTCTACGGTTTCGGTAATTATTTTGTCTTTAGTTTCTTTGCTTCTTTCTCGTCCTTGATTGTGTTTTGTTACGATATCCTCGATGATCCTTCTCTCTGTTTCAATTCTCTTGAGGATTTCTTCGTTCTCTTCCTTTAGCTCTGCGAGTTTAGCGATGTCGACTTCTATTTGGTGTTGGATGGATTTCATGTCCTGTAACAATTACCTCGGCGCTCTGTAAGGCTCCTATTGTTTCGTATCTTATGGTATATGTGTCTTCGTTGTGCTGCCTGTTCATCATGACTTTGAGTTTTTGTTTTATGTCTCGCACTTCTGTGGTAAGTTTTATTAGCTGGGTTCTTGTGTGCTGTTCCTGTTTAGCAGTGCCGCCTGAAGCCACTCGGTGTCTTGCTTCTCTGAAGGAGATGTTTTTGGTTACAGATTCCTTCAGTATGACCTTTGTCTCATAGAAGATCGGACAGCCACGGTATCTTGCCCCGTGGTTCCCGAGACAGTTTGCGCAGGTTCTGTTGGAGCTGCTCACTTTATAGTTTTATCCTTTTTTGCGTGAGGACATTCATTGTAAGAGTGACTTCCTGCACAGTACCGACAAACTGTCTCTCTCTTGCAGGTTTTCTTAGTGTACAGAAATTGCTGGCAGTTTGAGCACTGCATAAC
The DNA here is from genome assembly GCA_024509875.1 of Oreohelix idahoensis. Lineage (NCBI taxonomy): Eukaryota > Metazoa > Mollusca > Gastropoda > Stylommatophora > Oreohelicidae > Oreohelix > Oreohelix idahoensis. Next base: position 191,585 of record JAMPIV010022805.1, read on the forward strand.
AGGAGGGATGTACTCTTCTGTTTTTCGACATCTATCGTCTAGGTTTAGTTGACTTAGTCTTGAAGTCTCTTCAATAGTTAGGATAATTAGGTTTGTGTCCTTCTTGTCCCACGTCTTCAGTCTTTCAACCTGTGTTATTTTGATATTCTTGTTTTCTGTTTGCAGGCGGCTGTGGACTTCTTGTGTAGACCGATTGTTGTCGACCCCTCTTACAACTATCTTTTTGGTCTTCTTGTAGATCTCCACAGTAGCTTTAATCTGGTGGGGCAGCTGGACTTCTTTGTGTCCGGACTCTAGTTCGACCATCAGTCGGTTTGTCTTCTCCGTGTTATTTAGAGCTATTACTACTCCTTTTTCGTGTCTTGTAACTTTAGTTATACTCCTCCTGCCTGTTATTGCCTCGAGAATACCGATCACTTTATCGTCGGGTAGGGCCCTGAGCGAGGCCTCACCTCCCGACATCTGAGTGATCTTAATGATCCTTTCCTGCAGTGCCTTGTGAGAAACGGCATTTCTTTGCTTGCGAAGTTGGCACGCTACGACTTCCGTCTCAGTTTGAGCGTGTGGTCTGCGGGACGGATTCACGTTCTGCCTCTGGTCTCGTTCTACTGAAGTTGTCTGGTCACTGCATGATGGAGACTCGACTATGACATCTTGTTTTGGCTGTGGTTTTGCTTTGTTGGGCTTTAGAGCATTGTTGCCCTCTGCCGTCGAATTTTTGTGGCCATGTTTTACAGATGTTTCCTGGTCACTGCACGATGGAGCCACCGCCCCGACATTTTGTTTTACCCGTGAAGTTGCTTTGTCAGGATTCGGAGCCTGGTTATCCTCTGCCTTCAAAGCTCTGGGTTGCTCATCGGTGGTGGTGTCAATGGTTGCATTGTTCGGCTTCTGAGAAGGATCGGCCCCGACGCGGGTAATTGGGGCAGTCTTGTTCTCCGGCTGACTGTCTTTGTTCTTTGCAGATTCATGTTTGCTGTCAAGTGTTGGAGGGCTTCTATAGATTTTCCTCTTTTTTGCTTGTGGCTTGGTACGAACCATTTTAGTATATTGCTGTCTCTGAAACAACAAACCCTCATTGTAGTGAGAGATTCGAATTTCAAAAAGAAATGCAGTCTAGCTTGGGACCAGACGTGACGATCCTTTAAATGCAAATCAAGCTGGAGAAACTGGAGCTCATGACTTTGACTCAGCACATTTCGGAATGGCAGAAAAGACACAGGAAAAGTCTGGATCTACAGTGTAGATGATACCAAGGAGTCTTCAACTTGGTATTGGCTGCTAAAGAGCGAGAAGCTCAGCAGCCCTAGTTCATTCCTCTTGTCACGTGCCATCATCTCAAGTTCTTTCCACGTTCTCCTTATCATTTTCACCTCTGTCTCCAACTCTCTTCTCCATGTGCTTCTTGGTCTACCTCTGCTTCTCTTGCCATGGGGGTTCCAGAACAAGGACTGCCTTGTAATGCTATCAACAGGTTTCCTCAGTGTGTGTCCTATCCATCGCCATCGTCTTCTTCTCATCTCTTGTTCCACTGGCACTTGTCTAGTTCTTGTCCTCAGTTCCACGTTGGTAACCTTATCATACCATTTTAATCCCTCTATTCTACGCAAGCACCCATTTATGAAAGTCTGTAGCTTTTTGGTAGTTGTCTTTGTTGTTCTCCATAATTGTGGGCCCCTGAATAAAGACCACTGGCACCCGTGTGTTACCGGGGCCCGAAAGGGGAGCAAAGAATAGTAACACTGTTCCCTGCTAAGCATGTTGTAGAAAGCGACTAAGGAGGGTTGGGCATGGGGCCGGTTACCCCATCCTGTAAAAAATTTAAACCACAAAAAACTTCAACAAACATGGACAAGTCAATTAAGGAAAATAAAACACAGCCATCCAAGACAGGGGAAGGTCCTCTCGCAGGGAGGCGTATGATGCAACACAGAGAAAGCCGAAAGGAGTCTGTGTTGCTGACTAACCTTCTTTCTTCTAGGAGAACTTCCAGATTTGGCACCTGGAATCTTCAGACATTAAACGAACAAGGGAAAGTGGCACAAGTAGCAGCAGAGATGAGGGAATATAAAATCGAGGTTCTGGGACTGTGTGAAACAAAGTGAAAGGGGGTAGACAGGAAGAAACTCATCACAGGTGAATTGGTGCTGTCCTCAGGACATGAAGACAAAAGTTCATACCACAGTGAAGGGGTAGCTCTTATGTTCTAAAGAAGCACAGAAAGCACTCATTGAATGGGAAGCCGTTGGATCCAGAATAAAAACAGCTTCTTTTAAAACAGCCCTAGTTAAACAACGCCAATATCAGAAATAGACCAGAGAGGCAGACACACAGATAGACTGATATGCGGGCAGAAAGACTGGCAGGCAGACAGATACAGGCAGATGCATACAGACAGTTAGACAGACAAGCTGGCAGAAAGGTAGGCTAGCGACATATACACCATATTTTTAAAAAAGAACCATGGCTTGGTGCAAAGCATGTAGTTCCCATCTTGAGCCCAGTCCCTATGAACTTAATAATAATTTAATCAGTAATTTTATTTCCGAAGCACAAGCAACGCCAATTAAACTGATAGGAGAGATTGAACGTGTGCGCTAATGTGTGTGTTTGAGAGAGAGAGAGAGAGAGAGAGAGAGAGAGAGAGAGAGAGAGAGAGAGAGAGAGAGCAGTAGTTAGAATACTCCAAACGGTCGAGAACCGGCAAAGACAATTTATGGCTACACGGAAACCGACCGAGACGGTTTTCTCCTCGGCAACTTGATCGGACGTTTGGTCCTGTATTGATCTGGGTCAAACAGTTTACGCTAGCGCCAAAAGAAGAAGAAAATATCTGAAGGATTAGCACTGAGACGCTGTAACTGGCAGCACGGTGCTACACACGCTTAACACACAACACGTCTATCAAAAAACACACAATTAACACTCAGAACGCTTCATTCTGCATATTACTATCAACTCACACACATAAGACAGCACGCTACTTAATATACCACACTCACAACATGCTACATCGCATGGAGTGGCGTGAGTAAGGTTGATGGCTCCCAGGGCAAATATTTTAAAAAAATAGCACGCCTTGAAAACAATTCTTTAAAATTCTAGCTGAATGCGTATATTGGTACTCAAACTAGTTACTCGTTATAATTCCGATTCTACTTCTTCTTTGATCCTTAGCCGCAGACTGTCAAAGCAATCAGTGCCCATCACGCCTGGTGGCGTCTTGAAAGGTATCAACAAACTGTTTCCACTTTGTTCGGTCTGCGGCCATCTTTCGTACAGTGCCCCAATTCTAGTTCATTCTTTGCATCTCGGCCTCCACAGTTCTCCGCTAAGTTGTTTTTGGTCGGCCCGCTTTTCTTCAGGGACCATAACATAGATGTTCCTATTATTGCATCAGGTTCTCTTCTGAGGACGTGGCCAACCCAACTTCAGCGTCTGCCAGCTATGATTATAATACCAATAACAAAGTGATAAACACAAAATACACTTTAATTGTTTAAAAAATGAAACTTATATTGTTGCTAATATATTTTTATAACTATAATCATGTACTTACATCTCACTTTGTCAGTGCCATTTCAGTTTTAAAATTGCAAACACTACTAGTGCGTATATTTAAAAAAATTGGTACTGGTAATTAGAACAAAATCTGAAAACAACAAAAGAATCGACAAATTTAGTAGATATTTAATAATGATTTGGAACTTCCTAAAAATAGATTTTTCTAACTTTAGCTGATGCAAACTGATCAATAATGTCATCAAAATTTGTTATTTCAGCTTCCTCATTTACTGATCCTGATCAAGGCTAAAGCAGAAAGTCTCTCTTGTACCACTGAAACTCTCAAATATGATCAAACCTTCTAAAAGATCGCTCGTAGCTGGAAATTGAAATTGCAGTAGTGAGCATTATCTGAACAGTAACTCATCTGTTTGGAAAAATATTGTCACTTCCATACTGAACAATAAACTTCAGGAGTTCCTCGGCTTTTGAAATCTGAACTTTTGCACGGCTTTTCAGACACATCTTACAATCCAGGATTTCTTCATGAAGCTGAAAATTGTCAATATCAGTGTTATAGAACTGCCCAAGGTTGAGGCAACTTTTCTTCAAGATATTTAGGCCATGATTGCTTCTGCTTTAAATTGAGTCAAGCAATAATTCTTTAACATCTAAAAGAAATCCAAATTTTGAATCCAAGTCATGAAGACTAAGGTGACCATATTTTCAAAACCCTAATCCGGGACAAAATAGTAGATTTGACCTATTTCAATGCAAAAAATCGGGACAAAAGGGTAAAGAAAAGGTCAAAAGTCGGGACATGTCCCGGTGTCGTAGATTTTTGATAGGGGAATTAAGACTTGGGTTGGTCCCTTCTGAATAGATTAGAATAAGTGATAGTCACAGTGAGAAGTAGTAATAGCAATAGGTTTCCACGAGTGAGATGGTAGAAATGTGATAGAAGCTGTCTCTGAAATCAAGAAATCTTCTCTCTTTCACCTATCTTCTACGACAGATTTAGATTGAGTCAGACAGTCTACACACATATATATTAAATATATATATCTCCACTCACGTGCACGCACATATATGATGACAGTTAGACGTACAGACGTGGGAAAACTATAACAAATGATTATATAAATATTCTAGAACGAGCTGACCAACACGCTGATTAATTTCAAGAGAAATTTTAATTATCATCTAAAATTTCTTCACAACACATAGAAATTACATCAAAGCATATACACATAGTCATAAAAAAAACAAGGAAATTGCTACAAGAAATGATAGACCCACCGTTAGATCTTATCTCTCGAGGTATGCCCACAGTCCTGTTGGAAGAAAGTGATAGCCCCAAGGAAACAAGGATACATAGGATTAGGCCTAATATTTCCCCTTCTTAAGGTATGGACAGACTTGATATCTCTGCTCTATTTTAAGGGAAATATGATTAGCAATACTTGCATACAGAAAGTTAAGATAGCAAAATGGGTGCCCAATTACACCAATAAAAAATCACTCTGTCTTGCATTCACTTTATTCATTCAGCCGAGCACACGTGCACATGTTCATACTCACAGCTTAGATAGCCACTTCTGGTAATACAATTTTTAGGACATTCACCTACAGACTCGTCAAAAACAGTCTTTGACCAAGAAATCCCCAGTTCCAAAAAGACAGGATGAATTCTCTGCTTCCGGGAACGACTCCTTGGGTGTTCTTATTTTTCGGATGTCTGTTTAGGTCACATTAAAATTGTCCAGGCACGAAACATTAACAACGAGCACAGTGTCAATAGCTTAGGTTTCTAGAATTGAGGAATGTCAGATCGGTGTCTACTTTCAGGAAAGGACTATATTTGGTCACCACACCACTAGTCGAAACTCCGTCGGAATGTTACTGACGTTAATATGTTACTTGCCACAACGGCTAAATTTTTACATAGAGTTTGTGCAGAAAATCTGATCTGGCTCAAAGGCCCAGTATAAACAGTTAGTCTTTAATAAAACCCGTTAGTGAGAGTTATACTCTGTCTATTTATGAAGACACACGCACTGTCAGACAGGTGTTAACTTGTAAACCCACGTGGTTAAAAGATAAAAGACTGTTTATGTTTCTCACAGGTATGTCTCTGTACTAAACGCCGGCAAAATTTGGGTTAACCCCAGTTTTCACTGCATAGGGAAGAAAAACCACAAATAAAATACTTATACATGCTACGTACTCGGATTATAACTTACATTTTTTTTAAACTGCAAGCGTACCGCTTGACTTATCATTTAAACTTTCCTGTGAAATACGTTATATACATAAAATCAATCATCATGAATTAGGAATACCTACGTGTTCCGTCACCACTCATGAAGCATCTATCATTAATAAAGTTAGTTTAGAAAGTTTATTCTCGTCTGATTATTTTAGCAGTAAAATTAAATTCCTTAATAGCCGACTGAGTTTAAGCTAGAAATATAATTTCTGTTTTCCACTGTAACTCGTCACTATAAAACAATACAGACTATATAAATTAAGCGCTCTGCACCAAATCTAACTAGTGAAATAAAATAAGCGATTTAACACTTTAAACACTTCACAAAATACGAGAATATAATATATATACTATTTACCTCAACACAGAACTATTAGGAACTTAAACCACTTCGACCAATCTAAATGCCATCTCTATTAACAGAGATTCTTAGGAATCGAACGAAGGCTTGTTCTAGTCTTGACTGCGAAGTTACTGAGTGAAAATGAAATCTAACTCCCTCCAGTATATATGAAACACCAGACAAAGATGTACACTATTTCCATAAACTACGCAACAGCCTCCCCTTTCCTTAACACCTTACGTTTAACACCTAAACGCATGCCGTAACTGCCACCTACTGACCGAGAGGGCGCGTGTCGGTTGCGAATCTCAGACAACTCGTCTCCAGTGCAGAAGCAGTTTTTCACACCTCCCCGAGAAACTCATCCTGAGAACCATAACTGACACTTTGCTTTCTCGCAACTTACGCCAAAACTGGTCGTGGAGCGTGAGTGTCATATCACCTGACACTGAGAATCTACCTTGGAAACTACATGTCAGATGCAAACTACCAGACAAATGTCTCCTCATCATGTCTGACGGAGTGAATTCTCACACTTCAGGCCCAGAAACTTAGCCGAAGAAACACTGTCCCAGGGGAAACTGTAGACAGCTGTCTGCTCCCCTGTCTGACGGAATGCATTCTAACACTCTGCGTCTCGTGTAGGGGCTGACACGTTACGTCATAACTGCGTTCTCAGTTTTGAGAAAAGAAACAGGTAAACGTTAGAATGGGAAAATAGTAATGTATATAGTCGCAAACGAACGAATGCGAAAAACACAAAAAGGATAAAAGAGTGATAATAAATAGAGGATACGGGTGAAAGAAAAAGAAGAAGATATAGGCAATTTAATGATCATAACCTCTGTGACACCCGGAAAAATCAAGTTGATGTCAATTAAAAATAATATACATTTTATATATACATTTGAATAACATTGAATAACATACATTTTACTGTATAAGTTTAACTGCTTAAACTAATAAGAGAGAAAAACATCAATAATCCTTACTTAAGGTGAAGCTGAGTTACTGTACTTTTCAGATGAGTGGATTTTTATCAATAGGTCCTTCTTTGCAAGCAGCATCTTAAAAAACTCGACACATGTTTCCTCACAGTTCACTTTGGTTGTCAACATAGCTTTGAAAGTTTCAACACCTAGTTGTGTTTTATCACTTGCCCATAAGCTGTTCATCAAAGAAAACACTCTTTCTGTGGCAGCATTTGTTCCAGGTAGACAGAAAAAAAACTCTGCCAACTTCAAAATATTTGAAAATGTCACATTATTGTTTTTGAAGTGGGAAACCATTTCAATTCAACGTTGTGGTGGCAATGTTTTTTTGGCACTCCATTCACTAATTTTCTGAGAAGTAACAAACTGCTTCATGTAGACATATTCGTTATAAATTTCAGTTTCTGTAAAGTGGGCTGAAGGTAATGTTTGAATCACTAGTGATGATGATATCTCAATATCTGCCCAAATTGGTATTCTGTTCAGCGTTACCCAGCTGTAGGATTCTAGGTCTTGAAAATATTTTGCAGCCCATTTATTCAAATAATTGAAAGCTGTTTCATAGAACGAAGAAACGCTAGCATGAAACTTTTTCACATCCTCCTTTGGAAGTCCTTCCATTTCCAGCTTTTCAATGATTAGCTTAACTCTTGATAGCAAGAAACAGTCTTCCAGTTTGGACTTCAAAATAGTTTTCAACCTGTTGATGCTGTCATTGACTTCAAACACAGTGACCGTCTGTCCCTCTATTTTTTGCACTGCTTCGTGGAATGGAGAGGCCTGACTGTGAACAAAAACATACTTCCGGTTCAAGATGTCCGACACAGTTTGTAATTCGAGATTTTGGAGTTTTTTCCCGCTTTACTGCAATTTTTCGTAAGTGATTGACTTGGTACGAGCCATTGGGTTCATGTGAGGAGACTTCCCCCATGTTTTGTACTACATGCAATGTCTGCATGTTGCGTATATACCTGAATGAGGGCATGATTTTGGAATGTTCAGCTAACGACACTGTCAGCCATCTTGTCATGTCAGAAAATTCTGTTCACAAAAAGATTACGTGTGCTTTCTTCACATGCTTTACTATAATGGCGTCATCAACAAATGTCTTCACTTCGTATAAAGCATGTAGTCTTGGTTGACAATCCACCTAAGAGAAGGACAACTTCACACAAACCCAGGTAGGAAAGACTCGTTAGTCCAGAAAGATAGCTCTCATAGGAGAGACAACTCTGATGTAAAACAACTGCTGCCTTGTAGGAAGGTCACGGAAAACCGGAGGCTAGGGAAGCAGTCCCGAACAAATGCATGCTGAAGACGGATGCACTGGGCCGCAAGGCGCACAACATAGTGCAACGCAAACCGCCATGAGATGACAGACACAGATATGACTCAACGAGATAGTGCTCGACCCAAGGAGTCCCGCCAGGTGGGAAGAGTGCCGGACTCCCTGCCTCGAAGGGGTCCACCCAAGGCTACTGGTGGTCACTTATCTCTGCATCGTGCAGCCAGGGCGCAGAATAATAGAGAAAATGAGACTGGACAAAACACCCAGGAAAGAACACTAAATATACTCCAATGGAATGCAGAAGGTGTCCTAAGGAAGAAACTACCGCTCAAAAAAAAACTACATGATGAGCAAATTGATATAGCCTGCATACAGGAAACACACCTAAATACAAACCACAGATTTTCTGTAAGAGGATATGAAACCCTCCGGCTTGATAGAGAGGGACACAAGGGAGGAGTACTCATGTTAATCAGAAATTCCTTGCCTAGCAGAGAACTTTCTGTTGCTACAAACGGTCAGGCGGAAATTATAGGAGCTGATATCACGATAGATGATCAGACCGTTAGAGTATACAACCTATATGCCCCCCCAGGTAAAGATCTTTCATTAGCCACAATGGAGATTAGGCGCACCAACTGCCTAGTTGTTGGTGATTTCAACAGCCATTCAGAAAGGTGGGGTTACACAAAGGCTGATACCCGTGGCATTGAGGTAGAGGACTGGGAGATTGACTCAAATCTACAACTCATCAATAGAGCAGATGATACACCCAGCTTCTACTCAAGAAGATGGCAATCGACCTCGACACCCGACCTTGCCTTCTCAACAGGAGACATCAACCATAAGATCGAACGCTTTGTGCTCAACCAATTGGCGGGCAGTGACCACAAACCGATCAAATTAATGATCAATATGGAACATACACTCCACCTCCATAAACCATTACCCCGCTGGAACTACAAAAAGGCCAACTGGAACAAGTTCTTAGCACTGACTGATGAATACTGTGGTTCCATAAACACCCAAAACAAAAAAATTGGAGAAATAGTTGACGGATTTAACAAAGCAGTTCTGAAAGCTGCCCTGGAATCAATACCAAGAGGGGCGAGGAAAGATTATAAGCCGTACTGGACAGAAGAACTCAATGAACTGGAAGAACAGGTAACAGAGGCCAGAGATGTAGCAGAACAGGTCAAAACAGTTGAGGCAAACATCGCCTACAAAGCTATCTCTGCAAAATACAGGAAAATGTTAAACTGTTCAGCCAAAAATAGTTGGATCAAAACAACAGAAAGTCTTAACCTCGACAAAGATGGAAGAAAATTATGGAGGCTTGCCAAAGTCTTAAATAATGAGGAATGCAAAAATAAGGAAATAGCCCTACAACAAAATGAAAAAATACTCACAAAGAAAGAGGCAGCTAATGTTTTTGCTCAAAAATTCTCACTTGAGAGCCAGATAAATATTCCACTGGACAGAAAACAGGAAATTTCCAAAGAGCAAGAAATTTACCAAAATATACCAACTGTTCCAGAAGAGCATATGACAACAAACCTCACCATGAGAGAGCTAGAGGCAGCCATCGTATCCCTTAAGCAAAGAAAGTCACGTGGAAAAGACAGGGTAACAAATGACATGCTTAAAGAGCTAGGGCCTAAGGCCAAGAAAGTACTCCTCAAGATTATGAACTATAGCTGGAAGCGTGGAATAGTACCACAAGCCTGGAAAGAAGCAATACTAGTTCCAATCCCCAAAAAGGACAAAGACCGAATGGACCCCAACAGCTACAGACCCATCAGCCTTCTAAGCTGCACGGGAAAGCTTATGGAGAGAATGATCAATACCAGATTAAGCTGGCACCTCGAAGAAAAACAAATGTTACTGCACCAACAGGCAGGCTTCAGGCAACATAGGTCTACAGAGGACCAAGTCACCTACATTGCACAGGAAATCGAAGATGCTTTCCAAGAAAGAAAGCACACTTTAGCAGTCTGGGTAGATATGGAGAAAGCATTTGATAAAGTTTGGAAAGATGGGCTAAGAGTTAAAATGCTTAAATATGGAGTCTGTGGAAGAATGTATAACTGGATCAGCAACTATCTAACAAACAGAACAGCTAGAGTGCAGGTGCACGGGCAGTTAAGCAAAAAGACTACAATGGAACATGGAGTTCCACAGGGTGGGGTCCTTTCCCCAACACTCTTCCTCATATATATAAATGATATAACAGAAAACATCCACAAGAATGTCCACAACTCCCTCTACGCTGATGACCTGCCATGTGGACTTCAGAACAATACATCTCCACAGCAAGAGTGCGCATGCAGGATTCACTGCTAGCCCTTGAAAGTTGGTCAAAAAAGTGGTTGCTCAAAATAAATGAACAAAAAACTACACACACACTATTTTTACCTTGTCAAATAAACCACAGCAAGCAAAGCTGCAATTAAATGGACAGGCAGTACGAGGAGAGAAAAACACCAACATACTTAGGAATCACACTAGACCGCCGAATGACATGGAAATCACAGATTAACAAAATACAGCTAAGGGCAAAACTTCGCATGGCCATCATGAAAAAGTTAGCAGGTACCACATGGGGTGCTGATGAGAATATCCTCAAAAAGCTGTACACAGGCAGAGTCAGACCTGCTATGGAATATGGCATCACAGCTTGGTCGACGGCAGCAAAGTCAAATTTTGACAGAGTAAACAGACTCCAAAACCAAGCAGCACGTATTATAACAGGGGCCCTAAAGTCTACACAAATCAACCATATGGAAAAACATCACAGGGCTACAGTCAATGGAGGATAGACGTGACAGCAGAGTCTTAAAACAAGCTGAAAAATTTAAGAGGCTCGAAGGACACCCCATGTACCAAAGAATGAATAGGCTAGGAAGAGGCAGGCTCAAGCGAACTAACTTTGTCGCCCAAGCAAAAGAAAAAATTAACAATAATACCATACTAGCTAGCTCAGTTGCAAAGAAAATCCCAACAAGCTCAACTATCCCACTGTGGAAAATAAGATGCTTTCCTGAGTTAAAATCTGATATTCCAGGCATTGAAGGTAAGGGAACACAGACAGAAACACAAAGAAAGTGTATAGCAACCAAGTATATTGACCAAACATTTCCAGCGAAGCTTTGGACACATGCATATACTGATGGTTCGGCAACAAATGCAGTTGAAAATGGGGGTGCCGGCATCCTCATAAAATTAAAGAATAGAATTCACTCTATGGCAATTGCCACTGGAAAATACTGCAACAACTTCTGTGCTGAAGCAGAAGCCCTGAAACAGGCAGCTGAAACTCTTATTGAATGCAAAGCACAGGCAGAAAAACAGATAGTAATCTTTTCAGATGCCCTCTCAATAATATCAGCGCTGAAGAGCCACCAAACTAAAGGATTGAAAGATCTGATAATCTCCCTTGAAAGACTGGCCGAATGCTTCAAGAAGTGCACTATCCAGTGGATACCAGCCCATTGCAACATACCAGGAAATGAAGAGGCAGATAGACTTGCTAAAGAAGGAGGTGCCTTACAGCAAAATGATATAGAGACAACTTACGCAACGGCAAAGACCACTATAAAGGCTACATTCAAGTCCAAATGGGAAAGAGAGCACCCGGGACATTTGAAAAATGACGCATATCATCAACTATCCAGAAAAGAACAGGTCATCATTTTTCGACTACGCACTGGGCACAACAGATTGAGATACCATCTGTACCACAAATACAAAATTGGTGCAACAGATCTCTGCACCTGCGGTACCAGCCCGATGACAGTCGAACACCTGCTGCAGTACTGCCCAACCTACAATAATGAACGGGGTAGCATATGGCAACAACCCACTTCTGTCAACGAAAAACTGTTTGGAGATGTCGGGAACCTTGAGTTGACTGCTGCCTTTATTAGAGTCATAAATGTGGAAGTCTGAAGGCGAACGAGGAAGAAGAAGAAGAAGAAGAACAAAAACAAGCCATGCCTCAGATAGAGGATTTTCAAAGAATGTCTGTATAAAAACTGGGCATCTGTCTTGAGATTGAAAATATGATTTTAGAGGGAGGAACATCTGAAGAACCCTTTCAACAGCAGGCAGCAGAGCAAGCCACCTAGTCTGAGCATAACCTAAGATCATCTGGAAGTCTGTTTCCACAAACTGGCAAAACTCCTTGAGTCTTTCAACTCGTACTGTGTATGATTTGAAGAGTAGATAAATGTTAGCAATAATCAGCTCGACATCAACAGGCAGTACATCTGCAGCTGTTCGAACAGTGTTGTGGAAAATATGACCTGCACACCCAACTCCTATAAGACCATGTCCAAGGTTTTCTTGCAATTTTTTTTAAAACATTGTTCTGTCCTTTCCTTTCAGCACCTCCAAAATTGGAATTTGTGTTGTCTGCGGATAATCCAACTACTTTCCTGTCTAAACCATTTTCAGTTATGCAGTCATTAAGAAAACTACTTACAATATTAGATGTTTCACCTGGCAATGACTTTAACTCTAATATTTTAATTTTCACTCCATTACTGTGATCAAAGTATCTGACAAGCAAAGGAAAAATCTTGAATTCTTTGTGGTTGGATGCATCTGTCAGTACAGAAATAAATGTAGACTTTTCTAGGTCACACCTTAACTCATTTAGAATGTGGGGTGCCAAGACATTTCGAATAATGGCTTCTGTTTTCGTACGTGCACATGCAAATTTTGGCTCTAAAGTAACCTGAAGTAATTTTGATGTGCAATCCATAGACCTGAAAGTATGATTGTGTAGCACTGTATGGTATGCAAAGGCGCCTTCTATAGCAGCTAATTGCTCTTCTTGGTCACCAATTTTATCAGCTCTGAAGAAAGTGGTTAACGACGAGCTTGATGCAGCTGTAACGACGGCTCTCTTATGTTTCTCACTTCTTATGTGGTTCTTAATATCACCACGTCCACTATGGCTTATCGAAAACCCGGAGGCACATATATTGCATCGTACATTGAAGTTTGGTGTACTCTTTTTAATAAACGGATATTCCTTTTGTAAATCTTCATTGAAACTGCATTTACGCGTTGGTACCATTTTCTTACAACAATAACAAAATATGCACAAATAGTTCACCGTTGAAATTAAACAAACGTGTACCGTACGCAAAATCTTGGTACTTTACCACTACCTAAAATTTCAAATAACTGCGAATATCACATTGGAACTACAAAACTAATTCGCGGTCCTGACAACCTCTTGTGCTGTTTCGGCGCCAGTTCACAAATAATTAAAAATTCCCTCAAGTCAGCCACGGAATAATAATTTTATTTTAATCTGTGAGATTTATGCCAAATTGGCAAATTCGTCCAAAACCGGGACAAATTGTCGTCCCGGATTGCATCGAAAAAAAGTCGGGACAAATTATCAAAAATGGTCGAAAACCGGGACTGTCCCGGAAAAACCGGGACGTCTGGTCACCTTATGAAGACGGACATATCTTTCTTCACTTTCATTATAGCTTCGATCAATAGTTTCTTTCGTTATTCTCATCATTTCTTCTTTGTTTGTCTTCTTATGACATTTTAACGTTTTCCAGTTGTTCCAAAATCCCTTCCATAATGCTTTAAATATCCTTTTGTTTTAATTGGATAAATCCAATGAGTTGTTTTCTTCTAAAAAATCAATATCAACCTAACGAACTGGTTGTGCCATTTGCTCTCGATGCATCAGATCTAGATTAGAATAAAACATGAAGTCAAAATATTTGGCGTTATGGATGCTCTGTAACAATTTCTGGCAACCAGTAGAAGAAATCAGCTGAATTAATTCATTCTACACTAAAGGAGATAAATAAGATGTTTTTCCAGTGTGCTTTTCCACATTACTGAGATGTTCTTTCATGACGGGAACACAGTTTGCCAACAACTCAGTAACCCCAGAAAATGTCCCTTATTGCTTTCTTCTTCCTGCTTAAGGGATTCTTTGTGGCCACGCAATGTAAAATTATGAGTTGCTATACAGTTTATGCAATTGAGAATTCTGTGAAGAATATCTTGCTATTTTTGTTTTTCTATTGCAATTTGAGCTTGAAGCTCTACGTCAATGAGTCTGCTGTTCTCTAAAAGACTTCTTTCCATTTTCTTCCATTGGTGGATGATGTCTTTGCATTTTTATTGGTGCTTTCCAGTAACTGAACCAATTTTCCTTCTCCAACGAAGATTGATTGTCAGTTCACGGTTTACCTCCCTTTTGCTCTGCAGTAGTTGTCCAACAGTGGCCAAAACCTAGAGTTTCTAATGTGAGTCTTCAAAGGTGTTTACCTTCGCACAAGATTACTCTTGGCAGAGTTGTAGATATAAGGATAATGATGCTTCTACCTCGAGGGAGTTTTCACAAGATATTTTAGAAGTCAAGAACAATACTGAATGAATCTGAGCACGTTAACTTTGTATCTGACCCGCCGCCTTTTGTGAAGATGGGTTAAATGATTTAATTTAGCTCGTACAAGCCCCGAACTGATTTAATTCAGCGAAATCTTAATTTAGTAGCTCTGTTTTACGTGTATTTAAGATGACTGAGTCAGACGGGTGTGCATATTCAAAATGATTAAATCAACTTTAAATTTGTATATACACAAATAACAAATTTTATAATCAATTATATTTAACAGTTTAACAAATGAAAAATTCTTTTAAAAAAGGTAATCATCACAGGGTGATATTATGAATTTGGAGGAAATGGTCTGACAGTTCACCTGGCAGCTATTATGTTTGTACTTAGCTGCCAATTGCTACCACCGACAAGTGTCACTAAAAGAAGAGAAAAAATACCCTCCTGAGTATTGAGTTTTCTTGACACACACTCATGTGCCCCCTCTTTTCATTCCACTATCCCATCTATCTCAGAGTTTTACCCTCTCTGATAATTAATCCCAGTGAGTGGAAAACTTTCATTACACTTAAATTAAATAGGTTTACATTTACCTCTGCATTGGTTGAAAATGTTAACAATAAAATAAGTCTGTACATCATTTATCTCAACATTCACTCCCTGCTCCATATGGAACTTGGGACTACCTCTGCTTTTTGTTCTCTATAAGAAACTTGCATAAAGCAGTCACAAACCCTTGCAATGGTGGTTCATGAAATCATCATTCTATATGCTGAAGTTGCCAGCCTCGTATGACTTGGACATCCACTAGCAGTTTTCATATCAATATATACATATTATTTCACGTGTTAATAATGTAAAATATAGAATTATAAATGTACAACTCACCCCAAATTGTCTTTTGGGATCACAGACTTCTAGCTCAGAGAAATAGTTAAGGCAGCTTGTTAAAGATGCCTCTTCCATGTGTCCTGGGGTATTACTTTACAATAAGCTCCCACTCTGACTTCGTGTTCAGATTCCTAGGATTCCGGTTTTCGGTGTTAATAAAGGTAGAGTTTTCCTGGGAAATAAGCCCCCACGATGCTCAAACAAGGCCCGGTCCGATAAATGGAATTCTGATCATATTCTTTATTCTGGCTGTCTGGCTGGTATCTTGACGAGTTGAATTTCATAGTGCTTTCAACCGACGAAAGTGTCAGGTTATATTACAACGTTCGTCCCACGCACGTTGTTGTTTACTATTAGACCAGGCTCCAATCAGAAATGGTGTTATGTTTATATCTCGAATGCCGGCCAATAGTTTCAGCCATTTGTGTTATGATGGAGTTTATTCAAAAATTTTCTTCGTAGGAAAATTCTGCGTATTATTTAAAAAGGTCACTTTCCAAATATGGAATTGTTATATCCGTCGATTCTCAATAATGATTGCAACTACAACTCCATACATTATCACAAATAACAATTACGTCCGGAAGCTTTTACAACATTCCGTCTTCCAGGTGCATGTCTGTAATATGTCCGCAGACGGATAATTTATGACTGTCGGTCAAAATTGTATCATCCGTCTACTCTTTCAGCAGGGATGAACATGTAAACAGACATGACGAATTATTACAGGAAGGAGTGCAAACAATGACTCGAAAATACCAATAATCAGTCGGAAGGTAAGGGAAAAAAATGTACCGACCATTGAACAGTGCACAAAATTCGCACCCCCATAAATGTAGTTAAATTCTGCCGGAGCGGACAAGAGATCGACCCAAATTATGTGACGGTCAGTTTGAGACAATAGTAAACAACAGACACAAAAGGCTGCTTTTTCTGAAAGATAAACAAACCAGGAGAGCTAAACTTTTGTAACTTTATTTTAAACCATCTTTAATTCATTGCTCGGTTTTATATGGGAATAAAAGGTCCTTCGCTATTGTGAAAATACTTCGCTCACTCGCTCTCTCTCTTTCTCGGTTCTCTTCCTTTCCTAGCTGGCTCTTACCTTTCCTAACTCACAAGCAGGGTCAGGTACCCATTTACAGCTGGGTAGACTGGGGCGTGACGCCTGCACCAAGTATTCACATTCTCCTGCAGCAGTGGTTTCTGTGGCAATTTGTTTGACATGATGAGGTTGCCAACCTCATGTACAACCACCTGTTAGTCGCTGTGTACGATAGTGCATCGGGGTCCAGTATAGGACAAGGTTATTCTTGCTTTGTCTCTTTAGAGATCTCCTGGAATAATATGGGGCCATTAACGATATGTATAATGTAAATAGAAACGTCAAGATTCTTGCAGAAAATCAAGATAAGAGGAACCACATACTAGAAAGAAGCCTAACTGTGATCAATGTAACTTCATCTGAGATTCAAGAGAATGTGATCACATCAGCAGACTAAGTTAGTTGGTCGATTATGTTGTGACATTTAGGAAGCTGACTGTGTTTTTAACAGAAAAATTGAATCAAATATCTTGATCTCTTTACTCTTGACGATTTAACACGGTTAGTTACTCTAGAGAAAGGTCGGGACATGACAAGGAAGGTTAGACACACTGTTCTTTCACATCATTTTTCTTGTAAGGCTTGGGGAAATTTGCCCAGTATCATTACACTTGTACAGTTATGTGTAGTTCTCGGGGGTCTACTTCTTCCACATGTATAAGTCGACTAATATGAGGTTGTACATAGGGTCCATGTACCCATCCACTCATTCACTCACCCACCCACCCACCTAATCCCTCACTCACTCATTCGGCGAGCGATCGATGCCAATATTAACAATCCATTTAGAATACTTACATTTTTTCAGAAGTGAAGAGCCGAATAGGTCAGGCAAAAAACAGCATTCTATAAAATGAAGTGTGTTTTATGCAACAATTCTTTGTCACTGAAAGTAAGAAAGTGAAATTTTAAATTTAAAAACCAAACCAAACCAAAAGAAAGTGAGTTCTTCAGTGTTATATAGAACCTATCCTGACATATGAGCGTGAGTCATGGACAATTAGTAAACAAGTAGGGAAGGCACTGTAGGCCACAGAGATGTGGTTTGGAAGAAGAATGTTGAAAATATGATGTCCTGAAAGAGGCCAATGCGCAAATGAAACTTATTTCACTAGTTAGAAAGAAGCAATCCACTTTTTTGGGGGGGCATGTTATGAGAAGAGGAAAGCTGGAATATATTGTAACAACAGGTAAGATTGAAGGGAAAAGAGATAGGGGAAGACAAGGAGAGCAAATACTAGACAGTTTGACATCATGGCATGGAAAGAGGTCAACAGTAGAATTGATAAATTGTACTGGAGACAGGAAGTTGTGTAGAGACATGATCTCCTGCGCCACTAGGCATGGTACTTTAAGAAGAAGAAAACATTTCCATCATATACCAGCACTTAATCCAATTGGCTAAACTATGCAAACGTACACGCATACACAAACATACAAATGTTCACTAACACACGAACACCATAGTATACTTACACACAAACACACATGCACACATACAGTGTTCATGCCATCTTCCCACTTACATAAATCTCCGAGATTCAAAATGTGAAATTATCAAGGTTGCTAGCTACGCTTACATACTGATAGTAGTATATCGATAGTTCATCTTCAGAAACACAGTGCTGGCTTTCATCCAACTACCACTGTTGCTCCTCACGCATTGATTTGTTCTGTGGCCGATTTCATTCTAATATCGGAATACACGTTGTTTATGAGTGATCATGGTTCAGTCTTTAAGCTTGAAACCTAACGTGTAATCTACAGTTAAAGTTGTTTTCAAAAACTTTGCCAACTTTCTAAACAAAATAATGTAAAAAAAAAAAAAATAGGTTTTTGAGAATCTCAAATGCCAGCTGTGTTTCAACCATACTTATGTATACTGGCATTTTGCTTATTGCTGAAATATTTAGAGTCGTTCTACATTTTCTTAACGACTAATCTACCTTTAAAAAACCTGCCGTAGTGGAGTGAAGCGATCAGTCTTCATCATACTAGGTTCAGCATTTTACGAGGTGGGGGTGTCTTTTTCCTTTCCTCACTGGCTTTTACCTTTCCTAACTCACAAGCAGGGTCAGGTACCCATTTACAGCTGGGTAGACGGGACCGTGATGCTACCAGGTTTCAATCCAGCTGCAGCGTTGACGCCATACTCCGTAAGAATCGGAAAGGAAAATGATGAGGAAGATAATCGTGATGTTGAGTTTAGCAAATAAAACAATTTAACGCAATCACTGACAAACTCGCTTTCTCTCAGCTGTCAGTTTTATTTCTAACTACGAGTACAACCAAGGTTGTCACAATTTGTGACAAAAGATTTTCTAAAATGACAACGTTCTTTGCTGCTTCACCAACTGTATGTATATGGCAAGAGTAATAATATTATTATCGGTATATTGCCAAACTTGTATCTTAACAAATAGTTCTATAGTTCTGAAATTACATATCCCATCGTCTAAGACTTTAACATAAGGTGTAAAATCAGCGACAGTTTTCACCTGACCGACATCTCGGAAACTTCATTAAGGTGTTCAAATCCATTTTTCCAGCACTAATACTGTCTCTTGCAGTGTCCATGTTCATCTTGGCATAGACAATAACATGAGTACAACGGAAAACTTGTGTGTTAGGTGTGTCATCTGTGAAAGTAAAAGGACATCTTTTAACATTACATATCTCTATTGGTTATGTAAGCGTGGATTTACAGAAAGGTTAGAGCTCTTGTCTCTCGGGGCAGAGTTACTGAGTTTGTGTCTTGTGCCAACCTTTCAAGATCTTTGCGTGTCTTCTTTGTGCCTTTCACGACTGTCTCCAGTTGTGTTCTCTTTGTGTGTACGGGTGTGCGTACGTGTGTGTGTGTATTAGTCCCCATCTAATTCTCTTACACTGGGTATTCCTCAGTTAATATGCCATGCAATTATTCTAAATGGTTCATTAATTCTAACTAATCCAGATGCCGGAGGTTCGTAATTTGCCATGTCCTGTTTGAAAAATTTGGAATTTTTGCTCTACAACTCCGTCATATTCAAAACATGATTTTGATCGATTTAAACTCGTGTGTATTCACCACTTGTCTCTGAGTTATTAAGTTAGTACTGCGACAGAGAATAGATTTTGTCGTTTAAACTAGCGGAAACTGCTAACATGATCATATTGACTTCGTCTTTGCTTTAGATTATGGCTCTCTGACGAAACCTTGTTTACTTGGCTTTGTACCAGAGTGAAAATCCCTGAATAAATTACGATAATCTGATCTTTGCGCAAGGGTAAGAATCTCTGAAGAAGCTGCGTTGACATATTTTTGTACCAGAGTAATGATCCCTGAATAAATTACGCTGACCAGAGTGACAATCCCTGAAGAAACTGAGATGATCTGATCTGTCAGTTAGAGTAAGAATCTCTGAAGAAATTGCGTTGATATAGTTTTGTACTATAGTGAAAATCCTTGACTAAATAGCGATATTCCATTGTGAGAATCCCTGAAGACATTACCTTGAGCTGGGTGTTTGTATCTGAATGAGGATACCTGATGGAGATTGTTGACCTGGCCGTTTGCGCCAGTGCAAGAACCGCTGAAGAAGTCAGCAGATCTGGATGTTTGTGCCAGAATGAAAATCCTTGAAGTGCCTAGTCCATCTGACCTATTGTTCCAGAATGAGAACCCTTGAAGTACCTTGTTGATCTGGCCGTTAACATCCAAATGAGAACCCATGAAGCACTATTTGACTCTAGCCGTTTACATCAGACCAAGAACCTTGAAAGTACTACATAACGCTGACGGTTTGCATTCGAACAAGAACCCTTGAAGTACTGCATAACTCTGACAGTTTACACCAGTGTGAGAACCCTTGACGTACTTTGTGATTTTAGCCGGTTGCACCAGAGTGAGCACCCTTGACGTGTGTTGTGACTTCAGCCGGTTGCACCAGAGTGAGAACAGTTGACGTACTTTGTGACTTTAGCCGGTTGCACCAAAGTGAGAACCCTTGACGTATGTTATGACTTTAGCTGGTTGCACCAGAGTGAGAACCCTTGACGTATGTTATAACTGCAGCTTATTGCACCAGAGTGAGTTGTTGTTGTTTTGAAAATGTGATGGGTGGAGAGCGGGCACTTAACAGTTGACCATTATTGCCTCTTCTCGTTCCATCTTGGTCTACCCTGTTCAACATGAAAATTGGTTATAATTGGGGTATTTAGTGTTATTTTATTTACTAATTTTGTATTAAATTTAAATAACTATTGTCTTTTGCAGTTGCTGGTTTTAATTTATATTAGTATTTGTCATTTTATTTTCAGCTGTGTATTGTATATAGATAACTATTATCCTTTGCACTTGGTTTTAATTTGTATTAGTATTTGTTCTTTTTGAGTTGGTGTTTTTTTTTTTAAACCTCGTTGTCTTTCCTTGTGCCCTTGACGTACTCTGTGACTTTAGCTGGTTGCACCAGAGTGAGAACCCTTGACGTATCTTATGACTTCAGCCGGTTGCACCAGAGTGAGAACTCTTGACGTATGTTATGACTTTAGCCGGTTGCACCAGATTGAGAACCCTTGACGTATGTTATGACTTTAGCCGGTTGCACCAGAGTGAGAACTCTTGACGTACGTTATGACTTTAGTCGGTTACACCAGAATGAGAACCAATAAAATAATTTGTTAAATCCAGTCTTTTGCAATAGGAGGAAAATGTTCGTAAAATCAATTTTCAACACATGTTTTTTTTGTCAAATCCAACCGTTTGTATGAACACCCCAACAGTTTATATTAACACCCCAACCGTTTGTATTAACACCCCAACCGTTTGTATTAACACCCCAACCGTTTGTATTAACACCCCAACCGTTTGTATTAACACCCCAACCGTTTGTATGAACACTTTCTGCTTGAAATTCTTTATTAATTCCGCGGGGACAACCTAAAATAGTGGTCGATAAATTGTTCTATTTATTGACAACCAAAATTGCGCATTTGTATGAAAGTGGAGAAGGCAGGGGAATCCGACGGTAGAAATGTGGCGGGCAGGGAAGGACCAAGTTGAAATATTGAAATATGTAAAGTAACAAAAACAGCCCTAACGTCTGCTTGCCTGTTTAACATCGCAGAAAGAAAAAATAATTTCTAGAATAGAAAATATGATAGGACCAGACATTAGTGAATAATCAATAACAACCGCAGATATGCAGATGGTACAACTATGTTGGCCGAAAGCAAACAAGAATTCCAAGTGCTATTGAAGCAACTAAAAGCAATAATTCCTGAATATGTATTAGCCATTAAACACTGAAATAAACAAAAACTATGATACTTTGTAAAACACATGAATAGTCAACTTTGACAGTAAGAATAAATGGGAAGATAACAGAACTCCGCCAATGCCGGTCCCAAGCCCGGATGAAAAAGGAGGAGGGCGGCCTGCATGGAGGCCGTAAGGAGGCAGCCCTTCCACCATGCAAAGGCACAACAGGCCAATCACCTGTTTGTCTTAAACTATGATTACGAGCAATACAAGAGAGAAAACCGGACTGATTCTAAAGGCGACGAACTGGAACGGACTACGGACTACGACTTATGGAACTTGGAACACAAGAAGTATATGGCTATAACGGAAACGAAGAAAAAAGGACAAGGAGTCATGGATCTCGATGGCAATACGTTGCTCTACAGTGGTGTACCCATATCTGAAAGAGCTAAAGGGGGCGTGGGTTGCATTGTGGCCCAAAATCAAAAAGATAGTATCAAGGGATGGAACTTTGTCTCGGAGCGCATTATGGTTGTAAAACTAAAAGAAGGAGAAACCATAGTCAACCTGGTCATAGTGTATGGGCCAAATGAGGATGAGAGAGCAGAGGTCAAGGAGGAATTCTTCGAGCTGCTTCAAAGGACAGGCCTAGATGAAGTTATCATGCTCGGAGATTTTAATGCCAGAGTTGGAAATGACCATGCTAGATGGGGTGGAGTTATCGGAAGATATGGAGAAGATACTCTCAATGACAATGGAAAGCGACTCCTTAGATTCTGCAGGGAGCAGAATCTGATCATTACAAACACAAAGTTCCCCCCATAAGCGCATACATGCATACACTAGATGTGAACCAACCAAGAATGAGAAGTCAGTGATCGACTATGCCATTGTTCGGAGAAGCTCATTTAGATATGTCCGAGATGCAAGAGTCTGGAGGGGGCCAGAGATTGGAAGTGATCACTACCTGCTAACAATCAAACGAACAACTGAAAGAGTTGCTCAGCCTAGGAACTGCCAAACATCACGCAAGAAACCAAGTAAACGAGCAGGAGAAATGAGCATTAGGACCTACAAGCTGAGAGAGCCAGAAATTAAGACCAGATATCAGGGGCTTATTGCTACAGCAGTGAGCAACACAGAAGAACGACCTGATGACTTGGAAAACCTCTGGAATAAATTCAAGGATATCATAAAGACAGCTGCTGCAGAAGCATGCGGTGAAGTCCGACTTGGGAACCAGAGAAAGAGGACACCTTGGTGGACAGAGGAAGTCAAAGAGAAAATAAGAGAGAAGAAAATGGCATGGAAACAATACTTAGGAGCTAAAAACACAACAGGACAAATGGAAAAATATAGAGAATATGTGACACTCAGAACAGAAGCAAAGAACAAGGTGCTAGCAGCAAAACAGAAGTCCTGAGAAAAGCTAGAAAAAGATGCACAAGAAAACCAGAAATTGTTCTATAAGACCCTAAAGAACATGAGGAAGGAAAAACAATGCCCTCTCAAATTTATAAAGGACAAGCAAGGCAAATTGCTTACTGGCCCGAAGGAAGTAATGGAAAGATGGAAAGAATATTTCTCAGAACTCCTGGATGGTGAGCATGGTGAAGCATCAGAAATGATAACCACTAGCACAGAAGAGAAAACCAATGATGGTGAAGATGACATAAAGATGGAAGAACTGAGGGCAGCACTAGAGAAAATCAAGATGGGCAAAGCAGCAGGGCATGATGGTATAACACCAGAAATGGTTAAGTACATGGGAGCATCAGGTGACCTATTACTCTTAAAGGTCCTACAGGCAGCATGGTGCAACAAGACCATACCAAAGGATTGGGAGATTGCCATCATAACACCAATTTTCAAAAAGGGTGACAATCGACAATGTGGAAACCATAGAGGCATATCCCTTCTCAGTGTCCCTGGTAAAATCTACTCTAGAATCCTAGAGCAGAGACTCCGACGCCTAGCTGAGCCACAATTGGATGAGGTCCAGTGCGGATTCCGAGCAAACCGAAGTACTCAAGACCTAATCTTCACACTCAGACAGCTGAGTGAAAAGGCCCTTGAGTATAAGAGTGAGATCCATCTTTGTTTCATAGATCTGGAAAAGGCGTTTGACAGGGTCCCCTGGAGCAAACTTTGGGACTGTTTGGCAAGGAAGAATATTCCAGCACCTCTGATTCATGCTATACAGAGCTTCTACAAGTCTTGCAGAAATTATGTGAGGACAGCAAACCATAAGTCAGAAGAGTTCAGGACCACCACTGGTGTAAGACAAGGTGATATCCTATCACCTTACCTCTTCATACTCCTTATGGACGATGTCATCAAGGCATGTAAGGAGAGAACAAGAAAGTATTCAGTGGGGTACTGGAAGATGAGACAGGTCTATATTTCGGAGCTGGCATTTGCTGATGATGTTGCCCTGATTGCTAAATCAGAGGCACATCTCCAATCCAACCTGCAAGTCTGGAAGGAAGAGCTGGAGAAGAGAGGGATGGTCATAAGCAGCTCTAAAACAAAATCCATGGTGATATCACGAGAAGAAAGAAGACATCAGATTAAGCTGGGAGAACAGGTCCTGGAGCAGGTCGACCACTTTAAATACCTCGGAGCTATTATAGACCAAAAGGGAGGCATCAAAGAAGAGTTGGCCACTCGAAAAGCAGCAGCTGGGAGACTTTCTCAGGCCATAAATCGAGGATTCCTCAGCAAGAGAGAGGTTGGTAAGAAAACGAAGATGGCTGTATACCGCTCCACCTATGTCCCAGTCTTGACATATGGATGCGAGTCATGGGCAATGACTACAACCCATAAAAGCCAGATCCAAACCTCAGAAATGAAGTATCTGAGGAAGGTGGTTGAAGTAACAAGAAGAGACATGGTACGCAACCAGACGATACGTCAAGGCCTAAAATCCCATCCGCTGCAGACCCAAATAGAACAGTCCCAACTAAGATGGTTTGGCCATATCTGCAGAATGGGAGAAGATCGGCTACCACGACAAGCATTAGAAACAAAGAGCCAGGGATCCAGACCTCCAGGACGACCCAGAGTCCGCTGGGAGGACAACATTAGACAATCTTTGAAGGACCGAGGACTAGAATGGAACCAGGCCAGGAAGAAGACAGCTGATAGAATAGTCTGGCGCTCTCTCTTCCAAACCTCTACACCTCACGGTAGAAGGGGAACGACTAAGTAAGTAAGTAAGGGAAGATAACAGTACTGTATTAATCTTCAGCGTCCTTATATTGTGTTTGATTAAGCGTTTTCTGGCCTGTAATTAAGCACTCTGTCTTCAATATTTTCTCGTTGATAAGCTTAGGTATTGGCTCGCTCCTTATTAGCCCGAGGTTTAGGCCTATCCTGTGGCTTTGCCTCTTCAAGGTCATCTTTGTCCACTATCACGTCTCATCTCTATGTTATTGACTTTGCAAGATCTACCACTCCTTAACCTCGTTAAGAAAGTTCTCGATTACTCGAATTTCTTTAATCCAAGATTAATCAATCGCTTTCGAACAATTTTATAAATCATAAAAAATTATAAATCAAATTTTTGTTTAAATAACAAATGACTTCATTTATGTTATGTGTTATAAGGCAATATCGTCATGAAAATATAATGCAAAATAATGAAAAGTTACAAGCAAACAAATTTTTATTATTGACCTGACGTGCCAATCCATATCACAAATCTGTAACAAAGCAAATGCTCTCGGATTTAAGCAAAAAATATAAACATTTCTAAAAATTGAATAATCGATTATAATTAGTTTTACCAAGTAATTGATTTTAAACACATTGGCCGATCAATCGATTAATTAATTAATCGTCAAATGTCTCAACCCTGACATATATATACGGTATATATATATATATATATATATATATATATATATATATATATATATATATATATATGTATATGTATATGTATATGTATATATATATATATATATATATATATATATATATATATATATATATGTGTGTTAAAAAGCATAATCCTTGAAAAGATAGCAATGAAAAGGGAATTAATGAGCGAGATAAAAATGAGATCGATACCATATTTTGGACAAAGCACGATGTTAAAAAGCACAACAGATGGAAAAGTTGAAAGTAAACTAGCAAGAAAATAATAAAGCAATGTCAAGAGATAACGTAACAACAATTGGCAGGAAATAAAACATCAGAGTGTACCATGAAGGCAAGAGTCAGAAAAAGTTAGAGATCCACTACAGTCAACATATGATACAAATATGGCAGCTGATCCGATCTAATGCGATGTGGATGTGACGTGTAATGGAAAAGAGTCTACAGTAATCTGACAGCCTGTTGTAACCTCATAGCTGCTCTGTGATTTGCTAGCTAAAAAACATGCATTTTACTGTCTGTCTTTACTTACACAGCTTACTCTTTCGTCCCCGCCTCTTTTCTTTTAACACGAGCTAACACAGTGTTTACAAACTTCGTGACCTATAAGTCATAACAGAAAAACAAATCAGGCTTTGTTTACCTCGTCCACCCACGCGAGCTCATTTGTCAATCATAATACCTCTCAGACAGACAGCACGTGAAAGAGACGAAACACGGACCCTTTTGAAGTTTTTACTCAATGAAAGTTTAGAATCCCCTGTGCTCTTTGATCTCGAGACACGGGCATTTTAAAGAGAAACCCGTTAGCCGTAACGAAAGCCTCTGATGTCGGTCAACAGCGCCAGACGTAAGATTCTGGTAGCCGAATCGTAAGCTTTCATCTTGAGCGCTAGTTTCTGAATTCTTCGTTCCACACAGGAAATTAACAACATTAGAGATCAGAGCAATCTAATGATATATATACTGCTGTTTTCTTAACCCCGCCATCAGAAGTCAGTCAGAATTTTGAATATTCTAGCGCGCATTCCTAGAACCCATTTCTTGTGGATATGGTGTATTAGTGTTTCGAGGAGATTTTCATTCTGAATTTTCTGGTAAAAGGATAATAGTGCTAATGATTTAAAAAGTGATAGCTTTTAACATTTATTCTTCACTTAGATTTTTCTCGCTAGTAAAACGAGTGAAATAAAGCAAGACGTAGCGATTTCATACCAGATATTCAATTAAAATGTTAAACCACGCCACCCGCTACCCACATACCTTAGACGGTAATTATGTTAACAGTGTAGGCAGACGCGACACTTAATCTATGCAGGAGAGAGATAAACCCGACGGTTTAGCTGACCGGGCTTATAGGCATTAAAGCGACTGATAAGTGGGAGAATAGAATACACGTTATATTTCATTTTGTATATTTAATAGCTATTTAATGACAGGCGATCATTGTTTAGGTAGCGCGTATGGAGAAATTAAATAGTAATTAACATTGTACGCTGACTGCCGGCGCGAGCAGGGAGCAGGCGAGTTAACATAACTCAGTCCGACCAAACTAAGCCGCCAGCGACGGCTGGTAGCGTGTAGGCGTAAGGAAACACAGTGTATCTTTTAAACCTAGTCAGGACTGACGGAGTGGAGAAGAGATCGTCTTGTCCCCGTCTGTGTGTATATATAGTAGTAGCATTTTTTCCATAAATGTTTTCTTGTATTCTTCGCAGACCTGATCACAAGGGCGTCCAGCGGTCTTTTGTTTTGTTACTTTTCTCCTTTACTTGGCTTGTTCATTACCAATTTCATTTATAAACGTGTACTCGTCAAATGGTATTTGAGAACAATAAAATTTAACACTGGACTTACCAAATCCAGATTTATATTTTTACCAGCCACAGTGGTGTACATATAACATTATTATTGTTCCCCGACTCCTGACAGTCGTAATTCAAGTGGAGTATATCTCTAGATACCTACGCTGTGCAGAATCGGCGTTCTAACACAGAGTTGGCCGTTAGAAGAACCATCATCATCATTTGTAACATTTTTTAGCAACCAGATGTTTCCCAATACTGGAAGTATTCCCCGTGAAAGGGTGAACTCTCACAGTTTTAACTATTTGTAGTAACACTTATATCCAGGAGAAGCACCATATTAGGCGTTCACCTCACAAGTTAGTTTCTGGGGATGAACTGGGGCCAATTTAGATTTGCGACAACAGGTGTGACAGAATATTAAGTGAAATAGATAATATATTCATGGACTAATTCTATTACCAAGGGATATTACAGACCTACCATACCAGGCAATTAGGTAAGAGTGTGAGAGTGGCCACTGCTTGAGAGAGTGTATGAGTCGTTTTCATTGTTTGCTGGAAACTATCGATATATCTGATTTGTCTAAATTGTGTTTACTTTACTGGGTCTCAAAGAGTACCAATACTGTGCATTCTGTAACATAGTGCTAACCTTCAACCTTTGGGTTAATAATTTTGGGTTTTTTTTCTCCATTCGGGGAGGGTGCCCTTTTCTGCTTTATTTCATATGCATGTAAATAACTCTTTGATCTTTTTCTTTAGATATTTTGATGTTGTCGAGTTTAATGATAATAAACTACAAAGAAACGTACCTTTGTGAGTTGGTCAGACCCATACCCATTTATCCGTAGTTTTTCACGTGTGTGTGTCTTATTGTCACATAGCTGTGTGTGTGTAGAGTAACTTATCTATTCTTGATAGGGAGGCAAAGGCTGTCTGGTAATAAAGTACAGTCGTACGGATAGACTGGAGGAGATAACCGAATCACTCCAGAGACATATCTTTCCCTCAATCTACCACCAGGGAAATCTATCTTTTATACCTTTTCTCGCGTATCTGTCGACATCCACTCTACTTAGACGGGCAAAATAAAACAATCAACCTACCGTACGACAGTGGAGCATAAGAGTTATTATTTAATCCTCATAGTTGATCACTATGCAGACTGCTAAATTCAAGAAACGAATCAACGACAAAGGGCATCAAATTGTTGCTGGAACGGAAATGCTCGAAACGTTGTCCATAAAAAAAAACATTTAGTGTTCAGGCAGATAAATGTTTGCTTTGATTTACATTGTGGTGGAACGGGGGGAAATCGAATATAAAATTGTGTGCGATCTTCAAGTGAATGAAGCTTTACGTCGTCAACAGCGTTTGTCTAACAAATAGCAGACACGGGCTGGGGAGCGAATAAGCGATCGAGATACAGATATCAGACGTAATGAAAGAATCGTATAGAGCAGCGTTGCCCACCATGTGGCCCGCGGGCCGCAGGGAGCCTGCGAC
Source organism: Oreohelix idahoensis (assembly GCA_024509875.1). NCBI lineage: Eukaryota > Metazoa > Mollusca > Gastropoda > Stylommatophora > Oreohelicidae > Oreohelix > Oreohelix idahoensis. The sequence continues at coordinate 220,793 of JAMPIV010022805.1, forward strand.
AAGGACCGAGAGGGTCCACAATATACTGAAGTAACATTTTACAAACTATTACAAGTAAAATCAACCGGACAGCACCAATAAAAACACACACACACAAGCCGCCATTCGTAGGAAATATGAAAGTTTCAGGGCTACCGTATGTTCTCAGCAATAGAAGATGGAGGCGAGAATTTAGGAATTACAAGTCTGGTCTTGCCACATTGACAATAAGGAATATAAAACATTCTCTAACCTCGGTGAATTTCTTACAACAACTTCAAAGTAATATTGTTCAGTGCATGAAGGAAGATCGGCTACCACGACAAAAGTTTGGGAAACTAAGAACCAGGGATCCATACCTCCAGGACGACCCAGAGTCCGCTGGAAGGTCAACATTAGACAATCTCTGAAGAGCCGAGGAACCAGGCCAGGAGGAAGACAGTTGATAGGATAGTATGGCGCTCTCTCTTCCAAACATCTACGCCTCACGGTAGAAGAGGAAGACTAAGTAAGTAAGTAAGCATGAAGAAACATATGACGTCATTGGCGGGGAAGGGAAAGTGGGTGAGGCAAATATAAAGGTATGTTATAAGGCACTCGTAGGAAATAAAGAAGTAGAACACTAGACAACAGAAAAACAACAGACATGAGTAGCTTACCCAGGATTTGAACCCTTTACCTTCCGTGCGACAACACCGCCTAGCTATGCAAGCGAATCACACTGTCCTCCCTGCCATCTACGCATCCCCCAAAAAAGGATGTTTCAATGACAGGTCATTAGTGCGAACCTCTATACATAACACCGGAAGTTTACCATGGGCAGTTCAGCCTATTAATGACGCAATCACTTCTGTTGTTCCCCTATATATCAGTATTGGTCAGTCCAACAAGACAAAGACCTTAAAACTGTACAGTATGATAGTAGACTTAAAACAGTAAGAACAGGACAGAGGGTAGGTTTGGTATTGTATAAACATTTATAACACATAAGGAAGAGAAACCACGAGGCCTGTAAACAGTAAATTAATATGAAACAAATATAAAGGTATGTTATAAGGCACTCACTAATGACCTGTCATTGAAACATCCTTTTTTGGGGATGCGTAGATGGCAGGGAGGACAGTGTGATTTGCTTGCATAGCTAGGCGGTGTTGTCGCTCGGAAGGTCCAGGGTTCAAATCCTGGGTAAGCCACTCGTGTCTGTTGTTTTTCTGTTGTCTAGTGTTCTACTTCTTTATTTCCTACGAGTGCCTTATAACATACCTTTATATTTGTTTCATATTAATTTACTGTTTACAGGCCTCGTGGTTTCTCTTCCTTATGTGTTATAAAAGTGGGTGAGGGGACGGTGTCAATTAAGAGACTACTTCATGTTACAATTTTAGATAACCTGATCCTTAATAACTGTACACATCTTTTTTTCTGTGTAATAAATAATCTAATCTGTAATATATGCACAATATAACCTGAGGTAACACTAATCCTGTCAATTTTGGTTCTCCTGTACGCAGGGAGCGTATATATAGCACTGGTGGCAGCGACCTACAAGATGTTGGGAACCGCTGATATGGAGGAATAGAGATCTAAAGAGTTGGAAGATGGGAACTGTAACGAAGCAAGAGAGAATTAGAGAAAACATGTGTGTCTGTGAGAACGGGACTTATTAGTGCTATTCTAATATGCGCAGCTTAATGAGGGAGTTTGAAACATAAATTCCCCCTCTCTCTCTTTTCTCTCCTTTCTCTCTTTTTTCTCTCTTTTTTCTCTCTCGTCCTCTCCTCTTCTCTCTCTCTCTTACTCTATCTTTCTCTATCTCCCTCTCTCTTTTTCTCTACCTATTTATCTGTCTCTTTTTCTTGTTAATTCTCTCTATTTTTCTCTCTTTCCCTTTTTCTTTTTAATTCTCTCTCTCTCTCTATGTCTCTCTCTCTCTCTCTCTCTCTCTCTCTCCACGTTTTAACTAACTGTGGAACTTACTCTACGAATGTAGCTGCCCGATATAATGAGCGCACGTTCAGTTTATGTCCGATCCTGGCTCATTAATTACTATCTAACTCCCAAAGGAGCATAGGCCTTACCGTGTGGACTCCGTACGCACTTTGTTTAATTGCTAGGGTTCCTCTATGTTTTACCTTTCAATACCATCCATGGAGGCATATGTGGAGTCATATGACCACCGGCTATGCACAATGCTATAGTATGTAGATTTGAATGTGAACCTATGTCTGTGAGACTAATTACACCTTCATTGACTCTTGAAATCACCCACACACTTCCAGGGATTCCCCCTGTGGTGAAACATGTTGAGAACCCAGCATTGCACACTTTGCTTGGAGGAGTCACATAAGCTCCTTTCACCTGGTCCCCTGATTGCCTGCATGCAGGAGATCTCACTATGGACCACACGATATGTAAAATAGGGGGGGTGGGGGGGGGGGGGGGGGGCTGAGCTGAGAAATAGCACTGTATAGGATGTGACAATTCCTTGTGAGATCCCAGAACTAGAGCACAGTATTTTAGCTCTGCATATTTGGAGAGCGCCCTTGGATGGCGGAGAATGCACAGTATGTCACATGCTTTTTCATCCTAGTTTGGGACCAGATGAGATGATCCTTAAAATGCAAGCCAAGGTGGAGAAACTGGAGCTCATGGCTTCAACTCTGCATGTTTAGGAATGACAGAAAAGCCACATCTGTAAAAGCCTAGATCTACAGTGTAGATAATACCAAGGAGTCTTCAACTTGGTATTGGCAGCAAAAGAGCGAGAAGCTCAGCAGCTCTAGTTAAACAACAACAACAACCTTTCCCTACCAGTTCCATTCAAGGGGTGTATGGAGATACCAGTGTCCGATTATCCTGTACCTATCCTGTGTCTCTATATCTTCATCTGGTTACTTTCTTACCTTACAGTGAAAACAACAACTAAGAAGTAGGAAACTTTCATAAATCGGTGCTCGCATAGAATAGAAGGATATGAGCTGATGACAAGATCATTAATGAGGAACTGATGACAAGATCACTAATGTGGAACTGATGACAAGATCACTAATGAGGAACTGATGACAAGATCACTAATGTGGAACTGATGACAAGATCACTAATGAGGAACTGATGACAAGATCACTAATGTGGAACTGATGACAAGATCACTAATGTGGAACTGATGACAAGATCACTAATGAGGAACTGATGACAAGATCACTAATGTGGAACTGATGACAAGATCACTAATGTGGAACTGATGACAAGATCACTAATGAGGAACTGATGACAAGATCACTAATGTGGAACTGATGACAAGATCACTAATGAGGAACTGATGACAAGATCACTAATGTGGAACTGATGACAAGATCACTAATGTGGAACTGATGACAAGATCACTAATGAGGAACTGATGACAAGATCACTAATGTGGAACTGATGACAAGATCACTAATAGGAACTGATGACAAGATCACTAATGTGGAACTGATGACAAGATCACTAATGTGGAACTGATGACAAGATCACTAATGTGGAACTGATGACAAGATCACTAATGGGGAACTGATGACAAGATCACTAATGTGGAACTGATGACAAGATCACTAATGTGGAACTGATGACAAGATCACTAATGTGGAACTGATGACAAGATCACTAATGTGGAACTGATGACAAGATCACTAATGTGGAACTGATGACAAGATCACTAATGTGGAACTGATGACAAGATCACTAATGAGAAACTGATGACAAGATCACTAATGTGGAAATGATGACAAGATCACTAATGTGGAACTGATGACAAGATCACTAATGAGGAACTGATGACAAGATCACTAATGTGGAACTGATGACAAGATCACTAATGTGGAACTGATGACAAGATCACTAATGTGGAACTGATGACAAGATCACTAATGTGGAACTGATGACAAGATCACTAATGTGGAACTGATGACAAGATCACTAATGAGGAACTGATGACAAGATCACTAATGTGGAACTGATGACAAGATCACTAATGTGGAACTGATGACAAGATCACTAATGTGGAACTGATGACAAGATCACTAATGTGGAACTGATGACAAGATCACTAATGAGGAACTGATGACAAGATCACTAATGTGGAACTGATGACAAGATCACTAATGTGGAACTGATGACAAGATCACTAATGAGGAACTGATGACAAGATCACTAATGTGGAACTGATGACAAGATCACTAATGTGGAACTGATGACAAGATCACTAATGAGGAACTGATGACAAGATCACTAATGTGGAACTGATGACAAGATCACTAATGTGGAACTGATGACAAGATCACTAATGTGGAACTGATGACAAGATCACTAATGTGGAACTGATGACAAGATCATCACTGAACAAAGATGTGGAACTGATGACAAGATCACTAATGTGGAACTGATGACAAGATCACTAATGTGGAACTGATGACAAGATCACTAATGTGGAACTGATGACAAGATCACTAATGTGGAACTGATGACAAGATCACTAATGTGGAACTGATGACAAGATCACTAATGTGGAACTGATGACAAGATCACTAATGAGGAACTGATGACAAGATCACTAACGAGGAACTGATGACAAGATCACTAATGTGGAACTGATGACAAGATCACTAATGTGGAACTGATGACAAGATCACTAATGTGGAACTGATGACAAGATCACTAATGTGGAACTGATGACAAGATCACTAATGAGGAACTGATGACAAGATCACTAATGTGGAACTGATGACAAGATCACTAATGTGGAACTGATGACAAGATCACTAATGAGGAACTGATGACAAGATCACTAATTAGGAACTGATGACAAGGTCACTAATGAGGAACTGATGACAAGATCACTAATGAGGAACTGATGACAAGGTCACTAATGAGGAACTGATGACAAGATCACTAATGAGGAACTGGTGACAAGATCACTAACGAGGAACTGATGACAAGATCACTAATGAGGAACTGATGACAAGATCACTACTGTCAAACTGATGACAAGATCACTAATGAGGAACTGATGACAAGGTCACTAATGAGGAACTGGTGATAAGGTCACTAATGAGGAACTGATGACAAGGTCACTAATGAGGAACTGGTGATAAGGTCACTAATGAGGAACTGATGACAAGGTCACTAATGAGGAACTGATGACAAGATCACTAATGAGGAACTGATGACAAGATCACTAATGAGGAACTGGTGACAAGATCACTAATGAGGAACTGATGACAAGATCACTAATGAGGAACTGATGACAAGATCACTAATGAGGAACTGATGACAAAATCACTAATGAGGAACTGATGACAAGATCACTAATGAGGAACTGATGACAAGATACAACTGATGACAAGATCACTAATGAGGAACTGATGACAAGGTCACTAATGAGCAACTGATGACAAGGTCACTAATGAGGAACTGATGACAAGGTCACTAATGAGGAACTGATGACAAGGTCACTAATGAGGAACTGATGACAAGGTCACTAATGAGGAACTGATGACAAGGTCACTAATGAGGAACTGATGACAAGATCACTAATGAGGAACTGATGACAAGATCACTAATGAGGAACTGATGACAAGGTCACTAATGAGGAACTGATGACAAGATCACTAATGAGGAACTGATGACAAGGTCACTAATGAGGAACTGATGACAAGATCACTAATGAGGAACTGATGACAAGGTCACTAATGAGGAACTGATGACAAGATCACTAATGTGGAACTGATGACAAGATCACTAATGAGGAACTGATGACAAGATCACTAATGTGGAACTGATGACAAGATCACTAATAGGAACTGATGACAAGATCACTAATGTGGAACTGATGACAAGATCACTAATGTGGAACTGATGACAAGATCACTAATGTGGAACTGATGACAAGATCACTAATGAGGAACTGATGACAAGATCACTAATGTGGAACTGATGACAAGATCACTAATGTGGAACTGATGACAAGATCACTAATGTGGAACTGATGACAAGATCACTAATGAGGAACTGATGACAAGATCACTAATGTGGAAATGATGACAAGATCACTAATGTGGAACTGATGACAAGATCACTAATGAGGAACTGATGACAAGATCACTAATGAGGAACTGATGACAAGATCACTAATGTGGAACTGATGACAAGATCACTAATGTGGAACTGATGACAAGATCACTAATGTGGAACTGATGACAAGATCACTAATGTGGAACTGATGACAAGATCACTAATGAGGAACTGATGACAAGATCACTAATGTGGAACTGATGACAAGATCACTAATGTGGAACTGATGACAAGATCACTAATGAGGAACTGATGACAAGATCACTAATGTGGAACTGATGACAAGATCACTAATGAGGAACTGATGACAAGATCACTAATGTGGAACTGATGGCAAGATCACTAATGTGGAACTGATGACAAGATCACTAATGTGGAATTGATGACAAGATCACTAATGAGGAACTGATGACAAGATCACTAATGTGGAACTGATGACAAGATCACTAATGTGGAACTGATGACAAGATCACTAATGTGGAACTGATGACAAGATCACTAATGTGGAACTGATGACAAGATCACTAATGAGGAACTGATGACAAGATCACTAATGTGGAACTGATGACAAGATCACTAATGAGGAACTGATGACAAGATCACTAATGTGGAACTGATGACAAGATCACTAATGTGGAACTGATGACAAGATCACTAATGAGGAACTGATGACAAGATCACTAATGTGGAACTGATGACAAGATCACTAATGTAGAACTGATGACAAGATCACTAATGTGGAACTGATGACAAGATCACTAATGTGGAACTGATGACAAGATCACTAACGAGGAACTGATGACAAGATCACTAACGAGGAACTGATGACAAGATCACTAATGTGGAACTGATGACAAGATCACTAATGAGGAACTGATGACAAGATCACTAATTAGGAACTGATGACAAGGTCACTAATAAGGAACTGATGACAAGATCACTAATGAGGAACTGATGACAAGGTCACTAATGAGGAACTGATGACAAGATCACTAATGAGGAACTGGTGACAAGATCACTAACGAGGAACTGATGACAAGATCACTAATGAGGAACTGATGACAAGATCACTACTGTCGAACTGATGACAAGATCACTAATGAGGAACTGATGACAAGGTCACTAATGAGGAACTGGTGATAAGGTCACTAATGAGGAACTGATGACAAGGTCACTAATGAGGAACTGATGACAAGATCACTAATGAGGAACTGGTGACAAGATCACTAATGAGGAACTGATGACAAGATCACTAATGAGGAACTGATGACAAGATCACTAATGAGGAACTGGTGACAAGATCACTAATGAGGAACTGATGACAAGATCACTAATGAGGAACTGATGACAAGATCACTAATGAGGAACTGATGACAAAATCACTAATGAGGAACTGATGACAAGATCACTAATGAGGAACTGATGACAAGATCACTAATGAGGAACTGATGACAAGGTCACTAATGAGGAACTGATGACAAGGTCACTAATGAGGAACTGATGACAAGGTCACTAATGAGGAACTGATGACAAGGTCACTAATGAGGAACTGATGACAAGATCACTAATGAGGAACTGATGACAAGGTCACTAATGAGGAACTGATGACAATATCACTAATGAGGAACTGATGACAAGGTCACTAATGAGGAACTGATGACAAGGTCACTAATGAGGAACTGATGACAAGGTCACTAATGAGGAACTGATGACAAGATCACTAATGAGGAACTGATGACAAGGTCACTAAGGAGGAACTGATGACAAGATCACTAATGAGGAACTGATGACAAGGTCACTAATGAGGAACTGATGACAAGGTCACTAATGAGGAACTGATGACAAGGTCACTAATGAGGAACTGGTGACAAGGTCACTAATGAGGAACTGGTGACAAGGTCACTAATGAGGAACTGGTGACAAGGTCACTAATGAGGAACTGATGACAAGATTACTAATGAGGAACTGATGACAAGATCACTAATGAGGAACTGATGACAAGAACTAGATAAGTGCTAGTGGATCAGGAGGTAGGAATGTGGCGCTGGAGATGGATAGGACGCCCATTGAAGAAACATTGTTGATAACAATATAAGGTAGTCATTGTTCTGGCATCCCCAAGGTGCGAGGTATGAGACCCGAAAACATGAGAAAGACAACTGTAGACAAAAGTGAAGGGGATTAAAACAACGACCTTGAGCGGATTATACACGGCAGGAAGGTTTGGCAGGTATTTCTTGAAGGCCTAGGATCCACGGGGTCAAAATCCCGACAAACTATAATCCTGACAAACCTAATCCCCTGCAAACTCTAATTTCGATAAACAAAGATGTTGACAAACCAAAATCCCGACAAACCAAAATTCCAACAAACCAAAATCTCCACACGCCCCAACGCCAACAAACCAAATTCTCGACAATCTAATATCCCGAGAAGCTCAAATTCCGACAAGCACTACTCTCGTCAAGCTCTAATCCCGACAAATCAAAAATCCCGACAAGCTCTCATCCCGACAAACCAAAATCCCGACAGGCTCTAATACCGACAAACTAATTTCCCGTGAAGCTCAAATCCAGATAAACAAAAATCCTGACTAACAAAAATCACGACAAGCTTTAATCCTGACAAACCTAAATCACGACAAGCTTTAATCCTGACAAACCAATATCCTAATAAACAAAAACCCCAACAAACAAAAATCCCGACTAGCTCTAATCCCGACAAGCTACTTCACCTTGTCGAAAGTATGCCTTTTCGACATTTTGGGTTGTTGGAATTTGAGAATTCGGAATTACGGCTGTCGGAATCCTGAGCGGCACCCACCGACTGGATGTAGAAGTGTGTTAAATTTTGCTTCATTTCGAAATTTGTCTTGTTTCAGCTCTGTGTTAAACTTCTCGTGCCTGATCTTTAAATGAAAGTGTGTCATGTTTTTGTTCTAGATAGAAAAATTTTTATGTTTCTGCTCTATATAGAAATTTGTTTCTGCTCTATATAGAAATGTGTCATGTTTCTGCTTTATATATGAATTTTTCATGTTTCTGCTCTGTATAGAAATTTGTTATGTGTCTGCTCTAATTGCCAATTTTCTCTATGTGCAGCTTTGTCATATTTCTGCTATACATACAGTTTTGAGAAACAGAAGTAGAAATAGAAGTTTGTCATGTTTCTGTAGTAGAAATAGAGGTTTGTCGTGTGTCTGTAGTAGACATAGAAGTTTGTCATGTTTCTGTAGTAAAAATAGAAGTTATCATGTTTCTGTAGTAAAAATAGAAGTTTGTCATATTTCTGCTCTGAATAGTGGTTTGTCATGTCTCTGTAGTAAATATGGAAGTTTGTCATGTTTCTGCTCTGTATAGATCTTTGTCATGTTTCTGCTCTGTATAAAAGATTGTCATGTTTCTGCTCTGTATAGATGTTTGTCATGTTTCTGCTCTCTATAGATGTGTGTCATGTTTCTGCTCTGTATAGATGTTTGTCATGTTTCGGCCTGGTATTGAAGTATATCATGTTTCTTCTGTATGTAAAATTTTGTCATACTCTATTTCACATAAAACTTTTTATGAGTCGACTTGCGTGTTTGTGTACATATGTGTGTGTGTGTGTGTGCGCGCACATAAGGTGTAATTTATTACATGTGTGTCTGCACATTTTTCTACTTCATACAGACATTGCCCATCATCACCACTTACCTTTCCAGTCCCTATGGAGCATGGAGCCACCGCTGTAGCTAGCCTCCATGTAGGAAGCTTGCAGTAAGCCTTGAGATGCGCTTCCATTTGAGGTTTCTGTAATAATATGTTTTTGAGGTTGGCAGCTCCTTGCATAACCTCATATTGCTCACCTTGTCCGATTTGCATGTGGGACCAATAGTCATATTCTTTAACTCGTCAGAGACTCTGTGACGGTATTGCCTCCCCTGTTTTGCAGTAGTGGTCCAACAGTGGCCAAAACTCAAGAGTATCTATTATAGGCTTCAATGGAGTCTATCTTTACACAAGATTACTCTTGGCAGAAATGTAGATAGAAGAGTAGTAAAGCTTCTATCACATGGGAGTCTTCACAAGATATTCAGATAAGCGAAAACAACGCTGGCTGTTGATGAGCACGTTAATTCTGTAATCTGCCGACACCACATATATAAATTATCAATTAAATATAAAGCCTAATAAATACATATAATAAAGAAAAGAGCAATGGTAAAATGACAGTGCTATCACAAAGAATGTACTCGAAATCCCCCTTGTTTTCTGCTTCGTCTGCAAATTGTAACGCTTTCACGTTGATATAAAAGCTTACTGTATTATTACCCGCCTTCTTCAATGAAACGTGTGCTGTATTTCTTGGAAAAGAATTGAGAGACTGCGTAATGACCTAAATTTTAAATTCCATTCATGTCTTTTTCTACATTACGTTACCAAAACGAACGAACAGTTGGACTAAAGGATAGCGAGAAGGGAGAGGAAGCCGAACACTAAACACGCTTCGCGCGATACGCAAATGCTGCCATCACGCGTGTAAGTCTACATGCACTAATTTTTTTTCAGACGGACAGTGATAAAATACACTACCCTTTCCCAGAGTTAGGTTTATAAATCATAACAAACTCTTATTAGAAAAGATAACATTAGATGGGTTTACGTTTGAACACATAACAGTACCCAGACAGCACATCTTCCAAACAGGAGGTAGAAGAAATTGCATATTTTGAACGCAGCCACGTAGCTCCTTTAAATTAGTATTTTTGGGTTCCTTAGGGCTTGCTGACAAATAATATGTAAAACGTTACGCAAATAGTCCAGGAATTAATAAATTATACCCAAAATAAAATATTGGGGGTGCCTGACAGCATAAAATCATTTCTGCTCATAAGATTTTTTTTTAACGTGTTTGAAAAAAATTTACGTTACAGAAATAGCCTACCATGTAAACTCCAAATTGATTGGAGCGCAACAAATGAAAGCCTAACCACGATTGGTCGGGCTATAAATACTATCTTGGTTGTTAGGGGAGACGGGAAAAGATAACATTTTTTTCAAACACTTGTCGAAACGTGGCTCATTGGCCAGTCTCGCTGATATACACACTTGGGAGCGTTAGTTCGAAACCACTTGTTTAAATACACTTGATAAAGCATCAGTGCGTTGAAGCCAGCTTATATTTGACTCAATAAAAGCCTGGAACATAGGCAGATGGAAGTTTGTGCCAGTTTGTGCCAGAATTCATTGCTAATCAACGTATCTGTGTTATTCGTATGAATTGTGGTAAGCTTGAACCATTTAATATCTTTTAATGAAAATTGAATGTGAATTGTTGATTTATGCCTGTATATATATGTGTAGTTCAGTGGCAAACGGGAGGTAAAGCCTAAAATGCTCCAGCCTGAACAGAGGGTGTCGGAGAGAAGTAAAACGGCATGGAATGGCCAAACAGTACACTGACACCTGGATGATTGACTAGAAAGAAATAATGCTGGAAGTGCAGAGGCGTAGTAACCATTAAGAAGGGTAATACTGGAATAAAGTATTTCAAATGAAGCTGACAGTTGGCCTAATGCTCTGAACTCAATGTTTGTGCTGTATTGTGATCAGTGTAAAAGAGAATATAAATTAGTTATGAAGTAGAAGGTACATCCTTCTTGATTTCAGGGACAGTGGTCTTGATGGTAGTGAGCAGCACCTAGTCAGAGATTTGCTGAATCCAGTGTCGGACAGCATACTCCTTGGTCCTTTTAGCTATCAGTGAGGTATCTCCAGAGCCCAGAAGAGAATTCGAGCAGAGGAGTCCTCTCCTGCCGCCATCACTCAAGATAAGCAGAGTTGGCCAGCTGAGCTCAACATTATGTCCCCTCATCTAGAAATAACTTTATAAAAATACCATTCAGAGGGGAATTTACTTGTCTTAAAATCAGGAACTGTGAACATCTCCAATACTGATCCCTAAAGACAAACTATTGAAGTCATGATGACAAATACCAACAGAGCTTGAACAAAACAAAACCAGTATTACCTCATTTTACTACTACACAACTGACACACATAGAACATTTGTAATAATATATGTCACTACAATATTCATATTAAATACATTCTGTACATAACTTGTAATTTAAATTGATTGTGATTCCTGGTTCCCTTGTAGTTGAATCAGGACACATATTCATTCATGCTAGTAATGAATACATATTGTTATTTGAACCGTTACGAGTGACTTCTTTAAGCTATTCTCGTAGAGTGTTATATGTATGTGAGTGTCACAGTGTTGTCAAGAGTAGTGGATTAAATTAAATTGTTTATCTGTCTGTTGTTGTGACTTACACTTCACCATACTCATACCCTAGACACATAACGTAGCATCACACTATTCCAGAATAATTCTGACTGAGATAAAGAGATATGTGGTAGCAAGTAAGGTTATCTATAATACACTACTTTTAATAGATATAGATACCTTCACAGCTGATCTCAGTCAGTACACTAAGTCCCCTATAAATATTTATAACATCCCACTTCACCACATATATTGGGGTCTCGCTCTTGGGATTTTGAATCTTTAACTATTAAAAATATTGGGGGTAATTCACTTCAGGGAATATAAGAATTAAAAGGTATCCTTGGGTGGAATTAAATAAGGTTGAGCTCACGGTGCCTGTTTTGTCCATTAGAGATTGAATTGTTGGTTAGACATTGTATTAAGTTACATGATAGACAATGGCGGACCTGGCCAAATTTCGATCTGCTGCGGTTCAGACTGCAAAAGAGTTAGGATTAGATGGGCAAGTTATGGTTGCCTATGTCACAACGGAATGTGACAAATTTATTGAACGCGAAGAAAGAAGATTAGAAAAAGAAGCCGAAAGAAGGTTAGAGGCTGAAAGGGAAATTAAGAAGTTACAATTTGAAGCTGAGGCTGAGACTAAGAGGTTGCAGATTGAGGCTGACAAAGAGGCTAAGAAATTGGAGGCAGAAAGAGAAGACAAACGATTGGCTGCAGAAAGGGAAGAGAAGAAATTGGCTGCAGAAAGGGAAGAGAGGAAATTAGCTGCAGAAAGGGAAGCAGAAGATAAAAGATTACAAAGGGAACATGAGTTACGACTAAGGGAGTTTGAGTTTCAAGGCCATGCTCCTGAAAATGGTGCCAGTCCCTTTGCCTCTGATGCTACGGTTACTCAAGGAGCCTCAATCTCAGCTATGAATTTTCATTTAGATCATTTTGTTGAGAAAGACGATGATATTGAGAGCTATATAAATAGGTACGAACTATTAGCTACCACGTATGGGTTAGAGAGAGAAAGGTGGAGCTTAAAGTTATCTCAGGGACTTCGTGGGGCAGCTTATGAAGTTTTTGCAAAAATGAGCAGAGGTGATCAGGAAAATTATGACATGCTAAAGCAGGCTCTTTTGTTAAGGTATGAAAAGAATGCAGAATTCTATAGAAAAAAATTTAGGAATGCTAAACTACTGTCAGGTGAAACCTATCACCAGTTCTCTGCACGAATAGAGACATACTTGGAGAAATGGACTTCTCTGGGGAAAACCCAAGATCTTAAGGAAATGGTCCTTATAGAGCAATTAAGAGAGTCCATGGCTCCAGACCTGAGAAAGTTTCTCATGGAACAAGGTGCAGAGAGGCTGGGTGAGTTGCTAAATGTTGCTGAAAGGTATCAAGCAGCTCAAGCAGAGGTAACAGGTAATAAAAAGAAACAGGTGGATAACTTTAGGGCACCACAGAACTTTAATAAATTTGATCCTAAGGATCAAAATAAAGGTAAGCACCAATTTGATAGGCCACGGTATGACAATAAAAATAAATTCCCACAATTCGATGAAAGGAAATATAATGAAAGAAAATCTTTCAACCAAGGAAAAAGGTGGTGTAAAAATTGTCAGATGGACAATCATGACACTGACCGTTGCAGAAGGAAACCTGTGTATATGGCAACCCTTCAGGTCAGGTCGACCTCAAGACAGGAGGAGGATATTATGTTAGATACCACTCCAGAAGAGATGAGGAAGGCACAGGCTGGGGATAAAACACTCAAGCCTTGTTTCAGAAAATTGTCAACTTGTCATACAACTCCAGGCAAGGGAGATTTTTACATGAAAAACAAGTTGATGTATAGGAAGACTGGAGCTAGATCCAATGGTCACGGACAGCTGGTTCTTCCAAAAAGATACAGGACAGAATTAATAAGGAGCCTACATGTGAAACCAGATGGGGACCATGAGAAGATAGGTACCATCATTCAAAAGGTGGCTCACAATTATTATTGGCCCAAAGCAAGATGGGACATTGAAAATTTTGTAGAAAGGTGTAGCATAGCACATGAGGGAACACCCACAAGTGGGAACATGGATCAGGACCTGGACACGCCACGGGGCAAAATTAGGCCTGACAATAAAAAGAAATATAGATTTGATAAAGTGGACCAAATGGAATGGGAAGCCCCTTTTCGCGGACAAGCTTCACTTAACTGTTTTACAATGGCCACTATGCGGAGAGTGCAAAAAGATGTCTTACCCCAGGATAAGCCGAAAATCCCTCAATCGGACTTAAACAAACTGGAGGAAGAGGATGTAGGGAGGAAATCTCTCATCAAGAATTTTAAGAGGGGAGAAGCCCCAAAAGAAAAATTGGTAGCGGTCGTTTTGTGAATGATAATTCTGGGAGGAAAAATCATCACTATAAAGCTTCAAGTGGAAGAGACCATACCGGTGCATGGACAAATAGGTCCACACAATTAAAGGTCCATATGTAGCTTTGTTAAGAACGTGGACTGATGAAAAGGCAGAGGAAAACATTACATCTTCATACCAATATGTGAATGAGCTGACCACTCGGTTGAAAACTGGCTGGAAACTTGCCAATGAAAATTTGAAACAAGCCAGGAAGAAACATGCTGCCTATTATAACAGGAAGGCGAAAGACAGAAATTTGGCTGTGGGAGAGAAGGTACTGCTTCTTTTGCCCGGGAGTCAGAATAAGTTACAAATTGGATGGCAGGGTCCATATACAGTTCTAGAGAAGGTGTCTAGAACAAATTATAAGATAGATAAGAAGGGGAAAGAAAAAATCTATCATGTGAATCTCCTGAAGAAATATTTGGAAAGAGAACATCAGGAAGAGACACACTTGTTGACCTTGTCCATCGCCATGGAGATGAAAAAGGAACCACTTTCATCATTTGAATATCCATTACACCCCTGTGAGACAGCAGCACAGGTGAAAATCAGTACACATTTAACGAAAACTCAGAAAGAGAGAGTGCAACAGGTTCTAAAGAATCATGCAGAGGTGTTAACAGACCGACCAGGGCATACAAACCTATTGGAATATGATATGAAACTCATAGACTCCACACCTGTCTGTATGAAACCATATTCGATTCCGTTTGCTAAGGAAAAAGCTTTGAAGGAAGAGATAGACTATCTATTGAAAGAAGGAATTATTTCGCACAGTGAGTCTTCGTATAGTTCCGGTGTTGTACTCTTAAGGAAGCCCTCTGGAGAACATAGACTCTGTATAGATTACAGGAGACTGAACGCTATTACAGAAGGACAGGTGGATCCATTGCCGGATACAAATCAGCTGTTTGCCAGACTAAATAAAGCTAAATATTTCTCAAAAGTGGATCTGAGTAAAGGATACTATCAGATTCCAGTAAAGCCTGAGGTTAGACCATACCTAGCTTTCAGTACCTCAGAAGGACACTATGAGTTTAATAGATTGCCATTTGGATTGAAGAATGCGCCTAGTGTCTTCTCTAGAATGATGAGAAAATTATTGGATCCTCTGAGTAATCCCTGTATAACAAATTTTATGGATGATATCCTTATAGCAACAGAAACATTTGAGGAACACATTGACTCTCTGAACATGCTGTTTGATCGACTTAGGGAGGCAAATTTAACAGCCCGTCCAACCAAATGTTGCGTTGGATGTAAAGAATTGGAATTTTTGGGACACACAGTTTATCAGGGAAACATGACCCCTGACCCAAAGAATTTAGAGAAACTACAAAAAGCCCCGAGACCACAAACCAAGAAGGACGTGAGATCCTTTGTCTCATTATGTGGTTTCTACCAGAAGTATATCAAGAACTTTAATTCCATATGTGCACCGTTAACTGAATTGACACGTAAAGGACTTCCAGATCGCATTACATGGACACCACAATGTGAAATGACTTACCAAGAATTGAAGGAAAAGCTCACAAGTAAACCCATTTTGAAATTACCTGACTTAAGTCAAGAATTCATAGTAAGGACGGATGCAAGTAATATTGGGCTAGGTGCAACTTTACTACAGAAATCAGAGGCATTGGATGGGGAATTAAGCCCAGTGGCATATGCTAGCAGAAAGTTGAATAAAGCTGAAATCAACTACTCAACTAGCGAAAAAGAATGTCTTGCAGTAATATGGGCAATAAAGAAATTCAATATTTATCTATATGGGAAGGCATTTAAGTTGCAAACTGACCACAAACCTTTATCGTTTTTAGCACAGGCTAAGCATGAGAACTCTAGGTTACTCCGATGGTCTTTGCTTCTGGCTCCATATAATTTTAGCATTGAATATATATCTGGAAAAACCAATCTGGGAGCGGATTTTTTAAGCCGCCATCCGTGTGATGAGAATCACCGTAAACCCCAGAAATAATAATAAATTTCTCTATGTGTATATAGAATAAAGGACTGACATATAATGTCTGTTTTAAGAGGGGAGGTGTCATGGAATATTCTAATCCACATATATAAATTATCAATTAAATATAAAGCCTAATAAATACATATAATAAAGAAAAGAGCAATGGTAAAATGACAGTGCTATCACAAAGAATGTACTCGAAATCCCCCTTGTTTTCTGCTTCGTCTGCAAATTGTAACGCTTTCACGTTGATATAAAAGCTTACTGTATTATTACCCGCCTTCTTCAATGAAACGTGTGCTGTATTTCTTGGAAAAGAATTGAGAGACTGCGTAATGACCTAAATTTTAAATTCCATTCATGTCTTTTTCTACATTACGTTACCAAAACGAACGAACAGTTGGACTAAAGGATAGCGAGAAGGGAGAGGAAGCCGAACACTAAACACGCTTCGCGCGATACGCAAATGCTGCCATCACGCGTGTAAGTCTACATGCACTAATTTTTTTTCAGACGGACAGTGATAAAATACACTACCCTTTCCCAGAGTTAGGTTTATAAATCATAACAAACTCTTATTAGAAAAGATAACATTAGATGGGTTTACGTTTGAACACATAACAGTACCCAGACAGCACATCTTCCAAACAGGAGGTAGAAGAAATTGCATATTTTGAACGCAGCCACGTAGCTCCTTTAAATTAGTATTTTTGGGTTCCTTAGGGCTTGCTGACAAATAATATGTAAAACGTTACGCAAATAGTCCAGGAATTAATAAATTATACCCAAAATAAAATATTGGGGGTGCCTGACAGCATAAAATCATTTCTGCTCATAAGATTTTTTTTTTTAACGTGTTTGAAAAAAATTTACGTTACAGAAATAGCCTACCATGTAAACTCCAAATTGATTGGAGCGCAACAAATGAAAGCCTAACCACGATTGGTCGGGCTATAAATACTATCTTGGTTGTTAGGGGAGACGGGAAAAGATAACATTTTTTTCAAACACTTGTCGAAACGTGGCTCATTGGCCAGTCTCGCTGATATACACACTTGGGAGCGTTAGTTCGAAACCACTTGTTTAAATACACTTGATAAAGCATCAGTGCGTTGAAGCCAGGCTTTTATTTGACTCAATAAAAGCCTGGAACATAGGCAGATGGAAGTTTGTGCCAGTTTGTGCCAGAATTCATTGCTAATCAACGTATCTGTGTTATTCGTATGAATTGTGGTAAGCTTGAACCATTTAATATCTTTTAATGAAAATTGAATGTGAATTGTTGATTTATGCCTGTATATATATGTGTAGTTCAGTGGCAAACGGGAGGTAAAGCCTAAAATGCTCCAGCCTGAACAGAGGGTGTCGGAGAGAAGTAAAACGGCATGGAATGGCCAAACAGTACACTGACACCTGGATGATTGACTAGAAAGAAATAATGCTGGAAGTGCAGAGGCGTAGTAACCATTAAGAAGGGTAATACTGGAATAAAGTATTTCAAATGAAGCTGACAGTTGGCCTAATGCTCTGAACTCAATGTTTGTGCTGTATTGTGATCAGTGTAAAAGAGAATATAAATTAGTTATGAAGTAGAAGGTACATCCTTCTTGATTTCAGGGACAGTGGTCTTGATGGTAGTGAGCAGCACCTAGTCAGAGATTTGCTGAATCCAGTGTCGGACAGCATACTCCTTGGTCCTTTTAGCTATCAGTGAGGTATCTCCAGAGCCCAGAAGAGAATTCGAGCAGAGGAGTCCTCTCCTGCCGCCATCACTCAAGATAAGCAGAGTTGGCCAGCTGAGCTCAACATTATGTCCCCTCATCTAGAAATAACTTTATAAAAATACCATTCAGAGGGGAATTTACTTGTCTTAAAATCAGGAACTGTGAACATCTCCAATACTGATCCCTAAAGACAAACTATTGAAGTCATGATGACAAATACCAACAGAGCTTGAACAAAACAAAACCAGTATTACCTCATTTTACTACTACACAACTGACACACATAGAACATTTGTAATAATATATGTCACTACAATATTCATATTAAATACATTCTGTACATAACTTGTAATTTAAATTGATTGTGATTCCTGGTTCCCTTGTAGTTGAATCAGGACACATATTCATTCATGCTAGTAATGAATACATATTGTTATTTGAACCGTTACGAGTGACTTCTTTAAGCTATTCTCGTAGAGTGTTATATGTATGTGAGTGTCACAGTGTTGTCAAGAGTAGTGGATTAAATTAAATTGTTTATCTGTCTGTTGTTGTGACTTACACTTCACCATACTCATACCCTAGACACATAACGTAGCATCACACTATTCCAGAATAATTCTGACTGAGATAAAGAGATATGTGGTAGCAAGTAAGGTTATCTATAATACACTACTTTTAATAGATATAGATAATATTGTCGCTGACCGTCTAATAACCTGGCGTAACTTAACACGTCTTCGTGAAGCGTGAATGCGACACAATAAGATAAGAATTACTCCCGTAGCAAATACTGCCATAGGGAAGTGGCGTGTTAGAGACTTTCCTCGTGCAATGTCCAGCATAAAGAGTAAATTGTATGAAATGGAACTATGAAATGCCAAATAAAAGCGATCGGAGAAAAAAAATTAAAAAGAAGGAACGATACTGCCGTAGGGCTGGAGTGGTGAGAGATCACACAAAAGGACAGGGACAGACATTTCGTCATGATTGCTTGAGAATAAATGTTTTGACATTTTTCATATGCTTTATTGCGTGATTGTTTCGATTCACAAAATTGTTAATTTCACAACCAATTCAAGTTGGCAGAATGGCTAAAACCAGGCGTGAAAACCCAATTCGAAATTGCAACACGATGGAGTGGAGCCGACAGTCTTGAAGGACATGTTCTACTGTTTGTTTGTCCTCCACACATGGGCATATATCTGTCCCTGTGAGATGTTCAATTTGTTAAACAGATGGTATCTGAGTCTGCAATGGCCGGTTCTTACTCTGAAAATTATCCCTTGGTCTCTTTTTTGTAATGTTTAGTATGGTCTGCAGTATAGAAGTCTGTGTGTTCCTGATACCATTTTTCTTATTATTTCTTTTACTTCTTCATATGTATACCTGCCTTCTGTTTGGATTTTCCTTCTACTTTCTTTGGTAAGTTTATCTCCATTCTTATTTCCAAATATATTACAGTGGGCAAGGGTCTACTGCTCTTTTACTTGTTTGAATTCATACCTGGTTTTCATTAGTACTTCTGTCAGGCTGTCTAATTAAAATTTACACAAAATTAAATAATGATCAAGAAATACATATCTCAATGGCCACCGGAACATTCTCAAACAACTTTAAAGTGGAGGCAGAAGCAGTACAAAAAAAACAAAAAAACAGCTGCAATTACTATCATGAAAAATAAATATTGTGCTAGAAACAAGATAGTTCTCCTCACAGACTCACTATCGGTCATCACATCTTTCAGGAACAATTAAAAAAAAAGAATTAGACATCATAGTTCATGTATGCTTCACTGGGTTTCAAACACTGGTTATGGAGAATGCTACATTTTTATTTTTTTTTTAATATTTTATTTTTCATCGGGATTTTTAGCAAATTATTTTTTTTTCTAAAGATTAATTGATCTCAGTGAATGATATGGTTTCGGTGAAGTAATCCTCACAAAAATCAACTGGGCTGTAGTCGAGGAATCAACACACATTGCACTTTATTCCGCAATAGTAATGCAAATAATTTTATTAAAAATGCAGACGACCGGAGAGAGAAGTGTCCCTAGTGGGCTAGAATTGTAATCGCGATAATGCATCTTAGGGCCAAATCAATGAACTCTAACAACCTGGCAATAGGGCAAATCGGTAACTGGCATACTAATGACGGCGATGAGTGCTTACACGGGACCAGGGTGTTAAATACACTTTATTTATTTATTTATTATTGTGGAATACAAAAGGCGTGATTATTGTTAGCATTGCGTTGGATTAATTTTAGCTTGGTTAGAAATGGGTGGAGAGAAGGGGTGGTATAGGGGAAAACATAGTGGGAGTAGGCGATAAATAATCGAGTGCACTTCTCTTGCATTGGGCAGATGAATAGATTCAAACACAGGTACTGTAGTCAGGAGAGCCGTGGTAGCACAGTGGTTAGTGCACAAGCTTCCTAGCTCGGTGGTTCATGGTTCGATCCCCAGTTGAAGTGGGATGTTTTTAGAACGCAAACGGGTCCGGGGTCGACCCAGCCTCATGAATTAGGTACCAGAGCAACTCTGGTAATGTGTAGGCGGCCGGCGTGAAGCTGGCCACATCACCCTTAGTGTGCCGATGGTCAAGAAAATATGGGCCTAACACCATATTCCCAATACGCCTCAATGGGCGTGTAACGGGATCCCCCCTGTGCCTACTGTAAGTCAGGGGTGGAACATGGGCGATTCAAACGGAAGGGCGGCGCAGAATTAAAAAAAAAAAATGTAAATTGTAACAGAACATGAACAATTAGACTCAACATTTTTAAAGTAAAAACAAAAGATGCTTATATAAAACTGATCCTTTTCCTATTATTTCTTTTTTTTTTTCAAAACAGTGCAAATAACTACCTTTCTATAGTTCAACAGGAATAACGAAAAACGTTACCTGCCATATCATTTTAAAACCATATGTGTATTATGTTTTTCTAAAGTGCTACAGTAAACATCACTTGCTGAAAATACTGTGTGAATCAACTCAGTAGCATAAAACTAAGCCTCGTAAGGGTGCATACAGTACTGCACGGGGAGAGGGGAAAGGGGGGGGGGGGGGACAATCATGAGAGCTCGAACCCCCTAGAGAAAAAAAAACCCAATGTCTGTCTTTGTCTGTACTATCCTGAAAATTGGATTCTGATCTTCTCATTTCCAACATGTAAAGACTATCAGGCGTGTATTTCTATCATGGGTGGTGGTTACCGGGGCCCTAGCGGCAGGCAAAGGACAGTAACACTGCTTCTTACCTGGCATGCCGTAGAAGGCGATTAAGATTGGTTGGGCATGGGACCCGCTACCCAATTCAGTAGATAGAGATAAAAGTCAGCCTTCAAGGATGAAAGAAGACTTCCAGTAGGGCTGGCTGTGAGGTTTTTTTGTTTTGGTTTTAAGGAATATCTTCATTGCACACGAACAACTCCATCAGTATTCCAATCTCGTCCTTTTAGATCACACAATGATGATCTCAGCACAGTGCACGAACTCCATAGCACCGGCGAGAATCCCAATGTGTGTATATAGGAATCATACATTCTATAAATATTCTTATGGTGGATAGATTTCCAATTTTTTTAATTTGTTTCCCAGTGCAACGGCCTTATGGCCTACTCTTTACGATTTCCATCTGCCGAGGGATTTTTAACATACGCAACTTGCACATGGGACCTCCTATTTCTTCGCTCTTATCCGACAAGCTGTACATCCGATCTCACTACCCAGGAGACCAGGGATGAGTATGACATCATTAGGACCACTGGTTCTGAAAAAAAAATTCCAGAAGTTATATTCCCTGTACTGGAAATCGAACCCAGTACCTTTAGAATTCAATGCAGACGCCATACCTCAAACTCACTCCGACCCCTATCCCAATGAGGTAGAACTAGTGCCCTGTATTTCTATATAGAGTGACGTCAACTGAGTCAGAATCGAAAACGAGGCTGAACGACGTGGACGCCATTTTTTGTCGACAATACCTGGGTTAGTAGCGGGAATAAGCGTCGAGTAAGATGTTTTGTTTTTTTAAATTAATGAAGAAAAATATCCCTTTCAACCTCTGATGGGTTATAATTAGGATATATATTGTTTTCAATTCCAAATAATATGAACAACTGCCGATGAGAAAGTGGCATCACATTTGTCAAATCATTGTAAATAGGGACAATCACAATTATGCTAATACGTTAAATAAATAAACAAAAACAAACAAAAAACAAACAAAATCAAGAAGAAACTCTGAACAAGAATTATATTAAAATGGAGGGGTGTAAAGGCCTGGTGGTTCCAGTTATATAACTGACTTTAACAGATATTTAATTGACTTTCATTTGTTAAAAGTCATATGCATTGTAAGAACAGCATCAGACCTTCACATTCCCAGACACTAATATTAACATTTGTTCGTGATAAATATTGTTTGACTATGTTATGCAGTTCCCTACGTCTGTCTATTCTTAACACCTCTTCTATATTTATAAGATATTTATATTTATATATTTTATATAATCTATATAATTTTAAATTATATAATATAAATTATATAATTATTATAATTTTATAATTATATAATTTAAATATGTAAAATATAAAATGATATCATGTAATAAAATTTTATATTTTTATTATTTTATTAATATTTTTTTAATTATAATAAAATTATATAACATTATATAATAAATTATATATTAGTATTATTATATAATAATACAAATTATAATATATATAATTATATATATATATTATAAATATAACATATAATTGTAAATTTATATATTATATATATATTTTATAATTTATATAATTTTAAATTATATAATATAAATTATATAATTGTATAATTATAATATATAAAATATCAAAATTATATAATAAAAATTATATAATATAATATAATTTTATATTTGTTATATTTTATTAATATTTATTAATTATAATAACATGATAACAAAATTATATAATAAATTATATAATATATATATATAATTATAATTATAAAATTATATAATATAATTATATAATAAAACTATAATAAAATCTTTGTTGCTAAATAGTGGAATTCTAACGGAATATAAAATTCAACGGAGTATGTGTTAAAAATCCACGCTACTGATTCTTTTCAATAAACCGGTAAGTAAACTAGTTTTCTTCTTTTTGTTTTGTTACTTGAAATACAAATAATAGTACAAATATGTGCTACTGTATTTCCATCTAATTTTATTTCAAATTATTAGCTAACCTAAACGAAAATGCAAATTGGGTCCGAAACTCATGATCGGGTCCATTTTCCTGCAATACAGGTACGACCGAAAATGGCGGCCAAATTTTAGTTGTCGTCACTCTATATATCAAGGGCACTAGGTAGAACGGGCAACGCTGAATGGAGCTGGATTGCCGGATTGTCTTTCATCCCGGAGATTCATCTTTTTCAAAGCTGCAATTAAATGGACAGGCAGTACGAGGAGATGAAACACCAACATACTTAGGAATCACACTAGACCGCCGAATGACATGGAAATCACAGATTAACAAAATACAGCTAAGGGCAAAACTTCGCATGGCCATCATGAAAAAGTTAGCAGGTACCACATGGGGTGCTGATGAGAATATCCTCAAAAAGCTGTACACAGGCAGAGTCAGACCTGCTATTTAATATGGCATCACAGCTTGGTCGACGACAGCAAAGTCAAATTTTGACAGAGTAAACAGACTCCAAAACCAAGCAGCACGTATTATAACAGGGGCCCTAAAGTCTACACAAATCAACCATATGGAAAACATCACAGGGCTACAGTCAATGGAGGATAGACGTGACAGCAGAGTCTTAAAACAAGCTGAAAAATTTAAGAGGCTCGAAGGACACCCCATGTACCAAAGAATGAATAGGCTAGGAAGAGGCAGGCTCAAGCGAACTAACTTTGTCGCCCAAGCAAAAGAAAAAAATTAACAATAATACCATACTAGCTAGCTCAGTTGCAAAGAAAATCCCAACAAGCTCAACTATCCCACTGTGGAAAATAAGATGCTTTCCTGAGTTAAAATCTGATATTCCAGGCATTGAAGGTAAGGGAACACAGACAGAAACACAAAGAAAGTGTATAGCAACCAAGTATATTGACCAAAGATTTCCAGCGAAGCTTTGGACACATGCATATACTGCATATACTGATGGTTCGGCAACAAATGCAGTTGAAAATGGGGGTGCCGGCATCCTCATAAAATTAAAGAATAGAATTCACTCTATGGCAATTGCCACTGGAAAATACTGCAATAACTTCTGTGCTGAAGCAGAAGCCCTGAAACAGGCAGCTGAAACTCTTATTGAATGCAAAGCACAGGCAGAAAAACAGATAGTAATCTTTTCAGATGCCCTCTCAATAATATCAGCGCTGAAGAGCCACCAAACTAAAGGATTGAAAGATCTGATAATCTCCCTTGAAAGACTGGCCGAATGCTTCAAGAAGTGCACTATCCAGTGGATACCAGCCCATTGCAACATACCAGGAAATGAAGAGGCAGATAGACTTGCTAAAGAAGGAGGTGCCTTACAGCAAAATGATATAGAGACAACTTACGCAACGGCAAAGACCACTATAAAGGCTACATTCAAGTCCAAATGGGAAAGAGAGCACCCGGGACATTTGAAAAATGACGCATATCATCAACTATCCAGAAAAGAACAGGTCATCATTTTTCGACTGCGCACTGGGCACAACAGATTGAGATACCATCTGTACCACAAATACAAGATTGGAGCAACAGATCTCTGCACCTGCGGTACCAGCCCGATGACAGTCGAACACCTCCTACAGTACTGCCCAACCTACAGTAATGAACGGGGTAGCATATGGCAACAACCTACTTCTGTCAACGAAAAACTGTTTGGAGATGTCAGGAACCTTGAGTTGACTACTGCCTTTATTAGAGTCATAAATGTGGAAGTCTGAAGGCGAACGAGGAAGAAGAAGAAGAATTGGCATCTGAAATGTTGTGACGGGAACACGACAGAACAGCATAGATAGCAGCAGAAATGTCGGCTCTATGCTAAACAAGAAGTAAGGACGACATAAATAACAGCAAATGAAAAGATGAAGTAGTGTAGCTATATGACCACGATGAGAAAAGTACCATGAATAGTAACAGTGTAGAATCATGCTGACAAGTGGGGTACAGAAAGCGCTTGTAGAATGAGAAGCTATTATAACAAGGTTCCAGGGCACTACAAATACAATGAGAAATATCTTTACTGACGGTAGCTGTACATTGACGATTCACAGTGAATAACTCGCGGATAAAAGATGGCTGATTCTGGTCAGTTCTTAGTTATAAAACAATTTTACGGGATGCTGTGAAAGCTGCAAATAAATGTTCTCTAATTGCGACCCCTTAAAGCTTTTTTTTTTAACATTTTTGCCTGAAGAGGTAATATATGACTATGTCAAAACTGTTTTCTGTGGAGAAGTTAGGCTGTTGAGACGTTCGGCTGTTGAGAAGCAAATAAGCTGTGGTCTTATTCATAGGCCCGCAATTATAAAATCTGTTGAGAAGCAAACAAGCTGTGGTCCTATTCATGGGCCCGCAATTATAAAATCTTTTGAGAAGCAAACAAGCTGTGGTCCTATTCATGGGGCCGCAATTATAAAATCTGTTGAGAAGCAAACAAGCTGTGGTCCTATTCATGGGCCCGCAATTATAAAATCTGTTGAGAAGCAAACAAGCTGTGGTCCTATTCATGGGCCCGCAATTATAAAATCTGTTGAGAAGCAAACAAGCTGTGGTCCTATTCATGGGCCCGCAATTATAAAATCTGTTGAGAAGCAAACAAGCTGGGGTCCTATTCATGGGCCCGCAATTATAAAATCTGTTGAGAAGCAAACAAGCTGTGGTCCTATTCATGGGCCCGCAATTATAAAATCTGTTGAGAAGCAAACAAGCTGTGGTCCTATTCATGGGCCCCCAATTATAAAATCTGTTGAGAAGCAAACAAGCTGGGGTCCTATTCATGGGCCCGCAATTATAAAATCTGTTGAGAAGCAAACAAGCTGTGGTCCTATTCATGGGCCCGCAATTATAAAATCTGTTGAGAAGCAAACAAGCTGGGGTCCTATTCATGGGCCCGCAATTATAAAATCTGTTGAGAAGCAAACAAGCTGTGGTCCTATTCATGGGCCCGCAATTATAAAATCTGTTGAGAAGCAAAGTCTGTCTGAACTTAATTATTATCATCATCATTTTTCTTTGGGGGGTCATCCACATTTGACGTCATGCAATTTTGACCAGTTTTAACCTCACTCCCCATTGTCACATTTCGTCACCAAAAAAAACCAAACCAAACCCTCCCCCAAGTGACGTCACAAATCTCTTAAACCCCCCCCCCCCCTTTTTTTTTTCACTACTGAAAAGCAAAAACGTAATCCAATGTAAATTAGTTACTTAGTCATCATCATCTTTGAACTCTCTAAGGATCATATGCGAGGTCTTCCTGTGCCATCCGCTCAATGTATTTCCATTTCTTCATGTCTGTCTCCAGTTTTCTTCTCCATGTATCCTCTGGTCTTCCTCTGCCTCTCTTACCCTGGGGATTCCAGACCAAGGACTGCCAGGTAAATCTATCAGCAGGGTTGCTCAGTGTTGTGTGTTCTATCCATCTCCATCATCTTCTTCTTATGTCTGGTTTTTGAGGGAGTTTTTTTTTAAATCTATTACGGCTCAGTTTTAACTATTACGTACAAAAGTTAACTATTGCGGATAAAAGTTAACTATTGCGGATAAAAGTTAACTATTGCGGATAAAAGTAGAAACATAATTTATGCAAGAAGCGAGAATGACTCTTATTTGTGTGGGACGTTACATTTTCCTACCAACCCCCTTCCCCAGTCACACAACGTCACAAAATTTTGACCCCCTCACCCCCTCACCGCGTGACGTCTTGTGTGGACGACCCCTTTGCGCTCCTTACGGACTACGAAGACATCGCTGCAGCTGGTCTCTAAGCTGGACCTAGGTTGGTGAAGTCTCTAACACCTCACTCCCCTACGGCAGTGGCTTCTATGGGACAACCGTTACCTTTTTTTTTTTTTTCATAATTCTTCATGTGGTTCTTATTTTCTTTTCATTTTTGCTGACCATTGCTAAGCTAGGACACTCTATAGTGTATTACAACGGCAGGTAATCTGATCATCAGAGGTTTAGTTTGGTTGTAAGGACTATCTTCATTGTACACGGACTACTCCATCAGTGCTCCGATCTCCTCCTTTAGATCACACAAGGAAGATCTCAGCACAGCGCACGAACTCCGTAGCACCGGCGAGAATCTCAGTGTATGTAAAAAGGAATCACACATTCTATAAATATTTTTGTGGTGGGTAGGTTTCTAATTTTTTTATTTTTGCCAGGGCAGCGGCCTGATAGGCCTACTCTTTACGATTCCCAACTGCTGTGGGGTTTTAACGTGCGCAACTTACACACGGGAACTCCATTTTTTTTCACCCTTATCCAAGAAGACTAGGCATCCGATCTCACTACCCAGGAGACCAGGGGGGAGTATGACATCATTATGACCACTGTTCTGAAAAAAATAAATTATATTAATTATATTCTCTCAACTGGGAATCGAACCCGCTACCTCTAGAACCCTAGGCGGACGCCATACCTCTTAGCCACTCCGACTAGATCAGAGGTAGGTAGTTACCTTATCAGACGAGTATTATGCCCTGGAGAAAAAAAAAGGGGGGGGGGGGCACTTGGGTCATGAATCCCAAATGTCAGTTTCCTGTTGTTGTTTTTTTACGCCCATGCCTTCAACAAACACACGCTACGCCTTTCTGGCCTGTGCTACCATTCACGATCTTTCCATACTGTCTTTATCCCCTTCTTATCTCAATAATTTCCTTAAATGAATCTGGTCTAGATTTGCTTCGCTACACATATATTCTTTTTTAAAGACATCCACGTCAGCTAATTCTTCTTTCTTCTTCTTCCGTCCTTTGCCACTGACCGTCAAAGCAGTCAGTGGCCATTACGCCTAGTGGCGTCTTAGGGCAACAGCAGATAGGTTTTCCCTGCCATTGTTTCCCATCACGCCTAGTGGTGTCTTTAGGGCAACGGCAAATCAACCCATTTGCTGTTGTTTCCGTAATCGAAGTGACTGGCAAACGGGTACGTCAGCTAATATTTAATCATAACTGTTACAAAGCACAGACCTGGTCGTTAGTGTGCTCTTCAACCTTTTTCACTTCGCGGCACACTTTCAAAATTTCACGGCACACTGCAATACCGGTACGTATTTAAATAAGTGGGAATGATAAATATATTAAAATTCTATGCGATGATATGACAACGCTTCCCAATTTTTTGTGATAGATTGTTGGATGATGATAACTATTTGTAAAATTGTACGTGTGAGATTCTTTCATAATAATTTACCATAACATATAATTTTGTATACCAGTATGTGGTGTATTCTGACTGGTACCACGGTACACCAGGCAGACATCCGCGGCCGCGGTACACCGGTTGCGGAGCACTGAGTTAGGCTATATCAATGCAAGGGATGCAACAGGAATAACGTTCACACTGCATAAAATTATGTCCCTTATCACTACTCTTGGTGAAATTGTAACTGGTATTAGTGCTCTTTGAAATTAGGTTTACACACACAAACACAAGCACACACAAAAATGCAGCGTTTGATAAAATGACAAATACAGAACTTCATGCAACAGAATGTTTGTCAGTGGAAGTACGAAAGAGTTTTTCGGTGTTATATAAAGCCAGCTGTCTAGTATGTATAAGTACGATTGCAGCAATTAAGCTCATGCGAAAGGTTTAATGTTTGTTTAAGGGGGTCGTTTACATATGACGTCACGCAATTTTTTTTGCCTTTTTCCCCCCCCCCCCCCCCCTAATATCAAATATGACGTCACAAATCTTTTATCCCCTTCCGGTTTTTTTTTTTTTTTTGTGTGCACTACTAAAAAGTAACAAGGTAATAGAATGTAAATTAGTTACCTACTTGTCGTCATTATCAACATCACCTTTCAAATCCCTAAGGGGTATATGTTTTATGCCAAATCTTCCTGTCACGTGCCATCAGCTCAAGGTCTGTCCATATCTCCTTCATGTCTGTCTCCAGCTGTCTTCTCCGTGTGTTCCCTGGTCTTCCTCTGCCTCTCTTACCTTGGGGGTTCCAGAACAAGGACTGCCGGGTAAATCTATCAGCAGGTTTGCTCAGTGTTGTGTCCTATCCATTATCAGCGAAATCTTCTCATGTCTGGTTCCTATGGTACTTGGCTGGTTGATGTCATCAGCTCCTCGTTAATAATCTTGTCATACCACTACAATCCTTCTATTTAAGCAAGCATCCAATTATGAGAGCGTCTGTGGTTAGTTAGAGAGCAGGCCTTTCGCGGCAAAAGTAGCGGGTTGGAAAAACAGGGGCGTCACGCTGCTACAGTATAT
This sequence comes from Oreohelix idahoensis, assembly GCA_024509875.1. Classification (NCBI taxonomy): domain Eukaryota; kingdom Metazoa; phylum Mollusca; class Gastropoda; order Stylommatophora; family Oreohelicidae; genus Oreohelix; species Oreohelix idahoensis. Next base: position 250,721 of record JAMPIV010022805.1, read on the forward strand.
CGGCTGTAAATGGATACATGACTCTACTCTTGATTCAGGAAAGGCAAAGGCAGCGAGGAGGGGTAAGTGGTTACTTCACCTCTAGAAGCTTTATCTAGCATTGTGAAATCTCTAAAGCTTCACTACCCTAACAATCCATCTAAAAAGTTGCACGTTACATTGAGCGCCGTGCAGTTTAGTGCAGAGGTCAGAAGCGCACAATTTTTGTATAATTTCCAGACTGCATCTTTGGTGGGAAAAGGTTTTGACTGACGTCCGTGACGTCACGCCTGTGAGAATTAAATATAATCATAATAATAATAAATTCTTTAAGCACCAAACACGGCGCATAAGGCAGAAACCGGTGCTCTCCAGGTTGTTCGTTATGACGCCACTCCTCTTAGCTCTTGCACATTATTTAGGCCCAACGTTCTTCCTTCTCTTATTATTGTTCTTCTGAGTGTTTCTTTTGGTCTTCCTTTTTTCCTCTTACCCTCAGGAACCCAAGTGAGCGCATGTAGTGGTATTCTGTTGTTTTGCATTCGTAGGACATGACCGATATATGACCATCGTCTTTTCCTTATATAGTCAGAGACATATTTCTGCCTAGAGTCTTCTCTTATTTGTCGATTAGTCTTGAATTCTTTCCAACTGATGTTCATGAGTTTTCTAAGACATTTGTTCTCGAATGTATTCAGCTTGTTCTCCAATGATTTTGTTATTTTCCAACTCTCACAGCCGTATGTTAACACTGAGATAACATTTGAATTAAACAGACGAAGCTTGGTATGTATATTCAATGATCGTAATTTCCAAATGTTAGATAATCTATTGAAGGCGCTAGCTGCCAAAGCAATTCTAGTATGAATTTCTCTTGTTGTGTCACCATCCTGAGTCATTTTACTGCCTAAATAATTGAAACTTTCAACTTTCTGTAGTTTTTCCCCGTTCAAGGTGATATCAAAGGTCTCATTAGAAAAGTTCATAGCTTTAGTTTTAGAGGCATTTATTTGGAGACCTATTTTAACCGAGAGATGACACAAATTATTTACTGCTTCTTGGGATTGTCTGGGTGTTGAACTTAAGAATGCTAAATCATCTGCGAAATCCAGGTCCCCCAGGAATTTTCCATTTGTCCATTTTTATACCTAATTGTTCATTGTGGGTATAGTTTCTCATAACCCAATCAATAGCTATTCCAAAAAGTAGTGGTGACATAATACAGCCTTGTTTCACCCCTGTTTCTACTGTAAACCATTCTGTATTCCCTTTATTTGTTCTAACACAACATCTTGCATTGTCATATAGCGCTTTGATTATATTCACATATTTTGTTGGAAAACCATAGATTGTAAGTATCTTCCACAATGATGGGCGGTGTAGACTATCAACGGCTTTTTGAAAATCGACGAAGGTGATAATAAGTGGCGATTGCATTTCCACTGATTCTTCTATAATTGTTCTTAGCGTGAATATTTGATCAATACATGATCGTTTCGGCCTGAAACCCGCTTGTTCTTCTCTGATCTTTTCGTCAGCATGCAATTTAAGTCTTTCTAACATCATGCAACATAATAATTTTCCAGGTACTGATAATAGAGATATACCACGCCAGTTATTACAGTCTGATAGATCACCTTTCTTCGGTAACTTTACAATAATACTGTCTTTCTATTAAATATACAGGGGATATAAGTCGTCCACGAGGGAGTTCTTATCTATCACTGTTAAATGTTAACTTCATCATGAACGGTAATTGAACACCCATTAAAACGAACGCGCATGACGTGCAATCTTTTCATTGTCCTTTTTCGGAAATTTATGAAAATGGCGCGCATTGCACTGTGATAGTTAGAGTGAGCATTCATTAAACGCGCACGCAGGCCTTTCAATTTCTTCATGGCGCATTGGCCATAAGTCATGATAAGTTTGACAACAAAGATATGCAATGAAGTTAAAATGGAATCGAATGAAATGACCACAGGAAAATTAGTGCTGTCATCAGAACATGCAGCAGTAACAGTGCAAAATAATTAGTTCTGGACATGTTTTGGTGGGTTACGTGCTCATATTTGAAGATTAATACACAATGAAGCGTGGTCTTCTACTCCTAACGAATCGTCATATTTTGTGTCAAACTTATTGAATAGAGTTTAAGGCTATGATGCTGTAACTGCATTTCGAAGAGTATAAGAGACAGATCGACTGCAGAAACACTTTCCTTGTATGAAAATATCCTCCTACCGTCTTACACAGGGTGGATGACTTAAATATTGTGCTCTTGTGGTTTGTGTTTTCCAAGACCCAAATTTGTTATTCTCTGCTCGCAGCACATTTCATATTCTAACATCATAGCAGACAAGCCGATATGTAGACTGTGATCGACAGACAGAGATACAGCCAAGGCCGTTTTAACCATTAAACAAATTAGGCGGTCGCCATGGTTAACAAACAAACAAACAAACAAAATTGAGAAAGGAAATATCGAGTCAACTAAAACAAATAACAAATCACAATTCCGAGGCAAATAAACTTTTCACTTTCTGTGGCCCTTCTACATTATTGTAAATATATTTGTATGTAGGGCGCCAAATGAGTTGTTTGTCTAGGGAACCAAATACCCTAGCATCGATCCTAGATACAGATTCTTCAAGTACCACGCTTAGTATCGTCTCTCCACAACTTCCAGTCTCCAGTACAATTTATCAATTCTGTTGTTGACGTCTTTCCATGCCACGATGTCAAACTGTCCTAAATTTCCTCTCTTTGTCTTCCCCTATCTCTTTTTCCGTCAGTCTTACCTGTTGTTACGATATATTCCCGCTTTCCTCTTATTGTAACATGTCCAAAAAAAGTGGATTGCTTCTTTCTAACTTGTGAAATAAGTTTCCTTTGCGCTTGGCCTCCTTCAGGACATCCTCGTTACTCTTTTTGGCTGTCCTTGGTATTTTTAACATTCTTCTGTAAAACCACATCTCTGTGACCTCTAGTACCTTCCATACTTGTTTACTAATTTTCCAGGACTCACTCCCATATGTCAGGATTGGTTGTATATAACTCGGAAGAACTCTCTTTCTTACTTCCAATGGCAAAATACTCTTCATTTTATAGAATGCTGTCTTAGCCTGAGTTATTCTAGATACAGATAAGGTTGCTTATTTCGTAGACAGTCCGGCAGACAGAATATGGAGTTGACTATTCAGTAGACAGTCAGGAAGATTAGTTGCTTAGTAGACAGAAGGGAAAATATGCTTACGAGTTAGTAGAAAGTCAGACATATAGAAAGATAAGTTGATTTGTTAGCAGGTAGTCAGACAGATAGAAAGATACGTTGATTTGTTAGCAGGTAGTCATACAGATAGAAAGATAAGTTGATTTGTTAGCAGGTCGTCAGACAGATAGAAAAATAAGTTGATTTGTTAGTAGGTAGTCAGACAGATAGAAAGATAAGTTGATGTGTTAGTAGACAGTCAGACAGATAGAAAGATAAGTTGATTTGTTAGCAGGTAGTCAGACAAATAGAAAGATAAGTTGATTTGTTAGCAGGTAGTCAGACAGATAGAAAGATAAGTTGATTTGTTGGTAGACAGTCAGAAACATAGGCTGGTAGGTTGGTTGGAACATGGGTGGGTTAGGTTGGCAGGACAAATAAACAGATAGACAAACGAATAGATAAATCAATCAATCAATCAATACCCAATCAATAGATAAATAACATTTGTTATTTTCTTGCTCCGCAGAACTGGCAACGGGAAACGACCTAAAGGTTCGTCCAGGTCATCAGCTAGCAGACGACTAAAGGCCAAACAGAAAATTGACGGGATTGTCTTTGTTCCTAACGGGTAAGTAGGATATGGAAAAAGGGGGGAAGAGGGGGGGGGGGGGGGGGGGTCAATTGGCTATGATCTCAAAATTAAAGGGCTTAATTTTTAAAAAAATGTGTGGAATACAATTCGACAACAACCAATACAGCTGAAGAATACAGAAAGTGGGAAAGGGACTAGATGCCCTCTCAGGCAATAACCAACCAGAATAACTAGATATGCCCTTAATTGGTACCAAAAGAGAAAGGGGAATGGGAGGAGGCCTATGAAAACTTAGAAAAGAAAAAAGAAGAGGAAGGTAACGTAACCGGGTTGTCATAAGCGGAGCTGAAGAAGATGGCCAAGAACAGAAATCGGTGACGATCAATCAACAGCTGCATCCATGTGCTCCGTCTGATTGGAAGAAGACGATATAGTTGTAATGGTATAGAAATGTCTGGATGGATGGGTTTGAAAAAAAATCGAAAAAAGGTGATTCGTCTTCCGAGGACAAGAGACAAAGAAAATAGTCTACATTACGGCCACAAGGCCTTCGTCAGGAAAGGAAAGAAAGTGAAGGCTAGATAGGACACATAAGAACTAGGTACTTCCCTGAAGGCAAGACATATCAATATTCGCTGTCCACCTGATGGGCGCGTGGCTGGACAGGAAGTGACTTCTGCCGCCGGATGTACACAATACATACTAAGAAACTAAAAACTAAAAAACGAAACCGAACAATAAACTACCCAAACGTAATAAAAGTGGGGACTAGAAATAGAAGAGGACAGAATGAGTGGGAGATAAATAAATATGAAATAAAAAATCAAGACAAATTAGAAACTGTGTATATTCATACATATAATGGAGGATGGCATAAAAATAGGATAAGAGTGGAAAGAGTCAAAATAGAGCAAGAGAGGAAAGGGTGACCTCAGACAAAGGTATGGAAAGTGTTGAGACCGGCTGGTTTTAGACACCCCCTGCGGTGGATAAGACGGTTCTCAAGCTGTTCTCGGCTGGCAGTGTCAGAGGAGCAGGATCGGATCGCTGTGACCTGGATGTCGATGGAACCATGGTGGTCAGGACCATTGAAGTGTATGGCAACTGGTGTGGACTTTTGCTGAGCGATGTCATTTAAGTGCTGGCTGAATCTGTCCCCAAGTCGTTTGCCTGTTTGGTCAATATAGGTTTTGCAGCAACGTTTACATATGATCGTATAAATGACATTGCTCGATTCACACGTGAAGCTACTAGTGATGGTGTACGTAGCCTTAGGACAGGACACCTTCTGGGTTGAGATGACATACTTGCACGTGTTGCATCGTGTCCGACCACAGGGTAGTGTGCCAAAGTGAGTGGCATTCTCCTTTGGGAGACGGCTGTGAACAAGAAGATCCTTCAAGTTCTTGTCGCGTCTATATGCAACCAAAGGTGCTTCACTGAATACTTCTTGGGTCACCGGCTCTGCTTGGAAGATAGGGAGGTGGCGGAAAAGGATCTGTTTGACAGTAGTACTGTGAGGGTGATGGGTCAAGATTAATTTGACTCTATCCGAAGTGGATTTATAGTGAGGTTTGAGGGCCTCCTGACGAGAGATGGGGTGCACACGTTGGAGAGCAGAGGTGAGAACATGTTCTGGATAAAGTCTGTTACGGAAGAAATCCAACATCTCATTTGCTCAGAAGTGGAAGTCATCGTCGTCTTGGCATAAACGGCGGAGGCGGAGAAGTTGGGAAAAAGGAAGGGAGTCACGACAGGCCCGAGGATGAGAAGAGGTATACAGGAGGTAGCTGTGGGCATCTGTCGGTTTGTAGTATACTGAGGTATTAAGGCCGGAGGGCGTGATAGAAATAGAAATAGAAATAGATTGCATTATTCCAATCTCACTTCGGCAGAGTCCCGTGCTCTCTCCCTTCTTCGCCGTAGAGACGACATTGTCATCAAACCGGCTGACAAGGGAGGAGCCATTGTCGTCTGGCAGAAGGACTTGTACCTAAGTGAAGGTAAAAACCAGTTGACCAATGGCTCTTTTTACAGGCCCAGGACCAGCGATGCGACTGTCTCTAACAATCGCATTGTACACAACACTATTAAACAGCTCATCACTAGTAATGATCTTCCTCCCGAAGCATCTCATCTTAGGATTCATGACAGCTCTTTGGGCAAGCCTGTATTTTACATGCTCCCAAAAATTCATAAGATCGAAAACCCTGGAAGACCTATTGTCTCAGCCTGTTCTTGTCCTACTGAACACATTTCTGACTTCCTCGATAGCATTTTCCAGCCTATCGTTGAGAATCTTCCCTCCTTTATCAAAGACACCAATCACGCTCTTACAACTTTCTCCTCTATCCGACTCCCAGCAGACCGCTCCTACCGTCTTTTCTTGCTAGACGTCTGTTCTCTGTATACCTCTATTCCCCACTCTGATGGTCTCCGAGCTCTTCGGTTTTTTTCTGGACCAGCGCACTTGCCCTTCTATATCCACTGACACTCTTCTCCGTCTTGCTGAACTGGTCCTTCAACTGAATTCCTTTGAATTCAATGGTCAGTTTTTATACCAGATTAGTGGTGTTGCCATGGGAACGAAGATGGGTCCCAGCTATGCCTGTCAATTCATGGGCCACCTGGAGCATCAGATATGGCAACAATACTCCGGTCCTTTCCCCGGGTTTTACCGCAGATATATCGATGATGGCATAGTTCTCACAGATATGTCTGAGACTGATTTACACCGCTTCATCGACTTTGTCAACCACTTTCACCCCACCATCAAGTTCACCTCCCTCGTCTCCACAGTATCTGTCAACTTCCTTGACATTACTATTTCTATCACGCCCTCCGGCCTTAATACCTCAGTATACTACAAGCCGACAGATGCCCACAGCTACCTCCTGTATACCTCTTCTCATCCTCGGGCCTGTCGTGACTCCCTTCCTTTTTCCCAACTTCTCCGCCTCCGCCGTTTATGCCAAAACGACGATGACTTCCACTTCCGAGCAAATGAGATGTTGGATTTCTTCCGTAACAGACTTTATCCAGAACATGTTCTCACCTCTGCTCTCCAACGTGTGCACCCCATCTCTCGTCAGGAGGCCCTCAAACCTCACTATAAATCCACTTCGGATAGAGTCAAATTAATCTTGACCCATCACCCTCACAGTACTACTGTCAAACAGATCCTTTTCCGCCACCTCCCTATCCTCCAAGCAGAGCCGGTGACCCAAGAAGTATTCAGTGAAGCACCTTTGGTGGCATATAGACGCGACAAGAACTTGAAGGATCTTCTTGTTCACAGCCGTCTCCCAAAGGAGAATGCCACTCACTTTGGCACACTACCCTGTGGTCGGACACGATGCAACACGTGCAAGTATGTCATCTCAACCCAGAAGGTGTCCTTTCCTAAGGCTACGTACACCATCACTAGTAGCTTCGCGTGTGAATCGCGCAATGTCATTTATACGATCATATGTAAACGTTGCTGCAAAACCTATATTGGCCAAACAGGCAAACGACTTGGGGACAGATTCAGCCAGCACTTAAATGACATCGCTCAGCAAAAGTCCACACCAGTTGCCATACACTTCAATGGTCCTGACCACCATGGTTCCATCGACATCCAGGTCACAGCGATCCGATCCTGCTCCTCTGACACTGCCAGCCGAGAACAGCTTGAGAACCGTCTTATCCACCGCATGGGGTGTCTAAAACCAGCCGGTCTCAACACTTTCCACACCTTTGTCTGAGGTCACCCTTTCCTCTCTTGCTCTATTTTGACTCTTTCCACTCTTATCCTATTTTTATGCCATCCTCCATTATATGTATGAATATACACTGTTTCTAATTTGTCTTGATTTTTTATTTCATATTTATTTATCTCCCACTCATTCTGTCCTCTTCTATTTCTAGTCCCCACTTTTATTACGTTTGGGTAGTTTATTGTTCGGTTTCGTTTTTTAGTTTTTAGTTTCTTAGTATGTATTGTGTACATCCGGCGGCAGAAGTCACTTCCTGTTCAGCCACGCGCCCATCAGGTGGACAGCAAATATTGATGGATTTCGATGCCTTGCCTTCAGGGAAGTACCTAGTTCTTATGTGTCCTATCTAGCCTTCACTTTCTTTCCTTTCCTGACGAAGGCCTTGTGGCCGTAACGTAGACTATTTTCTTTGTCTCTTGTCCTCGTAAGACGAATCACCTTTTTTTTGATTTTTTTTTCAAACCCATCCATTGTACTCCACGTCTTACCGCAGTTCCCCTCTACTTCCTCGATTTTTTATATAGAAATGTCTGCAATCCACACCAAATCAAAGGAAGGTGCTATAATCATTGGATATTTTAATGTCAAAGTATCGAAGGAGAAAGTTGAAGATGTTGCAGGATGAGAGAGGCGAAAAAGGATTCGTTAGTTATACTTTTTTTTTTTAAAGTGCCCTTGCTAACGTCAATCTCTGGCAGGGTTTAGTCGCCAATACTATCGTATCGTTGTTTCCATGTCTTCTACCATGCCTGTACTTTCGCATATACGTTATTTCATATGCGCCTACCGAGTATGCCTATATGCTTCATTTACACAAGCAAAGTTCGCATATGTAAGACAGGCTCATTTGTTAAGTTGCACAAAGTACGGGTATGTTTACCTGGCATTTAATTCGAAAGGGGAAAGAGATGGGTAGGACGGGCACTGATATACAAATATGAGTATGTGTATAAGGTCAACAGGTATGTCGTAGATTTTATGATAGATATTTAAGATCAATTATGGTCCCGTCTGAATAGTACTAGAACAGGTGATAGCTCAGTGGGAGATAAGGTAAAGAAATAGATTTTCACAAGTGAAATGGTGAAAGGTAAAGTCTGTCCCTGAAATTGAGAGATAATTTATCCAGCCTATCGGTCACGACTGAGATTTTTAGATCAGTTTTCCTATAAATATATATATATATATATATATGTGTGTATATAATATATATATATATATATATATATATATATATATATATATATATATATATATATATATATATATATATATATATATATATATATATATATATATATATTCAAAAACTCACCTCTACACACACACACAGATAAGTGACGACAATTAGACGCACAAACGTGAAAAAAATCTTAATGGATGTAGGGATATGTTGGGACGAGCTGACCAACACATGTAAATAAAGTTTATGTAAATTTTATTTATCATAAAGAACTTCCCAACAGCAATATTTTGAATATCAATCAAATACAAATAAATAATAGTTAATGAATTAATTATAGAGTTAGACTCATAGGTGTAATCCTCCCTCCCTCTGTTGAGACAAGATCCCGTTATAAGAAAGTTATTAACCCCCAAGAGTCAAAGATTTATACGCTATGGTATTGGATTTCCCTCTACAGTAAAGAACAGAGTTTATACGTTAATCTATTCTGAAAGGGACAGCATTAGCAAAACTTGCACACACAAAAATACACAAAGTGAGTACATGGATTTTACAATATATATATGAGAATTATTCATTCAACCTTCCTCTCTTCTCAGACAACCGTGGCCACGAACATTCTTTCTTACCTAATACTCGTGTTGTATCTTCTGGAACAATCTTTAGGACACACACACACACAGCAAATCCAGTGTTATATTTGGCAAAGAGAACCCCAGCTCCTCAAAGACAGGTTAACCTCACTTCTCCGGGGTGCGTTCGCTTTGTTATTTTTTTTTTTAAGGATTACTGTTTATGTCACATTTAATTTGTCCAGGTAAGAAATTTAACAGCGCTCACAGTGTCAATAGCTTGAGGTTTCCAGTACATAGGAATGGCAGGTTGGTAACTTCTCTCAGTGTAAAATTCTTTGTCACACCACAAATGGTCAAACGTCGGGAGATGTTAATGTTTGCTAGGTCGCCGCAACGGGCTGACTGTAAATGAAATTGGAAAAGAAATCTGGATCTATATGCCCAGTTACAAAGTCACTCTTAATGTTCTTTGGGTTTGTATTCTGTCTCTTTCTGGGTGTAAACACAGCCTCAGACCGGGTTACCTTGAAGAGAGCCAGATACTAATTAAATTGTTCTTTTGTATGGTTACTCTCAGATTTATATGGAAGCCGCTGGTAAGGTTTAGGGTTTGACCCAATACTGTGTAAAGGAGAAAAAAAAATACAAATACTTAACCATAATATAGTATCCTTAACCCGCGTAAAATATTTATCCACTTCGGTTATTTAACTTAAATCACAACTACAAGCTTACAGCTTGTCTTATCGTTTAAAAAAACTCACGTGAAATAAATTCTAGTCATTTTAAAAATTAATCATCATGAATTAGAAATAAATATATATTTCGTCAATACTCATAATGAACAGTGCATTTACTAGTCGGTTAAAATATTCTCTGACTGGTTACTATCTATTAATTAAATTTACTTTATAGCTAGAATAGTTTAGCTAGAAATAATATTTATTCTGCTAGCCGATGTACCACAGTAAAACCTAGAGAAATATAAATGACGGACCTATCTAGTAAATCACTCTGCACAGCAAAAAAAACTAGTAAAATATAATTGACGATTTTACCACTTAAACCACTCAAAAATACTAGTAAATATAATTACCTCAAACACAGAAATTCTAAGACTATCTCCAACGAAAAACTAATAATCACTAATACAAGTGATTCTAGAAATCGAAGCTAGATGTCTTTAAGATCTGTGGGTACTGGATAACTTGAGTCAAAATGCTGGGGTTTATATATTAAATTGGAAGAAATTCGCTTAGACATGTTACTTTTAACGCCTTTGGAGAATTCATCGTTTAATCTGCGAATCAGAGGGATTTTTCACACTAAAACCGAACACCAGAACCTACAGCTCTCGCTTAGATCAGGCATCTGCAATTTGCTAATCAGTGCAAATTTTACACGTCTCTGATCGTATGGACCATTCTAGCGATCAAGTTCCTTTGATCTTGCGATTCTCACCGTGTTTAATTACCTATCGAACGAACGGATTCAGGGGAAGGTAATAGAAATTGTCTGCCTTTTGGTTCCAAATTATCTACTCCTTCTTACTCAAATTTATTTCCCCTGATCGCTGTCTGATCTATTACAACGATTTTAAATAGCTGGCGTTAAAAATTACAGGTAACCGGCTCAGCGTTACTAATTAGGTCTGCTGGTAAACCTTCATCAAAGGAAATAGCGAACAGCAATAAAATATGCGTGCTAAATTAGAAAAAGAAACAGATCTCTGATTGTAGGAGGGTTTTGTGTTAACAAAACGTGCGTAGATGAAAGCTAGGTAAAAGAAAAGTGTAGATAATTAAATAGATATATGAACGCTATTATCATAATATGTCACAAGGTACTTTCTCAGAACTTTTTTTTTCTTAAAAAACAAAAAATGAAACAACATATGTTGAATTAGAGCTGCATGACTAATTTTATTCACTGTTGTTGTTCGTCCATCACGGGTGATGAAGACCACTCTGTTCATCCAATTATTTAGGAATATGTTAGGTTAGTCTATGGGTACGAAGGTGACTGATGAGCCCGATGCGGGCCTGGAAAGATCTCGGACAGTGTGGGCAGGGAATGTTTGCTTCATGTGAAGGTTTTATTACACGGTCCTTTCTAGCTTGTCTCCGCTGTTCCGCTGCTGCTCTTCTGGATGATTCGCATGCCACTGCACCTTAACGAAGAGATGTGCGCCAAGCAGTTCGGTCTTGCGCAGCAGCTTCCCATGTGTCTGGGTTTATGTCAAAGGTTTTCAATGACGTCTTTAACGTGTCTTTGAAGCGCTTCTTTTGGCCACCATGGGAGCGTTTACCCTTCTGCATCTCACCATAAAAGAGTATCTTTGGCAGTCGATGGTCTGGCATGCGGACTACATGACCTGCCCAGCGAATCTGTGACTGCATCAGAGTAGTATCAATACTAGGGATAGCAGCTCTGTCAAGCAAATGGCTTCGCGTCGCTATCAGCCATCCCGAACGCACACATCATCACACACCGCTTCCGCTGCACCATAGCATCAGAGCATAACTGCCAACACCCTCCCGAGAAATTGCACCCGATTCCACGTGACCACGCATCATTCATATGACCCATCACTTCCCCTCATTAGTGTCGAGATGAAGGACGATCAGCCGTACCAGTCCCTGTCCCCCATGGTGTCGCTGAGTGTGGAGACCTGGCCGCGATGCCCTTCGAGCACTGGTCTGCTCCGATCATCCTATCAAGGCTCCCAACATATTTTCCACCACGATGGGACAACCCATCCCTCACGATACACTAACTCGCGTACACACACGTATTTCCTGCCCTACCCGCTCCCCTTAACCGCCCTAAATATCCCGTACTATCATTCCTTTCGCACGCCACACATTTGCCCACTCACCACCCCCTTCCTTATCAAATCTACACTAAGCTCTACCTGATCAATCACCCCTAACGCTCGGACCGTGCCAAAAATCCGAACGCCACATACCAATGTTTCACTACCCACCATCTAACTTGATGCCGGGGACAACAACGCTCCCTCGACTCAGCCCGCCCTCCACGCTATCTAACCCCATGTGCAACATCCTCCTAGCACGCACTCGCATCCAAATGCAATCGCCATTCTGCCACTCGACTCACTAAATTCTCCTAAATACACTTCTTCTCCTATCTCACTCTCCTCTACATACTCCATCCACTCTCGCACTCCTTCATCACCACACACACACACACACACACAACACACCACACCATCACTATACACAATTGAAAGTCCCTCCTCCCCCCCCAACCCCACACCCCACACACCTCCAAACCCACCACATAACAGTCAACACACACCAAACTCACATCACCCTAGTTCCCAATGAAAATCCAAAACAACTGTTGTACATACTAAATAATCTATACTCACGCTTCCCGCCAGCTGTCCATACGCATCCCCACCACTACCTACCCACCTATCAAGACAGTCCACATTCCCCCCTCGCCGCGCCCCCGGGCGTCCAGTCCCTATCTGTCCTACTAACCGTCCTTCCCGCGAGCCTCTATTACAAGGCCAAGATGCAACGAAAACGATGTCACAAAACTAGCTAGTGATAACAACAAATTGAGAGCCTGAACGTATACCGACTCAAGAGCTCTGTCTCCTTCCCCTCACTGACATTGATAGCCCATCCTCTTGAACACCAGCCTAAGTGGGCTAATTTTGATTCCTCTACTATGTCAATATATGCATGTGTTCCCCCCCCCCAGCATAAGCCCATTCCCAACCCTACTCCCCCAAGATATCATTGATATATGCAATAACTAATGACAATATCCCCCCCCCCCCCCCTCATATAAGAAATACTATTATATCCCCTCCCACTGTACAAAACCAACTTGCCGTCCCCCTCCATCTACTTCCAGCCTAGTAACCGTCACCTTGACATACCATACTGACCTATGCCTAAAATATGACGTCACACTCACTCTAATATGTCACACTACATTCTCGCACCTTCCATCTGTTCAACTCGCTTCAGTGTGATCTAATATCCCCACCCCGTTCATCCACACTCCCCCACTTCTCCACCCACCCAAAACCACCCCCACACACACCACACGTTCCACATCAACTGCTCCCACATCGCTTCTGCTGACCACAGGCTACAAATTCCCGCATCCGCACTCTCGACACAGTCTATACCACTCACCACTGTCATCTAACCCCCCCATTGCTCTAACCTCACTTCGCACGGTGAAATCCCCATCCAGTTACACACGATGTGTCCAGATCTCACACTCTCAGTCCAGACTATCACGGGCTCACAGCCGGGGGGTATCTAGTGGTCAATATGGGATGCTAGAGAACTATACAAACCACTATAAAACCTGGTACTCAGACCTACTCATATATCGCGCACCTCCAATCACATGTGTTCCTCACAACCAACCGTAACATTATCGGCCCCTTCGCGTCAGACAGACCAGTTATAGTTTGATACTAAGGTCTGCCACCTATCCAACAACAGCCTTCCGACCTAAACGTAGAAATCCTCTACTACCCCTAACGCCTCCAAGCCGTCTACCGTCCACCAACGACCTCGTATCCCTCACAAGTAAGGATTCAACTCACATGATGAAATCCTATAACCCTCCTAGCCCTGGCACGATCGCGCCCAGTATTTGGGTACATCCACGTGACAGGCCCTGTTACACCTCCACATCCATTACCGACATCCATCCCAACGATCCGGCAAATAAAACGCCGCTCAAGTGCCCCAATCTAATCCCGAGGACAGTAGAACTCTCCGCGCGAACCAATCGCACTGACCCAACTCAGCACTATGTTGCAGCAACGCAAAGTCAACATAATGTCCTCAGTATTGGAGTATCCCTCAGTGGGGGGGGTACCACGGCACTCTAATCCATCACGTGAGACTATGTGTAGTCCGACAGATAAATGGCCTCACCGTCATACATTCGAGGACAGGACCCCTCCAACTCTCTGTGACTTCCTAAGTGGTTCCCATAACATCCCTCTATAAATTACTCTCGTAGACCAACTAGCCCCACACCCAGATCTAAGTGACCATCCCATGCTAACACCATCCGTCGTGTCCTAATACTATACATTGTACACATACTACAACCTTCTCACTCCAACTATGCGTTTATATAATTTGGTCCGAAACCACTGTAATCATCCGCGTACTCAACCAGTGTATACTGAATATTCAAGACAAACTACTTCCAGCCCAAGTCACGAATATTTTTGTCATACACCCCAATTTGCAAAAACGAACCGACCACACCAGACATCAACTCGATAAAGCCCAAATAGAGAACGATGGGACTCTTCAACAGACTTTCTGATTAACCCTGAGGCACGGGAGGTCTAGCCATCTACTATGATCACAGCACATCAAACTCTATTCTAAGTCTACGTTAGCACACATCTTGTGCCCCATGAATCTATGAATCCACCAAACTTGCTGAACGTACCTGCGCCACACAACTGAAACTCGCCAAACCCATCACCCGCTCCTAATCATCTCTAAAGTGTCACATGTGACGATCGCCATAGCCAAATGTGCATGAGGTCCCACCAAATCACAAGTCCACTCTTAGGTGTGTAGCCACCCTAACCGTTGCCCCTAGCCCACACCAGCTAAAATCAGTCTAGTCACGCTATAAACCAGTCAACACACTATCCAGCCCACAGTACTAACACCTATCCACCCCACCCCCAAGGCTCAAAATAATTTACCATTTTCCCACATCCGATGGCCACCTCTCCAATAGTCCACTCTGACCACCACTCAACACACATTCCGTGTCAGCTCCCCACCCCCCCCAGAAACGCAACCACCACCCCACCCGCAGCCCAGCCTAAAAACATTTACCCCAAAGCAAGACCTCTTACTCCCTAAATATCCTTGTTGTCCACGTTCAATGTACCATAGGCATTGACCTTATCATTCACCCAGCAACACATTTCAAGTAGCCACCTCCCATTAGTAAATGGCAAATCAGATGAAGTGTAGCATTCACGTAACCCCCACCACCCTCCCGCCCCCCAATAGACTTTGGGGTGGGTCCAACCCCCCTAACTTCGGATCACCAATACCACTCCCGACCACATGGGGGGGCAATCCATTTAATGTTGATCTACTGTATTTTTACAGCTAATTTTAGCACCTATCATGTAGGTCGCTTTTTTAGGATAATTAATAATTTTTCATTTTAATAAGTTGTTTAATGTACTGATAGCACGGTCTCAGGGGGGGAAACCAGTCTTCTCTTTTGGATGTTCGTTGTTACATCCATTTCCCTCTTACTTCTTGCACATTATTTATGTTTAAACGGTTTTCTTCTAAACTCTTATTTATTGTGCTTCGCTCCTCATTTTTCTTTTCGTCCCTTGAGAAATGAGAAAAAGCTAAGCTCCCCAGGATGGGTACAATAGAGACACTGTGGTGGGTAGCGCTGCTCGAGTGATTTAAAATTGATGCATGATAGAACTGGACACTAGTACAATCACCCAGTCACAAGAGAACCTTGTGTAAACATCGGAGACTATTTCCATCCTGGCAGACCCCACTATTAGAATCCTGTGACATGTAGTCGCCCTCTTCCTCAACTATTCAGTTAGAAATTTTCTCAGATCATTACCTTGCCACCTCGAAGCTTTATCATATCTGTATTCTGCCCCCTAGTAAGAAGAAATGTTAGAGTCCAACTCTAGAGTCCGTATTGCTACACATTAGATCAGGCATTTGAACTTCAATCTCAGACCGTAATCTTGGTTGGACATCAACTCCTATGATCACTTTCTCGATATGCAATCATTTCAATCGTATTGTTGCCAGATAACATCTAACCCCGTACTCTACTAACCTCCAAAAATCCAAGTGCAATGTATACCTGTTCACTCCGCATCCTGGCTGGTCAAACTATCTGGCCAAATCAGATCTGACTTTCAACTCATGAGTAGTTATTTTACTGACCCACACAACATACCCATATCATCTCAAGTCAATATACAAATACTCAGCCTATTCTTCATAGTGTCCAGCCAAAAGACAAACACCCCATGACCATCATGATATGTGTCACAACCATATCCAGACCATTATTATTGCTACATCATTCTAGGACCTCCGTGTTGAGACTTAAAACGACCCCCCGTCCTAGTCAACAACAGCGGGAAACACAGAGGTCCCCCAGGAATTTTTCCATTTGATCCAATTTCATACCAACGGAGGATATGAAATAGGGTATAATGATACTCCATTACCACAGATCTCGTGCATAAAATAGCTCACTCAAAAGAGTGAATGGTGACACTCTGTGACTAACCTAGTATTAACTATCCACCACCTAACTGTAACAAGGTGGAGATACACTTCAGTACAAAACCTTGACGGTTATCAGCCTAGCTGTGCATCCCTTTCTATCCTAATCCGAGCTATACAGTACTCCGAAGGCTACACCAACATAACATTGTAACCCCAACTTTGGTCTTAAGGATCCAATATATATAGTTGGTCTCTAGATTGTAGTATCAATTCCCAATGCACTCTGTCGTGTAAGACTATCTTGAACCAATTATTGCATGTGTAAGATAGATGAACAGACACGTTATAAGCGAAGTAAAGGCGGCGCATTGCCTTTCCTCCATGATTTAAAATCTGACTCATTAGCATATCCTGAATAATGAGTTTAGTGTTGAATAGAGAGCACACAGAAAAAATCAAGTGTGTCCGACATGTACTTCAGGCGACATACTTTGCAGTTTTTGCCGGCCTGAAGCTAAACCACGCTTACGCAGTGTAGGTCGTTGAACACTTAGAAATTGCGCCATCATGTCGAAGACGGTTCAAACAGAGCTGCGTTTGTATCCAGACAATGACTCTCGAAGTGAGCGTGAATTAATGTCGAATTTTAGGCACAGTGCCATGCTTTAATGAAAGTCCATGGAAGCTCATCGTAACAACCATATTCGATCCTCGAATATCAATGCTGCACGATCCATGTATTCTCTGTACAGCCTTTAAGGAATTTCAAGGTCTGCAGTAAGAAGGGTTGACCTGTAGTCATGACTCCATTTGGGTTGCGTTGACAAAGTCTGTGGGAATTTGTCGGACGAAACAATGAACAATCTACCAATGCCAAAACCGTCATTGCAAGTTTTCTACACTTTTCAGCATCAACAACGATACACGCTTTACATCTCAAAAATAAAGCAAAATCCCAACATTTCCCACAATATCATAGGCGACATAACACTACCATCATTAATCATAACCTAAAATATAAAAGACTTCACACACGGCCTAGAGCCACATGAATTAGACTCCAATAACGGCGCCCGCGGCCAATTCTACATCAAAAGAATAAGCAAACTTATAACATATACATTAAACAAATCGTCCTCACTTCATATGAACCACTCCAGCAAACCATATGCACATCCTTAAATTCGAAACACATTAAATCCAAGTAACCATTAAATTAACTAAGCAAGATGCAAACGCCACACACAACAAAATAATGTAAGGGTTCACATCAACACAAAACAACCAAATATGTCACAAAATAACAGGACTGAAACCACTTACATATTAACCCAGGTCCGAGTCTAAAACCAGCTAGAACCGTTCACTATATTACAAAACTGCATCCACAGCCACCTGTGTAGTCTCCGTATGTGCACCCCTTTTTCGATCAACGAAGTAATACTCGGACAATCCAGCGATCGTGTACCAAACAAAAATAATCGCAACAAAAAACCTATACAACTACCCCCATGCCTCCCGTAACATTCCAAACAAACATCCAACTTATGAAACAAAAACACAAACCCCCCACAATCAAAAAATAATACACAACACAAAACACAACTCCAGAACCCATAAACCCTCCCCCCCCCCCCCCAGACAATATCAACAATATACTTTAAATTCTTAGTCCACGATCGTGATAATCACACTACCCACAACTCCTACACTCCTCTATCACCAAGAAAAGAATAGAAGATAGAGTCACTATTACTATTTTAATATGTTATTATTATAAGCTGTTGTATGGTGGCATATCCCACTACGAAACATTAGCTTAGCAAAGCAATTCACAGTAGTGCTGATTAGCTTAGATAGACAGTACGGCATTCAACTGATTACCCTGCTCCCCAGTGGCCCATGGTACCAGTTCATTGTGGTGGGTATCAACATTCGTTTCAGTGAATTAGGTAGTGTTTGTACGTCCCATCTGTACGTGTCCCCTGCATTGGGGTACCCCCACCCCTTCCTTTATACCCGAATCTTCAGTCTGTCGTCTTCATGTAATCTTCACTCAGGTGTAAATTACACCTAAGGTACTGAGATATAATAGATAATATAAATCCTGCAGTGTTTAGATACATAATGTCAACTGCCAGGATGAAGGAGGAGAAATGTGAGTGTCAAAAGAACGTGTATGTGTGTAAGACGGCTGATCGAATGTTAGTTATAGTGTCACAAGTTTTCCATGTCAAATGCAGTGCATATGTTAAGAGGCTCTGGTAGTATACAACATAGCAGAGACCTCTCAACCTGACGTCACCCGAAAAGGTGCATGAATGAGTTCATGCGAGTCTCGAACTTGTGTGTATGTGGAACTAGACTTGAAGAAGGATACATCACCCTGTAACATACCGAAGGCACTCATGCTCTCGTTGGGCGGTGATCTAAAAATGTGGTGCCTGTCTGAACATGCTGAGGTCTGCGGACGGTGAACTATGACATCATTATGAGGACTGCTATAATGTGTGACTCTCTGAAGTAACGGTGATGAAATGGAGTTGGATGTTGATGTGTGAATTTGAGGTACACTCCACCTGACACTGGGATCTCCCTCTATGACAGGTGATTGAGTGTCAGTGGAAATCTCAGAGCTGTGCAGTCTGGTTGGACCCGTTGAGGGGACCACCCTGGCTTGTGCGGGGGGCTCCTTCATACAGAAAAGCTTACTACGGCACCTTCAAAACTATCCAATCTATAACAGAAATAGTGGGATTTATTGAAAAGACGTAAAATCCTAGATGACTATGAACCCTTTAATATGGCATTAAACGATCTAAGTAAGAGCAACCCTTGCGGTAAAGTGTAACACTCTACCCCCTCCCTGTAAATCAACCTAGAAATCGTGATACATGATGGGTGACCCCTAAGCGCGTTGTGGTTCGACGGTCTCAACGTAAAAGAAATAATGTATTGTAAAAAATGTGTCATTTAAAGAGTCGATATACAGAGACAGAGAAAGTTCATCGAAGTCAGCTAGACGAATATAGAGAGTCATATTTTCTCACCAGAAGTAAAATAAATAAGAATACGTATGGACCCGGTTGAAGACCCATAAATAAGATTATAAAAGATAAAGAGTTATAAGCAGAAAGAGAGATAACGGAATCTGTGCTCGAACGAAACCGTTAAAGAGACGATATAAATTTAATAGTATAAAATTAAAACCCGGTGCTCTGATGAGTAACAGGATTAGACGCGCACGTATCTGAATTACCAAATTCTCCAATAACATTGCTCAGGAGATGTATAACAGAGGGGTAGGGAAGCCCGAGAGGGTGAGAACAGAAATTAACAGAGGAGAGGAGAAGTAGGAGGTGTAGGAAGGAAAAAATAAAGGGGTAACAGATTCGGAGGGACCTTAGATGAACATGTAATGAGGGGACCAAAAGATACGCTAGACGGAAAACGAACTAGGATGCCCTCGGAGAAGCAACGGAGGGATCACCGCCTCCTCTAGGAGAGACGAGCGATCACCGTACGATCCGAGTCAGAGGGGGATGGGGTGAGGGGAGAGGAAGGAAAGAAACTCTGATTCTATGAGAAAAACCGACGTATGTGACAGACTTTGTGGACCAGAGGACTAGGACTATAGTCATTTAGTGACTTAGGTCTACGATGGACCGACTCGACTACAACTTGTGGACCAGGTAGAAAGGATATCAAACAAACCATCTAGACAATTTTAGACAATGAAAAGTCGCAAAGTCATGAGATGGGTGGCGAGGATTTTCGGGATTTGGGATTGAGCAGCTGAAAAGTCATGACAAAGATAATTGAGCACATAGGCAAAGCTATTGTCTAGATGTAGCGGAAGGTCACTTACACTTTGGGGCGGATTCCAGGGAAGAAGGAGCCAAGGAGTACTGGTAACACCAGGCTTGGGATCTTGGGGTGCCGAACTTGTGGGAAGGGTGGTGTAAGACCTAAGCGAAAAAAGAGAAGGGACTCGCAAGACGTGTCGGAGAGAATAGGAAGCTAGAACTGAAAGTCTGGATAAGTGAGAGCCTGAGACTCGAATGTGAGGTATTCTCTTCTAAAAACATGGAAAGCTAAGTCTCCCAGGACCAGGTCGTAATTAAAGGCACCCTCCTGTTCAATATGCCTAGGGAGGTACTTGGCGAGGGGATTTTAGGTTGGTCTTTTTAAAGGCAATACGATGATAGTGACCAGGTCTACAGCAGCTGGACGCAGAGAAGGTAAAACTGTCAAAAGGACAACCCGCGAGGGCGGTCATGGTATAGGCCAGCTAACAAAATGAGACATTTCTGGCTTCAATAATCGGACCTTGTTTTGGGACAGGCTATATAAGGAATTTCGCGCAGCACTGAGAGTTAAATGAACAAGGCTTTAAGCGACAGTTTGCGAGATGGTCTAAAGGTATTCATGGAATTTGGAAGTGTTAGGAGCCAAGAAAATGAATTTTCTAGACGATCTTGCAAGACAGGCAGAAGAGGCAGCATTGAGAAATGAACAAAGCAGTGAAAGCACAGTATACAAAATAACTAAAATCATCAGCGGAAAACGAGGTGCAAACAATATTACATTAGTAAGAGATAAGCAAGGAAATCTCATCACGACAGCAGAGGGACAGGAAACAAGATGGGCAGAGCATTTCAGAGAAACTCTGAACAAGGAACCACCAGAGACACAATTGTTCCTGAGGCTGAAAATGATCTAGATGTTAATACAGACATTCCACGAAAAGAAGAAATCATCACAGCAATCAAAGGGTTAAAGAACGGAAAAGCTCCTGGCCATGATAACTTACGAGCTATTTAAGACAGACCCTGAGCTAGCAGCAGAACTATTAGAACCACTATTTGCACAAGTCTGGACAACAGGGACAACACCAACGGAGTGGAACAAAGGAATAATTGTCAAATTGCCCAAGAAGGGAGATCATGCAGACTGCAATACTTGGAGAGGAATAACTCTTCTCTCAGTTCCCAGCAAAATACTAGGCAGGATAATTATACAGAGAATTTCAAAAGCAGTAGACCACAAACTGAGGAAAGAACAAGCATGATTTAGAAAGAACAGAAGATGTGTAGATCTTATATTTACCCTCAGGAACATTATAGAGCAGTGCTCAGAATGGCAAAGACAGCTGTACGTTAATTTCGTTGATTTTGAAAAGGCTTTTGACAGTATACATAGGGACAGTTTATGGAAAATACTGAGGGCTTATGGAATTCCAAGCTGCATAGTGTCAATCATCAAAAGCCTCTATGCCAACTTTACGTGTAGCGTTGGGCAGAGCAACCTAACCTTTGAGGTGAAGACAGGAGTACGACAGGGATGCCCCTTATCAACCACTCTATTTTTAACAGTATTAGACTGGGTGATGCGCCAGACAACAGAGGGCAGTCCAAGAGGAATAAGATGGACTACATTTTCTACATTGGAAGATCTGGAATATGCAGATGACGGTACACTACTAGCACATTCACATCAACACATCCAGGAAAAAACGGATAGGCTTAATAAGTATAGCCAGCAGGTGGGCTTGAATATCAATCTAAAGAAGACAGAGGTCATGACGCTCAATGTGAGCAACCCTGAGCCCATATCAGTAAGGAATCGGCAACTGGAACAGACAGACACCTTCACATACCTAGGATGCATAGTAACACCAGACAGCAGAGCAAGCAAAGACACAGACAACAGAATGAACAAAGCAAGAACAGCCTTTTTTAGTCTAAACAACATCTGGAAGTCCTCTCAGTACAGCACAAGCAAAAAATTAGGATTATATCAGAGCTGTGTGCTTTCTGTGCTTCTCTATGGCGCGGAGAGCTGGAGAGTTACAGAGAAGGAAATGTCGAAATTGTCCTCTTTTCACACAACATGCTTAAGAAAAATTCTCCGAATCTTTTGGCCAAGTACCATCACCAACCAAGATCTGCTTACTCGGAGCAAGCAAGAGGACATGTACACCATTATAGCTGGCAGACGCTGGAGCTGGGTTGGCCATGTTATCAGAAGAGACCCCGATGCCATCATAGAACAGCTATGCTATGGACCCCTGAAGGAAAACGAAAGAGAGGTCTACCAAAAACAACCTGGCGGAGGACTGTGGAGGCCGAGATGCAAAGAATGAACCAGAGCTGCGGCACTGTACGAAGGATGGCCACCGACCGAGCAAAGTGGAATCAATTTGTTGTTGCCCTACAAGACGCCACCAGGCGTGATGGCCACTGACTGCTTTGACGGTCGGCGGCTAAGGATCAAAGAAGACGAAGAAGGACAATGACCAGATTAAAAACCAACGCAGTTGAAGATTAAAGAAAGTGGAGATGGATAAGACACATCCACCCTCAGGAAACAATAATCAGTGTGACCACACATTTGGCTTGAATCCACAGAAGAAAAAGCAAGTAGGGAGCTTTACGAGAACATGGATAGTAGGGAGGAAGGAGAAACAAAAGGGCGGCCTGAATAGAAATTGTTGGTCAACAGCAGCTGCGTCCGCATGTTCCACATGTCGAGAAGAGGAATGCTACTGAAACTGTGTGGGCACTGGCGGATCTAGGAGTTTCCAAGAGAGGGGTGTTAAGGATATCAGAATGATAAGGTTCCCCCTCCCTGCGCTTCTTATTTACACATATTTATAGACAAGTAAAAACACAAAATAACAAATTTTGAAAAAAATGTGACAACTTGGTAGTTTTGTAATACAGTTACTCAACAATATTGATTGTTATTTTTAAAAAAAATATATTTATAACATAATTCCATGAAAGTAAGGTACAACTACAAAGAGACAAAATTTGATAACAATTCATACATATTTTATATTATAGCATAATATATTTTGATTTGGAATTGGCCGCCCGATCCAGAAATCATCTGCTTTTGGCGCCGTCTTTTGTCTTATTGTTGTATGCCTGTTCCCTTTATTGTCTTTCATTGTCCCGCCATTTAGAATTACTTGCAAACTACGTTCGCAACCTTTAGGGTACTTACCATTGCCCAGTACCAGACATGTTTTAATTCGTCCGTCGTCCGATCTAACGATTACTTACATTTAAGTCCCAAGTGTGTGTGTGTGTTGGGGGGGGGGATACTGTAGCGGTTGATATTAAATAAAGGTTTACAAAGTCCCAAGGTAGTAACGATCTACCCGTCGCCACCTTCTTGGATCCGCCAGTGCGCGTAGTTTAGTCAAGTATATGACTTCACAATGTGGTTCACCACAAATCTGGACACACTTAAAATGTTTTAATGATTAAAAAATTACGATCATTTATTAGTTTATTTTAATTGTTTAAAAAAAAATAACAATTTGACAGAAAAGTAGATACAGACATCTCATATATCTGCGATATTAATATTATTTTTGTTAAAGATAATAAAGTAAAATATAAAAATTTCACGTGCATCTTGGATTTGGCCCATCTTGTGTAATATTAATGCGATAAAGCGCTTTTGTGCAAAATTTTCAACTAGAGAACTATATGTCCATCATTAAATGTTCTTTGTATCCATTCTTATTAGCAGGGTTTTGTAGCCGGAGTGTGGGTCGGACATTTTTTTAGTGGAGTCGTAAAAGTATGTTTAGCCAGCTCCACAACCCTGCTTATTAGTGATGTTGGCCAAGCGCGCCGAAAATGTTCCAGAATGTACTTACTTACTTAGTCGTTCCCCTTCTACCGTGAGGTGTTGAGTTTTGGAAGAGAGAGCGCCAGACTATCCTATCGGCTGTCTTCCTTCTGGCCTGGTTCCATTCTAGTCCTCGGTCCTTCAAAGATTGTCTAATGTTGTCCTCCCAGCAGACTCTGGGTCGTCCTGGGGGTCTGGATCCCTGGTTCTTTGTTTCACATGCTTGTCGTGGTAGCCGATCTTCTCCCATTCTGCAGACATGGCTAAACCATCTTAGTTGGGACTGTTCTACTTGGGTCTGCACGGGGTGTGATTTTAGGCCTTGACGTATCGTCTGGTTGCGGATCATGTCTCTTCTTGGTACTTCAGCCACCTTCCTCAGATACCTCATTTCTGAGGTTTGGATCTGGCTTTTGTGGGTTGTAGTCATTGCCCATGACTCGCATCCATATGTCAAGACTGGGACATAGGTGGAGCGGTATACATCCATCTTCGTTTTCTTACCAACCTCTCTCTTGCTGAGGAATCCTCGATTTATGGCCTGAAAAAGTCTCCCAGCTGCTGTTTTTCGAGTGGCCAACTCTTCTTTGATGCCCCCCTTTCGGTCTATAATAGCTCCGAGGTATTTAAAGTGGTCGACCTGTTCCAGGACCTGTTCTCCCAGCTTAATCTGATGACTACTTTCTTCTCGTGATATCAATATTTCGAGTGGCAACACCGATCATAACACATTTTAAAAAATCATAGTAGACAGAAAAGTCGAAGATAGAGAGAAGGAAACAGTGTAAATTCAAGCAAGAAACATATTTTTCTTTTGTTGAGATTATTCAACCTACCTTAGTTACGGAGCAAGCACTTATCTTCTTACCTGACACACACTCTCACTTAACTATGTTATTTTATTTTTCAACAAAATAAAGAAATAAAATAAAAAATGTATAGCTGCTTTAGGCACTCTTACCTGGTTAGCAAGTGTTGCATTGTGGTCCTCACGCACTTACCGTCCGCCATTTTCGTTGCGTTCAGTGTGTGTTTGTGGTGTTTTGTACGTCCTGTGTTTACACGTGGAATTTAGGTATGATATATTTGTATTTAAAATGTGTTTGTAAATATCGTGGTTATTAAAATAATGTTTGTCATATATTTATCGTCAGGAAGGTCACTAAATGTGAAGTTACAATTTTGTGTGCCATGTGCTCGGCATCGTTGCCGCCATCAACAGAGCTACTGGTGTGAGTACTCAGATCTTGGAAAAATAAAGGCCGTACGGTTGAATTTAAAAAAAAAAGAAGTGATAGCCGTGCAAATACGTACAGCCAGTATTATTGTACAGGACAGCTGTCCAGATCGTTCTCTGCCAATTTGATAGGCCTATGCCTACTGTAGAAACTACGGAGCGTTAACGCTGGTTGTATTCTGACGTGTTAAGTGCACCCTGCCAGACAAATAATATCTGCCCGTTTTAATTAACTTGACACACGCCGAAGAAGGCATCTAGGCTACTTAAAAAAAAAAAAATCAGTAGCCCAATGATCATAAGTTGAAATGAACAGTGGGACGTCTTCGATGTCAATAATGTCATCCTAGACAGTCACCAACGTCGCTATAATTAGCCTAGGGTGAAGAATCCTGACCCATTATTAAATCGTCTGTAGGGCCTAAATTATTTTTTGAGGCTGTATGGAACACACGGCCCACTGTTCTTCATGTCAACTGATCATAAGTGCTCAGTTACTGATGTGCTGTTCTGTGTTTGAATGTTTCTCTTCTGGCACCTGTTGCTTGTATTCTGTAATTTTTGTGGTAGAAATGAATGGGTTTGAATCAAGGGCCTATAGTCTTAAATAATTGAGAAACGCATTAATATGGAATAATTTGGTACAAATGAATAACAGTGAGCTGTGTGTTCGATATAGCCTTAATAAAAGAATTCAGTGGTGCAGTAAATAGGTTAGGGTTAGGCAGAGTTGTTGTCAAGCCTTTCATAGTGAGGCTCGAGCCGCAAGTCCCTAATACTGGCATCAAGCTGAGTGCCGAGTTGAGCCTCATTTTAGATTTAGGCCTAATGCTGTTTATAGCCACAATCACGCTTTATCAAACAATGACATCGATCACTACAAATAATAATGAAAAATAGGCCTGCGGGGCCTAATATAAAGGATTTTATTTAGGCTACTGACTTTATTCAACCAGTTATTTTTCAGTATTACAGTTTAGAAATATTATCTTCTCAGGCGTGTTCTAGTATTTTCCCACCAATAAGTGTGTGCAGTATATGTTCCATCTAAGGCGGGATGGTAATGTTTACACATCCGTACAATATTATTTTTCCGGCAGTCGCTGTGTCTCGCGATGTTTGTCTAGCGACAGTCTCCCATTATATCTGATAGGCCTAGCCTAATATGAAGTAAACTGCATAGGCCCTAATGGAATTCTTGTAATGTTTGTGTGAAATTGCTTAACACAAGAGCATGTTTTCTTCTTCTTCTAATTAATAAAGAGTGCATTATAAATGAGGTCGGCGAGTCGTTTCACCAAAATTGGCAAGTCGAGTCGCTAATACCTAAATCTCAAGTCGTCTCCAGTGGAGTTGAGTTGATTTGACTCAAGTCTACTACGATGGGGTTAGGTTTAGTAATCTCAAACCCTAACCATTATCCTCCTATCCTTAACATTGGTGGCCACTTATTTGGATGACATCAAGGAACATGACCCATTATTTTTCATTTCAGTCGGCTAAAGGTTAGGGCTGGGAATTCTAAGTCCTAGCTCTACCAATGTGGGCGACTTATTTGGATAACATCGAACAAATGTCTCACTTGTTCTTCATTTTAAACTCATTTTTGCTGTTGCCTTTGTTCTCTGTCATACATTCCATATATTTAATAAAACTTTGCTTTCCAACGGGGGATAGCATGTCGCACTATATTATTAATAGGTGCATGCAGTTATTAAAAGGTGGGAGAATGTGTTAGCAGGTGACATAATGACTTGAGGGTTGGTTTAAGAATTCTACATTGTCTTTCAGAGCCATGAACCCCCAGCAGACAGAACCCGATCCAGATGCCATCAAAATGTTTGTGGGCCAGATCCCGAGAAATTGGGATGAAAATGACCTCAAGAACTTGTTTGAGGAATTTGGGCCTATTCACAGCATGAACATTTTAAGGGACAAAAATACTGGCCAAAGCAAAGGTCTGTGAATTAGTTTACTTTTGTATATTGAATTATTTTTTCTTTTATCAGTGTTTTCGTTTGTAACTCATCTTAAGGAAGGTTTAAATAAACCCTAATATATATACAGTAGACTCTCGATTATCGGGGGTCGCATTAACCGGGGCAGTAACAAATTCCGAAATTTTTAAATAACATTTCAAAATAATATTTAAAATGTAAACATAATTTTTCATTCGACTAGGCTACTTAATATGTACCAGAAATTTAAACTGGCGAAATTGCGAACATGTCATCGTCTGGAATTTCTGGGCAATGACGTGTTTGCAAAAAGTTCTACTATAAAGAAATCGTGGCGGAAACTTTTACCGGGGAATGATGAAGAATTTTATAGTGTAAACGAAGCTGTGCTCGAATTGTTGCATAATTTACGTAGGGTAAATGTATTTGTGAATGTGAAACTGCGCGATTGTATAAATGCAGATGATAATTTGCCTGGGCATGAAGTTTTAAATGATGAGATTGGGCAACGTGTTACTACTAATGAGCCTGCAGCTACTGGTGACACAGATCAGGAAGAAGGCACCCTCATACAAGAGAAAAGTATACAGCACAGTGCTGCTTTAACTAACGTTGAAAGCCTACTTGATTATTTGGAGCAACAGGAAGATAGTACCCCTACCGATACGCTATGGTTGTGAAATCTGCGTAGCACCATTTGCCAAAAAGTGAACAGAGGGAAAAAACAAACTCCTTTGCTGTATTTTAAATAAAAGGGTAAGTATGCAGGATAATTTTTAGTTTCTGTTTTAATTAGCCTATTTTCCTATATTTTTTGGCGGAGATTATCCGGGCCAATTTTTTTCCTTACCGCCGCGGATAATCGAGAATCTACTGTACCATTAAAAATAAATTGAGTGAACTTTGTGGATTGTGCATTAAATTTCAAATATAGGCATACATCTGAAGTTTATTCTGCAGTAAATGCAGTTTTTATTTTGTTTTGTTTCATGTGAAAAATAGAGAGAATGCAAAAGGTGTTATGTAATGATGAGTGTAATTGAGAACTGATAAAACGACAGCAGAACATCTGCTGCAGAAGTGCCCAACACATGAGGAACAAAGAAAGCACATATGGCCATCACCAACTGTCCTACCATTGCTGGGCAAAGTCTGGAGATTTGCTTCTTTGACCATTGCTTTCTTTAAACATAGTCAAGTTGACGATTCAGAGTGTAATAAGAAGAAAAAGAATAAATGTAGTCTTATTGTTTGTCTCTGGAACAGTAAGAACAACAAAATACAGTCAAGAAGTTACATACTTTTATTAATGTGTTCTTTCACAAAATAGAATGGTATAATAATAATGCCTAAGTGAAGATGGAGAGAACCAAATATCAGATGTGATGAAGATATCCTAGCATTGGAAAGGACACTTATTGACGAAGTCAGTTGATATCGTTACATAGCAGCCTTTATTCAGTGTTTATTCTGGAATCCGCTGTGTAAAAGAAATGAAGACCTAAAAACACGGACAAGGGAATGTGAGGTGGACATAAAAAGGTTATATGAGACTTGTAAAGATCATTTCTCTCTGGACAGAAAAGCTGGGTATGAATTTATCATAGGCCCATGCTCCACGGTGAGCTGAAGGTCGGTGACTAAATTTTACATATTGTGTAGCACAAAATGACGTTTTCCAAACATACTTTGTCTTACAGGTTAGCTCTTGTGTTGTTTTTTTCTGAGTTTTTTTTTTTTTTTTTAGGAGCGTAACTCAATTTTACATTGATTTCATTGCAGGGTGCTGCTTCGTAACATTCTTTACGCGTAAAGCTGCGCTTGATGCACAGAATGCTTTGCACAACATCAGAACACTGCCAACGGTAAGATCGTCTTATGTATTGTACATGAATATTGTACAGATTTTCAGAAAAGATCAAGTGATAATTTTCAGACTAAGAACATAGTCAGATACCATTTGTTCAACAAACTGAAAATTGGACAGGTAGGTATGTGTCCATATGGGGATAACTAACAGTAGAACATGCCCCCCAAAATTGGCGTTTCCATGAGAGGAGCAGGGTGGCCTATCCAGTTGAGGAAGAAACTGTATGGTGATGAGAGAAGCCTAAAACTGTCGGCTTTATAAAAGATATAGATGTGGTTATATAAGAGCGAACGAAGAAGTGAAGATTGTTTATATTAAAACTGGAATGATGGAGGGGTTTTTTGGTAGAATTATTTTTTGTACTTCATTTGTATGGTTTTCTAATGTTATTTTGTCCATCTTCAGATGCATCATCCAATTCAAATGAAGCCAGCTGATAGCGAGAAAAAGGGTGGAGCATATGGTATGTATTATGTTTGTGTTAAATACATTCTAAGAACAAATCAAGAATAACAACAAATAAGGAACTGCTATCATTAAATGATCTTGCTTGTTATAACATTCTAATATGTACAATTGTTAGCCAAGGTCAGGCAGGGAAATGTTTAGCAGATTCTTACTACAAGACTGACAGGACACCACAGAATAATAATAAATGGCAAAAATAGGTGGGAAGAAGCAGCAGTAGGGAATTGGAAGGAGCTAATCAAAGACAGAAAGAAATGGCAGGGGAAAAAACTGTTAAGCTGCAAAGGACCTTGGAGCAATCAAAAAGAAGAGAAAATTCATAGATTTGCAGTGTCAAGATCAGTTTGATTACATCTAGTGTCAAGATGTTTGGTCTGTCATTTCTAGTTTTGCATGCTACATTTTTTTCTTCTTTTCTTTGATCCATAACCGCCAACTGTCATAGCAGTCAGTGGCCATCACGCCTGGTGGCATCTTGTAAGGCAACAACAAATTGATTCCACTTTGCTCGG
The DNA here is from genome assembly GCA_024509875.1 of Oreohelix idahoensis. Taxonomy (NCBI): domain Eukaryota; kingdom Metazoa; phylum Mollusca; class Gastropoda; order Stylommatophora; family Oreohelicidae; genus Oreohelix; species Oreohelix idahoensis. The sequence goes on from JAMPIV010022805.1 coordinate 280,982, forward strand.
TTGGTGACCATCCTTCGTACAGTGCCCCAACTCTGGCTCATTCTTTGCATCTCAGCCTCCACAGTCCTCCGCCAAGTTGTTTTTGGTCGGCCTCTCTTTCGTTTTCCTTCAGGGGTCCATAGCATAGCTGTTCTTGTGATGGCATCGGGGTCTCTTCTGAGGACATGGCCAACCCAGCTCCAGTGACTGCCAGCTATGATGGTGTGCATGTCCTCTTGCTTGCTCCGAGTAAGCAGATATTGGTTGGTGATGGTATTCGGCCAAAAGATTCGGAGAATTTTTCTTAGGCATGTTGTGTGAAAAGATGACAATTTCAAAACTTCATTCTCTGTAACTCTCCAGCATTCCGCACCATAGAGAGGCACAGAAAGCACACAGCTCTGATATAATCTTAATTTTGTGCTGTACTGAGACTTCCAGATATTGTTTAGACTACATACTTGCATAACAGAACTAGAGTCACTCTTGACGGTCTGCAGAGCAGAAAAGTGTTGCTCCATCAGGGGGTACCTCAAGGAGGAGTAATTTCCCCAACACTCTTCCTTGTTTACATCAATGACCTGGTGAAAGATCTCCCTGCAGGAGTTAAAGCTGCCTTATATGCAGATGACCTAGTACTCTGGTGCGCTGATGAAAATGTCACACAGCAAATTATAGAATGCAGCGGGCAGCAGACATGCTAGTGTCATGGGCAGAGAAATGGCTTATCACAATAAACACAAACAAAACCTCCACAACACTGTTCTCCCTCGCCCCCAAGGACAAATCAGCTAACATACACCTAGGGACAACCGTGATCAAGGAAGAAAGCTACCCCACCTATCTTGGGGTGACATTTGACCAAAGGCTTACATGGAATAAGCATATTAAAAACGCAGAAGGAAAGGCCCGAAGACGACTAGGCATACTCAGAAAATTAGCAGGTACCAACTGGGGAGCAAATGAACGAAATCTAAAGAAGATTTATAATGGAGTAATAAGACCACACTTAGAGTTTAGCCCAGCAGCATGGTCATCAGCTGCTAACTCACATCTGCAGTCTTTGGACAAGGTGCAAAATCAAGCTCTCAGGCTCATTACAGGAGCCATGAAAACTACACCAATAACAGAGATGCAGAAGGTTGCTGGATTACAGACATTGTCCCATAGAAGAGACACAAAAACCATGATCCAGATGGAAAAGTACAACAGTATGCCAATGCACCCAATGAAGGCAAGACTAGATGATCTGGCATTGGGACGTCTAAAGCGTAGCAGCTTTGTGCATCGGCGGAAAAGACTTATAAGACAGCATCAAGAAGACCTATCCATGAAGACAACAACACTGAAGCCCACCCAGTACCATGGGAGCAGGCCAGCAGTGCCCTCCAAATTAATACATCAGTCAGTGGTCTCACAAGTGGATGTGAGTATAATGATCTGCAAAAACGAACTGCTACATTGAGTATGATCCAAGAAAGCTATCCCGATCAATCATGGATACATGCCTGTACAGATGGATCAGCAACTAATGCTGTTAGAAATGGAGGTGCCGGTATCTTTATCTCATATCCTGACAACCACTATGAGACTAGGCACATTCCCACTGGTAAATTCTGTTCCAACTATACAGCTGAGGTTCAAGCTCTAGAGCAAGCTGCAAATATGATTTATAACACCAACTCTGACTGCCACCAGGTAGTCATCCTCACAGATGCACTGTCTGTCCTGCAAGCTCTCAAGGGTGGTAAACTCCCGCATCTGAGAAATGAACTAAACAAGGTAGCTGCCAAAAAGAGAACCATACTTCAGTGGGTACCATCTCATTGTGGTGTACCCGGAAATGAAAAGGCAGATAAACTTGCAAAAAAGGGAGGAGAATGTGAACAAGAAGATAATGAAGTCACATACTTTGAGAAAAAGAGAGCTATCCAGACTATCAGAAGAGAACAGAACCAACCCAAAGACGACTATCACACTCTCGACCGGCAGGGACAGATAACTATTTTTCGACTCAGGACAGGGCATAACAAACTGAATAAACACATGCACAAGCTACGATTGTCTGCTTCACCACTGTGCACATGTGGATTAAACGAACAAACTGCTGAGCATGTTCTACAGGACTGTCCTCTGTATGACCAGTTAAGAAAGATATACTGGCCCAATGACTCAACACTAAACTCAAAGCTATATGGAGTTAAAGAGGAACTTCAAACAACAGTCGAATTCATCATGAGAACTCGTCTGACGGTGTAATCATCAAAGATGCGATCGCAAGAAGAAGAAGAAGAAGTTTAGACTAAAAAAAGCTGTTCTTGCTTTGTTCATTCTGTTGTTGATGTCTTTGCTTGCTCTGCTGTCTGGTGTTACTATGCATCCTAGATATGTGATGGTGTCTGTCTGTTCCAGTTGCTGATTCCTTACTGATATGGGCTCAGGGTTGCCCACATTTAGTGTCGTGACCTCTGTCTTCTTCAGATTGATGTTCTGGCCATACTTATTCAGTCTATCGGTTTTTTTCTTGGATGTGTTGATATGAATGAGCAAGTAGTGCAATGTCATCTGCACATTCCAGGTCTTCCAGGGTAGAGAACATTGTCCATCTAATTCCTCTTGGACTGCCCTCTGTTGTCTGGCGCATCACCCAGTCTATGGCTGTCAACAATAATGTTGATAAGGGGCATCCCTGTCGTACTACTGTTTTCACTTCGAAAGTTACATTACTCAATCTAACACTGCATGTAAAGTTAGAATAGAGGCTTTTTATGATGGAAACAATGCAGCTGGGAATTCCATAAGCCCTCAGTATTTTCCATAGGCTGTCCCTGTGTATGCCGTTGAAAGCCTTTTCAAAATCAACAAAGTTAATGTACTGTCTCTGACATTCTGAGCACTGCTGTATAATGTTCCTGAGGGTGAATATATGATCTGCACATCTTCTGTTCTTTCTAAAACCCGCTTGTTCTTTCCTTAATTTATGGTCAACTGCTTTTGACATTCTCTGGATGATTATCCTGCCTAGTATTTTGCTAGGAACTGAGAGGAGAGTAATTCCTCTCCAGTTGTTGCAGTCTGCAAGGTCGCCCTTCTTGGGCAATTTGACAATTATTCTTTTACTCCACTCTGTTGGTGTTGTCTCAGTTTCCCAGACTTGTGCAAATAGTGGTTCTAATAGTTCTGCTGCTAGTTCAGGGTCTTCCTTGAATAACTCTGCATTTAGATTGTCGTGACCAGGCACTTTTCCATTTTTAACCCTTTGATAGCTGTGATGATTTCTTCTTTTTGTGGAATGTCTGTATTTACGTCTAAGTCACTTTCAGCCTCAGGAACATTCAGCTGAGTCTTTGGTGATTCCTTATTCAGTGTTTCTCTGAAGTGCTCTGCCCATCTTGTTTCCTGCCCCTGTGCTGTGGTGATGAGATTTCCTTGCTTGTCTCTTACTAACGCTATGTGATTTGCACCTCGTTTTCCACTGATAGTTTAAGTTATTTTATAAACTGTGCTTTGTTCATTTCTCAGTGCTGCCTCTTCTGTCTGTCTTGCAAGGTCATCCAGAAATGTCCTTTTGTTAGCACGGGTTTGATGTTTTACTTCCAGCTGATTGCCGTTCACTATATATTGCCTTTAACCTGAGAGACTTAGCTTCTGTTTTCTTTCTTTTCATTTCCTTTCTCTTCGCTATGGTGTTTAGCGTTTCTGGTATTATCCAGTCTTGGAATCTGATATCGTCTCTATGTCGACCACGAAAGCTTTTCTGGTGAGGGGGGTCCTTAAGTTTCATGATGTTAATAATATCTTTTCTGTTTGACTGTTAATACTGCAGAAGCTTATTAGTTTGTCCCCATTCTCATTTACTGTTCCACTGTCGCATTGCCCCATTACTCTTTCATTAATTATTGTGTGTTCCAACTTTTGCATCAAGGTCTCCCATTACTATAATAAGATCATACCTGGGTGCAGTTTCCATTTCCTTTTGTACCTGTTGATAGAACTCATCTTTGATCTCTTCATCGCTGTCGTTTGCTGGTGCATAGCATTGTATAATTGTGGTGTTGGTGAATCTCCCTCTCAGTCTTGTTCTTATCAGCCTGTTGTTGATGGGTTTCCATTTCTTTCTTCAGGATAATGGCTACACCGTTGTACTAACCATCCTCACTACCAGAATAAAGTACTGTTTCCCCTGTAGCTGTTTTTATTCTCCCCGTCCCTGTTCATCTGCTCTCGTTTATTCCCAGGATATGTAAGTTGTAGTTCCTCATCTCTGCTGTGATTTGTCTCGGCTTTTCTGCCTCATTCATAGTTCTGACGTTCCAAAATCCAATTCTGGTTTCGTGTTTTGCAGTCAGGGCATCCGTTTTCATGCCAGTGGCTTCCTTTCGGCTTTCACCACTGGCAGTCATACGTGCCTGAGACTGGATGTCCGTCCCGCATCAAAGTTTTTCCATTTGTTGCCGTTTCCGTAACATGTGCGATTTTTTACATAGACAGGGGTGCCGGCCCTGTGCTAAAACCCCCAACCTGGAGGACCAGGGTACCAGCTTTTGTCTGACCCCCTACCCACGCAGAACAGTCTAGCTTGGTTGAACCTACCAGGAGTAAAACTCCCACTGGCATAGCTCTGGGAATTGTCAGGGTACACAAGCTTGCCATACACCTCTACAAGGTATAGGTACCATTGATGCTGCATTTACCATTGCTTTAACATGTCTGCAGTACACATTGCTAAAAGAAAAAGAAAATTCAGTGTTATTTTAAAGGCACGAGCTATGTTTAGATATCTTACATTCTGTGTTCATAATTTAATGATAATTTCTTCTGTTGATCAAGGGGAGGATAGAAAGCTGTTTATTGGCATGCTGTCCAAAAAGTATAATGAAAATGATGTGAGAATGATGTTTGCTCCTTTTGGCACTATAGAGGAATGTACAGTTTTAAGGGATCCTACTGGAATCTCTAGCAAAGGTAAGTCATGTCAAAAAACTTTGCTATTGTGCTTCTTTGTGCAAAAAATAAACAATGGAGGAAACCTTGAGTGTTGTGAACAGTAAATAAATAAGTAAATAAAGGTAATTAACAGGTACCCGTTGCACATAAAAGATGACACTAGACAACAGAAAAGAAAATATATGGGATAGGCTTACCGGGTCGCTCACATAACTCTGCTACAGTAGTTTCCTTATCTAGTACCTACAAATAAAAGAATAATAATTAGTGTGATCACTCCTGTAGCACTTTGTTAAAACTATCATTAATCTTTTGTGATCGAAAAATCACTTTTAAGAGGAGACTGTGATGATTGTTAACCGTAATAAACTGTTGTTTAGGCTAGTTTACTGGTTGCTAATGGCAATTTGTGTTGCAGGCAGAATTCATGGGTTATCTCATGTGTTCATTTTTAATTTATCTGCATATTAAAGTAGTACTTTTTGAGTTTAAACCATTGAATACCACTGATAACATAAGCATACATATTACACGTAAATGCAAGATGAGTCACAGAATTTTCGTGATTTTTTAACATTATCATTAAAAATACTGCAGAAATTTTGGGTTGTAAGCTTGTGAGTTTTTTGCTTTTGGTGATTTTTAAAAAGACTTCTTGGTTCCAGTTACATTTTCTGGCTAGGTTTTGGTGCAGTAAATCTGTTATTGGCACATAAAATGACTTGGCCCATAGCTGTTATTGCTGTGTGATTTAAACATTTTGCAGAAAACTGTGGTCGGTGTTACTGCTCTTTTTTTAGCTTTTACTTATTTTACAAATATGTCTTGTACTTCTTGGCCTGTTTAACATTATGTGCTTTCAACAGGCTGCGCATTTGTTACCTTTTCTTCAAGACAGTGTGCGCAGAATGCAATTAAGAGCATGCATCATTCCCAGACAATGGAGGTAAGTTAGGTACATACAGGATTTTTTTCCTAATGGTGAAGTTTTCCAGTGGACTCTGGGGGTCTGGATCCCTGGCTCTTTGTTTCCCTTGCTTGTCGTGGTAGCCGATCTCCCATTCTGCAGACATGGCCAAACCATCTTAGTTGGGACTATTCTACTTGGGTCTGCAGGGGGTGGGATTTAAGGCCTTGACGTATCGTCTGGTTGAGGACCATGTCTCTTCTTGTTACTTCAACCACCTTCCTAAGATACCTCATTACTGATGTTTGTATCTGGCTTTTGTGGGTTACAGTCGTTGCCCATGACTCGCGTCCATATGTCAAGACTGGTTCGGGTTTTCTCAAGTAAAATATTTTTGCTTATTCAGTCGGTTGCAAGAAATACAGATCAAGATATTATGTATAATTATTTAATCAAGTTATCAGACACGGGTACCAAAATTACGTTTTAATAGCAGCGGTAGCATCATCATTGATTTATGATAGTGCATAATTTATAAACATTTTAAATTAACAACACTTAAATACATCACTTTCCTTTTCACTCCGCATGGAGCCACCATGCAGCAGCTGGTCCCCTTTCTGGGCGCCTGCACCAAGAGTTCATCTGTTCTTACAGTGGTGGTTTCTGTAGCAGGTGTTACAATGACGATGTTGCCAGCCTCGTGCACACCTTCATTTTAGTTGCCCTGTACAGTAGTTTATGAAATGTTTTCCTTTCAAGGCTGATAGATTTATTAGTTGCCATACTCATCTGGTCTTATGTTGATTTCCCTAAATGAGCAGAAGTATTAAAAATAGAACTTTACCTCATGATTGTTGAAGTGAAAATGCTGGCGAAGACAGCAAGAACTTGAACTGATGGCACATGACAGGAGGACTTGGCATGTGTTTGTTGAAGGCCTATGCTCCTTGGAGAGCTAAAGGGTTTTGATCCATTGACCTCATGATTGGTTGATCATGTGTAATTTATCACTTGATTAGTGCAACAAGTAGTGTAGAGTATACAGTTTTGGCTTTTTCATTTTCTACACTGCTGTTCCTTTTCATCACCTCCAAGAACTTATGTGGCTTCTTCTCTCAGGGCCTGGTAACCATCGCCTTTGGATTTTTGGACTTCTTCCCATTGCACAACCTTTAGCAAGTGTCATTTTAATCATGAACTTGTTGCTGTAACAGCAAATCCTCATTGCTGGCTGTGTGCTTTCAGGTTTCCTTCACATCCTAGAATAAGTGATGAATGTCAACTGTTTGCATTATAAAAATACATAAATACATCTGAAGTTCATTAAGCTGTATGTAAAGATACATTTTCCAATACTGGGTTTGAACTCATGATTTTAAGTTGCTTTAAAGTAACATGAATTCAGTTTACCATTTAAAGTTGTGACTGTGTGGAAGAAAGATCTAAGCCATTGTGATGTGATTAAATTATTGCGCGGGGGGGGAAGATTGCAAAAACGAGTTGTGTTCTTAGGTCGTGAAGATTTTTTTAACAGGTACATCTGTACCTTGCGTATTGATGTAAAAATTGTCAGTATTCATGAGGGTAATCGCTCTGTGAGACATTTGTTGTCAATCATATATGGACATGTCATTATTTGCTTTAACACATTAACTACCGAATTGAAAAAAAAACTGGCCGAATTAAATTTTGTTCCCATTTTCATTCTGTAGGTGTATGAAGGATTAAATCTCTAGTTTTCTTAATTTTAAACTGATTTTTATGTGAATTATATGTCATTTTGATGATAAATGAATGTACTATTGCCTAAAGCTGATAAAAGGAAAGTTTACTTAATATGGTAGACATTATTAGTAATGTAAAATGGTTGACAGACAAAAATCAATTCAAATTTGTTTCCAAATTATCAACTTATGTTCAAATTTGTTTCTATGGTAAGTAATACCTTTCTCTGGGTGATTATCATGTAATATATCCAATAACAAGAAAAACAAGCCCAAGAACACACACACTGACTAATATTTACACTATTGGTAACTTGCATAATCACACCTATGCCACTTCCCAAAAATTTCTGAAATTGTTTCCTCATTTTCTCCCTGTAAGTGTTTGGAGAACTTAAGCTGCAGATTTATTAATTTTAAACAGATTTTTATTAATTTTAGTAGTATAGCCAATGACAAGAAAAACAAGCCCAAGAACACACACAATAGCTAATAAATACACTATTAACTCTTTCATTCCAGAGTTATTTTGCATGCTGTGCCAGACTTTTTTTGGGGCAGAATTTTATAGAGTGAAGTGTTCATCTTTCAGTCTAAATTTTTTTGTGAATTTTCCTTTGAACTAGCACATATTATTTATCAACATGAAGGGGAATGGAAGGAGAATTGTAATTATTAATTTATTTTGTAATATTAACAAACATGCTGTTAGTAGACATTAAAACATGATGAATGTTATTTGAAAAACACAAAAATATTGAAAGCAAAATGTGCACTTACTGATGGCCAGCTAATGTTGTAGTCATTATAATTTACCATTCAGTCTTGAAACATCAAGGTAATCCATTTTTGAAATAACACAACACTAGATATAGCAAAATTTAGTGCATTTATGCAGTGAATGCTGCAGCCACTAATAACTTCACAACACTGAACAAATCTTATTGCTTTTCCTTGTGTGGAGTCCATAATAACTCAACATCTGGTCAGCCTTATCACAACCATTCATGCTCATATTGTAGCTATGGATAGTGGATGGTTTGGTTTTTTGCCTGTGTGTAATGTCTTCAGCATTTCCATTTGAAGTGACTATCACCACAGGTTTTTTTGCCTTTTTATCCTTCCATGCAGTGCACACAATTCTGTCATCTTTAGAGACCCAGTACCGGCTTTCCATATGTTTCAAGGAAAGACCTTTCAGAGCAAGAGGAAAACCTTTTCTATTGGTCTGGAGTGTCCCTGGGAAATAGAATTTGTATTCAAGAAGGAAATCAACTAAAGCTCTGGTGGTGTAATACCTGTCAGCATAGATGTGGTATCCACTTCCAATGGATGGGTTTGAAAAAAAAATCCCATGCCCCTTGAAAACAATAATCATCATTTCATCAGTTGAAAAATGTTTTCAAATGGTATAAAGGCACTGTTGAAATTTGAGCATAGCATGTCCACAAAAGGCTCAATTTTGCTCTTTCCATCAGCATCTGCATCTCCCACATGAAGCATTGTGTGATATATAGCCTCAAATCTCTGTCTTTCAAACATTTTGATGTAGAAAGGTGTATACAAGCTTGGCTCTCTTGAAAAGTAGTCACATATGCTTGGTCTCTTATCCAACCCCATTGAATTAGTGACTGCAATGAATTTTAAAAATTCATGCCTATTTACAGGTTTCCAGTTGTTATACACTGATTGTTTTTGAGCTGGGGTGTTCATCTGTACACGTCTTGTGGCATATTCATTGATGCTTGTGATTATGTATTCCATCACATCATTTCTTACAAGTGCCAACAAGCAATCCAGTGGTGTTGATGTTTCATCAACATATTCTAGGTTTACACCTGGTGCTGTTTTTGTACCTCGTGGCTTGGGGATAAATCTAAAGTTGTTTGAAGTTTTAACCGTACTTCTAGCATCATCAGCAACCTGTGACCAGTCATCTAGTGTTGTAAGCCTAGCTTTCTTACCTTTTGATGGGCCAGGCTGGGGCAACGCCCTCTTGTCACCTGAATCTGAAGTATCTGACATTGCTGCAACACTTCCAACGTCTGATAAAAATCAGAGTCCATCATGTTCACTCTCCATTATATTTTCAAGTAAACTTAATGCTTTAGACGCAGACATTCGTCTAGAAGGCACAGAACTAATAGGAATATGACTTGCCATAACGCTATAGCCACACACAAATTTTTCACAAAATTGGATCACACCTTCATGCGTATGGTACAGCCTAAAACAGTTCTTTGGATGGAGATGGGGCTTTTCGGGGCAACCGATGCAATAAAAATTTGTTCTGGCTCGTTTCGCAGGTGTTGAGCACACTATACAGTTCCTATCTTTGTCGGTGTAATCCACAATGTGCTTTGCACCCTCAAATCTTTTAACTTTGTTTCCTACAAATTTCCTACCTTTCTTGTTGCTACTTGTGGCTACTAGATCAGGTGGAGTTATGGAGGCAGCCTTCTCAGTCAACTGATCAATCAGTTTGTCTTTGAAAATTTTCAATGTCACTGACTTCTCATCAGCATGACTGAGGGTGTACAATATATGGGCATTTACCTAGGACACCTCTATAGTCCAGTAGAAAATTTTCTAGTTTTTCTTTGGAAATTACCATAGTAAGCTACCATTTGATCATTGTGGTCACATCCATTCATGCAAAAATTGTACTGGTTTGGGTTTTTCGACTAAGTTGTGACGTCGAGTTGTGACTTGCACCATCTCAACTGATGTTTCAGTGGACACAACAATACATGGTTTCTTTGCCTTTATGTCTCGCCAAGCAACACATATCTGAGATCCATCACCATTTTTGTACCACCTGGCTTCTCGGTGATGGAGGGAGAGGGTCTTCAGTTGAAGGGGAAAGTTTTTCTGTTGATGTTGACTGTGCCAGTATAATGAATGCCCTTACTCAACAGATAGGTTATCAGTGTATCCACAGTGTAGTATCTGTCAGCAAATACATGGTGGCCCTTCCCAATTCCTTGCAGCAAGAAATCAAATACCTTCACCGTCTGACTTGTTGTAGAGTCATTAGCAAGAATATATGATGTATTCTTCCCAAAGTATGTCAATACAGAATAGACAGATCCTGTGGCAGAATCACACAATCCAAAGGTCTTAATGTGATACTTGCTTGGCTTTGTTGCATTGTACTGCTTGTGTTTCCAGCATCCATTATACCCAATAACCATTTCATCAATGGCTAAATTCTGAAATGGATAAAATGCATCCTGGAATTTCGCAATGAGCAAATTTAAAAAAGGCTCCATTTTGTCCTTCCCTTCTGAATCAGCATCTCCAACATGCATCATTGTATGGTAAATTATTTCAAACCTAGATCTTGAAAACATATTGCCATACCAGGGTGTATAACCTTTAGCACGCTGCGGGCGCAGCGTTGCGCCGAACGTAACCTATGTTCTCCATGCTGGAGGCGCAATGTTGCACCTTACGGATATCACCGTTTCTAGCATGAGGACTTGTGTACACGTGATTTTCAGCCCCGGATGTTAAGTTGTAATTTTATTTGCAAGAGAGTTAGCTTCCGTTTCCGATCTTAAAAAAGTGATGGGTGTATCCGCGTTTATTTTTTGTAAATTTTTAAAATCGAAATGAATCGGCATCAGACACGCGGCCATTTTGCTCTAATTTTATTGTATTCTGACGCCATGCGGTGGGGATGAAATTTTTGTCTTTATAAGCGCTGAAATCGGTTCTCAGAATATGTTTGATGGCTGAGATGGAAACGAAAGTAAAATGGCCTTTCAAGTATGTATAATTTTTGGGGTTAGGATTAGGAATATCGGAAAAAAATAGGATTACGGCCGAATGTCACGGCTGGCTAGGGAGTTTGTTGCTTTGCTACTGATGATGGGTGTAACGAAAAGATCGTCATTTGATTTGTATTGCTCTATTGGTCAAATGACTTTCATTGAGATGCAAGGGATATGGACTCTTCGTTCGTTGGTCATTTTTTTAATTTTTTTTTTTTAATTTTAAAATTAAAAAAAAAATATTTTTTTTATTTTTTTAAATTTTTTTCGTTTTTTTCATCTTTCCTTTCCTCTCTTCCTATCACATCTAACATGTACACAAACAAATTTTATATCATCAGATTCATCATTCATTCATTTCTATACAGTCTAAAAATTAGAGCAATTGACCAAAAAACAAAAAAACTATAGAATTTACAAGTCACCCACTATAAAAATGAGGGGTTGTGAAAAAGAATGCAGTGGTTGGGCAAGTTTTCTGAATTTTTATGCAGCGTGCTAAAGGATAATTATGAGGTGTCTGTGCCCAATAGTCTTTTACCGATGGCTTTTTATCTAAACCCATCGCAGTTGTTACTGCGAAAAATTTCAAAAGCTCGTAGTCAATGACAGGTTTCCAAGCAGCAGACAAAGATCTGTTTGAAGATGGGGGTTTTGAATTCTTTATGTCAGCATAGTCATTTATTACTTTGACCAAAGAATGTAAAACATCTGGTGTCAGTAATGTAAGCCAGCAATATGCACAGAGGAAGTTGCATCAAGATTTGCTTGCAAACCTGGTTCATGAGTTGGATCAAAATAAAAACTATTCGTTGTTTTACCCTCAGTCACTAGCTCCCATTGTTCTCTTTCTTTAGTTAGGCCTATAGTATTCCCTGCACTATTGGTAACTCTAACTGAGGTTTTTGCTCTCTTACGACCCACCGATGGCCCAGGACTTCTAATATCTTCGCTATCTTCACTGCTTGAATTGTCACTACTACTGTTATCACTGCCAGAAAAATTACTACTTGAATCAATGTCCACATTGTTTTCACTGTCCTCCTCGTCGCTAGATCTATCAATCAATTGCTGAAATAAGTTTCTAGCTTGTTCAGCAGTTAGACGAGGTGTACGTGTGTTTTTTGTGGCGCTATCATTCGTTGCCATAGTAAACAGTTTTGCGATTTGGTAACTAACCTGAAACGTATGAAAAATATGAATATAATATCAATTTTCAGAGGCACAAATTTACCCACGCTTTTGAATGTTGTTTTCCGGTGGTAAATTAAAATCTCGAACCAGATTGGAATGTGTTTCATCATATATTTCATTCGTTATCTTACTAAACTTAGAAAGCCGGTGGGAGTGGTCTGCCGTCCAAATGTGTTTCTTTCGTGTGCCGCTCCCACCGGCTTGCGGTAGTTAATGTGTTAAACTGCTCCTGTACCAACAAAATGTAACGACCTATATTTCGTCAGCTTTTAAGAAAAATAGCCTCGTTACATCAGCCTTGATATAAAAAATTCATTGTAAAATCATTCTGAAATGTCGCACATAAGAAAGTAGTTATTTTGTTTACTTTTTAGTTGTGCAAATAAAAATTGTAATGACTGCTGAAATAAAAATGCAGCGACAGCTTATTGGACCATTAATAATAAAAAAAAAACAATTATGAATCACAGTAGATTGTGTCACTAACTGCCCTATTACTTCTGAGATGCCTGGGTATTTGGGATACATAGCATTTTATGCAAAATAAATTTGTTTCCCTGTGTCATTAATTTGGTTGGAGTCTGCAATATGAATGTTTTGAAATTAATGTCCACTTCAGAGCTGTTCTTCACCCCTGGTGGTAAAGTTTGCTGACACACAGAGGGAAAAGGAGCAGCGTAAAGCTCAGCAAATGAACCAAACTTCTTGGAATACAAACTATAGTGGGGGGCTAGGGCCTCAGTACCTTGCGGTAAGAATCTGTTATTGCTTGTGAAACATGTTGAGGTTGTGAATGAAAGTTTAACCATGAACTTGAACATAATCATCCTTATGAGTTTTACTTTGCAAGACTTAAATTATTTAAAATATTTGTTACTTCAGACACAAAATCACTTAAACAAAATTTTTTCTTTTATAGCAAGAAGAGAAAGTACTTTATGCCAGAAAATTAAGTGGACAAATTCCAGATTACGGTTGAAAACATTGCTTCAGTAATGTTAAAGTATTTTATTGTTTCTAGACGCTGCAGTGAAAATTGTTTAACATTTAAGGAGCATCTTGAAAAGAACAAATTGATAGCCAGATTGTGAAAAAAAGTTTTTTTGGTTGAATGTCACCAAAATAACCAAATGTGATGTCTTATAGTGAACAATGCACTTGACATAAATAACAAATGTGGCAGATGATAAACAAGACCAACTATTTTTCATGTCAAACCATGACCCAGGAGGTTGATTGTGGCATGTCTATTATTGGTTTGATTGATCATCTCCTGAAGTCTAATCCTCCAGTATGATGTAGGACGGTGTACATCAAACATACAATGATCTCGTACATCAGGCAGTAGTTTTAGTAATGCTATTTTATCTACACTACCGCAAATATAATACATGCAGTTGCTTTCTTACTATATATAAAGTTATGCAATGTATACTATCTGCCATCAGTGGTACCTATACCTTGTAGCGGTATGGCAGCTTGCATACCCTGACAATCCCCAGAGCTATGCCAGTGGGAGTTTTACTCCTGGTAGGTTCAGCCAAGCTGGACTGGTCTGTGTGGGTAGGGGTCAGACAAAAGCTGGTTCCCTGGTCCTCCAGGTTGGGGGTTTTAGCATAGGGCTGACACCCCTGTCAGTGTAAAAAAAAACAATGAAGTTACGGAAACAATCCCAATACAGCACAAGCACAAAATCAAGATTATATCAGAGCTGTGTGCTTTCTGTGCTTCTCTATGGTGCGGAATGCTGGAGAGTTACAGAGAAGGAAATGTTGAAATTGTCGTTTTCACACAGCATGCCTAAGAAAAATTCACCGAATCTTTTGGCCAAATACCATCACTAACCAAGATCTGCTTACTCGTAGCAAGCAAGAGGGCATGCACACAATCATAGCTGGCAGACGCTGGAGCTGGGTTGGTCATGTCCTCAGAAGAGACCCCGATGCCATCACAAGAACAGCTATGCTTTGGACCCCTGAAGGAAAACGAAAGAGAGGCTGACCAAAAACAACCTGGCGGAGGACTGTGGAGGCTGAGATGCAAAGAATGAACCAGAGTTGGGGCACTGTACGAAGGATGGCCACCGACCGAGCAAAGTGGAATCAATTTGTTGTTGCCCTACAAGACGCCACTAGGCGTGATGGCCACTGACTGCTTTGAGTGTTTTATTGCTTAAGCGCAATAAAGGATATTAAAATGGTGTTAACAGATGGATAAAAGTAATGTAAGCTTACAATAATAAGCAATACAAGTATTTAAAATAGCTACATGGAACAGCTGTGTATCGTAGTTGAATTTATCTTTTCTCTTTCTTTAATCATTAGCCACCGACCATCAAAGCGGTCAGCGGCTTTCACGCCTGGTGGCATCTTGTAGGGCAACAACAAATTGATTCCACTTTGCTCGGTCGGTGGTCATCCTTCGTACAGTGCCCCAACTCTGGTTCATTCTTTGCATCTCAGCCTCCACAGTCCTCCGCCAAGTTGTTTTTGGTCGGCCTCTCTTTCGTTTTCCTTCAGGGGTCCATAGCATAGCTGTTCTTGTGATGGCATCGGGGTCTCTTCTGAGGACATGGCCAACCCAGCTCCAGCGTCTGCCAGCTATGATGGTGTACATGCCCTCTTGCTTGCTCCGAGTAAGCAGATCTTGGTTGGTGATGGTATTCGGCCAAAAGATTTGGAGAATTTTTCTTAGGCATGTTGTGTGAAAAAAGGACAATTTCGACATTTCCTTCTCTGTAACTCTCCAGCATAGTTGAATTTATATAAAGCACTAAATAGCTGTTGCTAGAACATGACATTAAAATCAATAGAGCAATGTTTAAAGCTGCAGTCTAGATATATTTAGTAATAATGAAACATCTCAAGATCCCAATGACTACTAAGAAAAAGTGATGAATACAGTAATTATAAACGGTTATTGCCAAGCCTGGACACTAATCAAAGGGCAGTGGCGATTACTACTTGTGACATGATGTCTGTGAAAGGTGGCTAATAATACACAAAAATATCTGGTGAGAAATAAAGATATTGAAAAGCACTGGTACATGCGTATGTTGGGAATCAAGGTGTTTTGCTTACTTAGTGAGAATGAGTCCTGATCAGCTAACTTCAGAATGAGGTAAATCAGATATTAGGGACAGTCCAGAGGAAGTGATAACTGTCTTAAGAAACACCAAGCCACATTGTAACAGAAATAGTGGTCAATCCCATCATCAATGCTTCATAGCAGAAACTAGATGAAAGATATGAATGGTCCCGTCATTAGGATCTTAAATCTTCCAGTGATAAATATTAAGTTATGCAATAGCTCATATTTATGATCTCAGATTCATCAAGCTAAAACCTCTTATCACAAATTATAGACACTGCAACAATACAACTGAAAATGATACAAGCCCAGACAATACTCAACAGTTCACAAGGTACACTTAACACTACAACACTTGACATCACAGTAAATCCGTTGTCATGTGAAAGAGCATCGTCAGAAATATAGCTTATATGTAAGAATACACACATTTAACATTTTCGTAACCAAGGTAGAAGATTTTATTACACTTATCTCAGATCTGTATTTTGTTTTCAGAGTTAATACAGGTCCACAAACCCATAAAGGTTTGAAAGTTATTTCATGGAGCTTCGTTCATATCAGTTACAAGAATTGATATTTTTTTTAAAAATTTATTTCATGATGTCTCTCATGCAGGGGGGCACTCAAAATGCCAAGATGCGATACAAAGAAAGTAGTACCATGCTTCAGGCACTAGGAACTGTAATTTCATGCATTAATACATTCATTTGCTTATATGGTTTGATTATTGATATGCAATATAAATATTGAAATAATGTATCAACTTTTTCTTGTAGCAGTTGTTGCAGCAGGTCACCGGAGCAAACCAGGGAAATTTTAATAATCAACAAAGTAAGTATTGCCGACTGTCACCACATTGTATGCATTATATTGTTTAGCTTGTTCATTGGCAGAATAGTGGGACATTGTTGTTGTTGTTGTTGAACTAGGGCTGATGCGCTTCTTGCTCTTTTGCAGCCAGTACCAAGTTGAAGACTCCTTGGTATTATTGTAGATCTTGGCTTGTCTGCCATTCTAAAATGTGCTGAGTTGAAGTCATAAGTTCCAGTTTCTCCAGCTTGGATCTGGTTCCAAACTAGGCATAAGAAGCATGAGGCATACTGTGCATTCCCCGCCATCCAAGGGGGCTCTCCAACTATGCAGAGCTAAAATACTGGGCTCTGCCAAGGAATTGCCACATCTTGCACAGAGCCACTTCTCAGCTCCCCCTACCTATCACTGGGTCCATAGTAAGATCCTCCTACGTGCAGTCAACCAGGTAAAGCTAAAGAATCACGTCTGGTTCTCAACTGACTTCTCCAAGCTTAGTGTGCAATGCTGAGTTCTCAAGTTTCACCACAGGCGGAAACCCTTGACGTGTGGATGATTTAAAGAGTCGATGAGAGTGTAATTAGCCTCAAAGACAGGTTCACTTCCACATATGTATATTGTAGCATTGTGCTTAGCTGGTGGTCATATAAAGATGATTCCAGATATGCCTCCATGCATATAGTGGGAGATTTAAAAAAAAATATTTACAATACTCCCATGTAAATGCAATACTTTATCTATCAATCTATCTCTCACCCATTCTCTATTTTCACCTATACCTTCTCTCCATATCATCTTCTGGGTCACTTTTGAACCCAAGCAGTTAGATAATATTCCAATGACACAAAACTGTTTCTATTGGAATAGATAATAATCGGTACTAAATCACATCAGTTTAATAGTTACCATTATTGTCACCACACTGCTCCAAATCATTTTGCTGCCAAAACTTACACAGATTTAGTTGACACTTTTCTGCAAAGGCAGTCATCTAAATCTGTCAGTCTGCAGCTGTTATTTCTTCCAGTCTTAATCCGTCTGGGAGCTGGCATTCTGGTGAATGAATGCACAAGTATAAATGGCATGTGCAGTGAAAGTTCTTTTTTCAGTCTTGAATGGAGCGTCACATTTTGTTTGTCGGATTAATCTGAGCAAAGCAATATATTTTCTCACGACAGTACATTATATTTCTTATAGCTATCAGTTTTTCTGAATGATGTACCCCAGTATTTGTCATTAGGCATTCAGGGGGCTCAAGCGATACTAATAATTATTTTTTGGTTACTAATTTGTATTTTGAATATTTTTTTTTAAAAACTGCTAGAGGCTATTATAACACTACATGGGGTGATTGAGTAGTCACTTCTATTTTTAAGTTTATATATCTTCACTTTTGTGTATTGAATACACATGAAACAAATATCAAACCAGGAGCAATAACTGCCATTTGATATTTGATTTAAAAGTTGTATTTTTTTTAATTTCCAGAAACAAAATACAATTTTTATTTTTTTAATTATAAAATAGCTTAAAACATTACAAGAGAAGACAAACATTGCTGTCCACAATGAGATAATGTTAACAGGTCAAATCTCACAATAAGCTGGAATGTTTCAATGACATAGTATATTATGTAATAAAAAGCAGTTGCATGTTTTTTATGTTAGGTTGTGTCATATGTATTTGTTGGATAGGAGTGAAAAGTTAACAATTAAAGAAGTAGAGTGGCACTTCAGTGACTCCATTTAGTGGGATGTCACTGCTAATGTTTGGGTTTAGCAGTACTGTGAGGAGAAAGATACTCTGGTCTTCCCACCTTTGTAGAATATTGGGCTCAGATGGTTAAATGATTGAGGTCAACATCAAGCTATGTTTATGTTGCTTCATTTTTTACACCCCATCCTCAGGTAATATGGGTCTCAATGTGCAGCAGTTGATTGCCGCTGCCGCAGCAGCAGCTGGAAGTAACCCAGGTATTGTCATTTGGTGGAAGTTTTCCTATAGCTGTTGGTATTTTTAGTTTTTGGGCTTGCTAGGGGAAACATAGAATGTTCAGCAACAGAGTCAGAAAGAAAAGGTAAAAGGTTATGGGAATAATTGGCAAATGATATAAAGATTTTAAACTCATGTTACGGCATGTACTACTATATGGATTTAAATCATGAAAAGCAACTACCAAAAAAAAAATAATAACAAAGACAACAAATATGTGCACACATAGAATGGACTTTTTAAGCTGGTATGCCAAGATCACCAGTATCTGTCTGAGGGAAAGGGTCAGATAGATGCTAATCTAAACACAAAGGATACACTTAACAAAGAATGAGCAGGACATGGAAAGAACCTGAACATGTGTGGCAATGTTGGACTGTTGGAAGGTAAATGGTTTAAAGAAAGCTGAAAATTCAAGAACATCAGTTACTTCTTGTACTTATGTAACTTACTAAAGAATATGAACTTGTCATTTAGGTATAGAACATGCTTATGTCCTTATATGTTGTTGAAATTTGTATAAGAGTGAGCCAATCAGTTACCCTCAAACTGTTGGTTACAATAGCTGAGAAACTCACTGTATGTTAAAACACACTTTTGTGTTTATCGCTACAGATTTTGAAATGGATTTCATTGTGTATTCAGGCAGGTGCAGATATTTTAATACTATCTCAAAATATTGTGAACAACAAAACCACACTTCATTTAATCTTTTGTGTGTTGAGGCTAGTGTGTGTTGCATTTTTCAATCTACCAAAACAAGAAGAGGGAAAGAGAATAATTAAAGTGTGTGAGGTCAAAAAAGGGTGGTTTTGGACACTTCATGTAGCAAAGAAACTTGTTAACCAGATCTTGGCAATGTGTGGCATATTGCCCCCAGAGAGGGTTGTCATGCTTTAGAACATGAGACCCTTTATGCTACAAATAAGTTTTTTTTTTTTTTTTTTTTGGGTGTACTTTGTGAGTAAAGTTGAAAGGTTATAAAAATTGTATCTAAATATATCTGTACTTTGACACAAATAAACCTGCAGTATAGAGATATATAGCATGAGATGTTTTGGTAGATTCCCATTTGAAGCAGGACAAGCACTTCATGGGTTAATATTTACAATTTGTACCATGATTATTATGTTTTTAATCATTGCTTTAGAATGACACTCATCACTTACATTTCCATTCTTGTGTTTGTGGCATTGTGTTTTTTTTTTTTTGTTTTTTTTTAATTTTTTGGGTGAAAGGTTGTCCTTTTTTACTTTTGTGATGACAAAAAATAAAAACATTCGCTGTGATCTTTTCATGGAGGAAAAATCTTTGGGCAGTGTCATGTAATAGGGGGGGGGGGGGGGGGGGGGGGGGGGGGGGGGGGGGGGGGGGGGGGGGGGGGGGGGGGGGGGGCTGATACATTTTTATTACAAATCATTTGGGCTGATACATCTTACATTCTTTGCTAATAACATTATCTGCAATTTTTAAAAAAGTTGTCATACTTTTATTTGCAAGCTTTGTCACTTTAGTTGTTAGTTCTCTTTTCCATTTTGCATCCTTTGAAATCCACAGAAAATATTAAATGTTCACCATATCACATAAATCATCGTACAAATCCACAGAAAATATTAAATGTTCACCATATCACATAAATCATTGTACGTAGTAGTGGTGGGGTGTAGACAAGAAAGAATATAATTACTGTTCCCTTGGGCATGACATAATAGGGGGCTAATTTGAGGTTGTTTGGCATTTAACAGAAAGTCCAGATTCTGTTGATGTTTGGATATATGGCATCATTCATTTAAAGCCAATAAGTTATTGTCAAAGTTTTACTTCTGTTCAGTTTATATGATTTTTCTGTGAATGTAAATCATTTGTCTATGCAGTCTGGCTGTTAAGATTTGATAAAATGCAGATGTTTGACATTTCAAATAATTTATCTATCCATACAAAGAATCTGGTCAGTTGTTTAGAAACAAATTTATTCAGATAAACTTTATTAGGTTGGGATGTAGAGAAAAAATACATGTTATGTTCATGATATTAGTGAAGCACTTAGTCACTTGTTTGACTCTGATCTTGCGGCAGCTCTCCTAGCGGCATTGGCCAGTTTGGGGAACCTGGCAAGCAGTATGGGCGTCCAACAGGGCATGAACGTTCCAGGCAATAACCAAGGTGGGAGTCAGCTGACTATTGGTACATTTGTTGTCTGTTGAATCATGCCATTGCTCTTTCACCTAAATTTGCACCTAAACTATAAGTAATACATGTGACGGATCCTGCTATTTGTTGCATTATTTTTTACAGAAATATTCCTCAGAAAGAAAAAAATTTGCTAATTGTATGTCAACGGCCGTTGAAAGATCAATCATGGTCATAGTTTGTCCACCAGCTCCTTTCATTACCAATCATGAAAAATAGACATTAGCATGTACATTTGGGTTGGGAAAGATACATCCACTTGCAATTGGTTCGGTGCCCATTTTCTTAAATGGAAAATCTAAAAATAGTCCCATACCAGATACTGCCATCGGGGAGCAAAGTTTTTGTGAGATGGGCTGACCAGGTCCCTTCCTTGCTGCCTTTGCTTCCATAACTCAGGAGCTGAATCCAGTACCCATTTACAAATGGGTGGACTAGATTGTGTCAGGTGATATGGTCCATGGCCAATTCATCGAATGTTGTGATTTCTCCACTGATGATTTTAAAAAATGCAGATTTGTACCATAGGACACTGCCATTTGACTGGTCATGCCACTATATCTACATGGCATTTTTTTGTTTTGAGTTGAAATTAGTCCCTTTTTTCATAAACAAAGTGTTCTGTTCTTACATAATATTGTTGTATTTAGTGTCATTTTGTTTGTGTTTGAATGAGCTATGTTCATTTTCAAGCACAAAAACTCAACACAACAGTAGTGAAATTCTTTTAATAGGCAATTTAACTAAACACGACAGTGTTATGTTTTTGAAATATAAATGTTGGCTCAGTAAATTTTTGTTTAGTAATAGATTTTTATGTTCGATTCAATACGCTATAGCTCTCAAGAAGCATAGGCCTTCAGCAAAGACACACCAAGTCCTCCTATTGCATGTCAGCTCAAGTTTTTTCCAAGTGTTTTTGTTGTTGTTTTTTTTGCCTACTTCTGCCTGTCTTGCCCTGGGGATTCCAGAACAAGAACTGCATTGTAATGCTATCAGTGCACCATTCTAAGCATTCTGTTCCACGCAAGCAACCAGTTATGAAAGTCTGGCTTTTTGTTCTCCGTGTTTCAGGGTCATACATGGCGTTTAATTTTTATTTTTGTGTTTTACTGGATTTCTCTTAATCTCCATGTATTTTACAAAGCAGTGAAAGCTCTTGTCTTTTGTATTCTTATTTTGATATCATTTTCTGTCCCTCCAACTTTATCTATATTGCTACCACTATATGTATATGATTCTACATCTCACACGGCTGTTTCTTCACATTCACTTTTATAATTTCTCATTATCTTTGTCTTTTTCCTATGAATTTTCAGACCCACTTACTGTGACCTAGAATATTTTTATCTACCAAAGTCGGTGACAGTGCTATAAAGAATTCATCATGACACTTAATTTACGGCTACAATAACAGCATGAGTGACGAGCTCATATTTTCCCCACATATCTTGCTTAGACTGTTCTGCCCTACTTGTATTTTTGTCTGTTTAATGTAGTAAAGCACTGTGTCAAATAGTATATTTCTTATATAGTATAATATACTATATTATGTATTACGATACCAAACGAGAGTATAAAAGTGAAGGGATAGTTGAGAGTTTACATTTAACACACTAGAAGTGATATAGTCATAAATTAGAGATCATAGTGATGTACTTTTTCAGGCTTCCCTTATTCTTTGGTAGAAATTTGCCATGCAGTTGTAGTATTCTCCTCTAATACTACTTGGTGTTTTAATACATTGCCAAATGCCTTTTTGTGCAAAATACTCCATTTTCTGTACCACACGCTATAAAGCTTCATTGTTGTACAGTCAAAAAGTATACCTTATTGATATTTTCATTATGTCCATTTGTACAAGAAGCTTAACTAGAAACAGCGTAGCTTATTGGTTGTCAAATGCCACCATGTTTTTTGTATATATTGATTGTATGCTTTATATTTTGTTGCTTGTGAAGTTTTGGCAGATCGTGAAGTGTTCACAAGAGCAAACCACACAGACCGGCCACAATGGTCAGGGAATTTTAGCCACAGTTAAATGCCTTTCTCCCCAAGATACACTAAATACGAGAAATACGTAAAACAGATAAAGTTAACTGCTAGGCCATTAAAAAAAAAGGGGAGAAATTATTGACAAGCAGTTTCTAGGATTAGTGTAGACTTGACCATTGTTCAGTAAATACCTTAATTGGGGTAATGACCAGACTCAGAGTACACTTTTCCTCCAGGTTGGGACAGTAGTTTCAAGCTGTGAGATTTTTCTTATAGGAACAAGACAAAAATTTATCAAGAGAAGTGTGAAATGAAAACTAAACATTCAGTGTTTGTTTGTAAAGGGTGCCAATGCACATACCACTAAATAACTAATATATAACTTATTTTAATTGTTATTTTAAAAACAGAATTATTACAAATTTAGATTTTCGACTATTATAAACTCATTTTTACTATTGTGATTTGCATTTTTTATTACAACTAAGCACTACTTATTTTTCAACAAAGTGTTTTTGATTTTTACATGCAATAAGTATAGGAACTGATGCGTTGCCCTAACGCAGCAACCCAATGCGATTCCTGTGTGTCTTATCCAATCACAACGTGTTTTCTTTACCTTTTGTTCCGTTAGTACTAGATTGCTTCTTTCCATCATTTCCACCCATTAAGTGTGCAAGAACCTGAATTTTTTTTTTTCAGAACTGAAATTTTAGTTGCATATTTTTATGTTTCTTTTGTGTGTGCTTAACTTGATTTATTTTGCTTTCCCTATATTTTCCAGTGCATATATGAGTCCACATCTGTTTTGTTTGTTGTACATGTTCCCTCAGAATGGTATCTTTTTATGAGTAATGATATTTTTGGTGAAAGTCCATCCAGTTTTTTTTTTTAAAATGTTTTTTTTTTAATAAATCAAAGTCTTGTCATCTTTATCTCAAGTAAAGTTCTAATTGGATGGACTTTTTTTTTTTTTTGCTATGTTTTCTGAAAAGCACAAGACTGACGTAAGTTGTCTAGTTGAATATGTATCGTATGAACCAGTGTAGTCTGTTCCAGGTCACTCGCAGAATGTCAGATAACTTCCAATGACTGTTTTTCTCTGGGCTTTCTACTCTTTATTCCTAAAATGGTAAAAATCCGCTTATAAATTTGTATAAAGTTATTTCCTACGAACATTACTTAGTGCCGTGGACATAAGGAATTTGTTTAAGGTTCACAAAATTTATGCATGAAGTCAACTTTGATTTCCTGCCACAGCTAAGGCAATTAACCACACTCAGGACAAGATTATTACCATGGGGTCATCTCGTAGGGCAAGGAACAATTCTAGCTACCCACTATATGTCACAGCTGCCACAGCAAATTGTGACAGTTGCAGCAGTGTGTTCAGTATTGCTTTTTGTGCTTCCATATTCAGTTTCTACAAGAACTATTTCTTTTTGCTTCAGCACAACTCCTATAGCTTGGCTGTATTTGTGATGCTTTTTTTTCTTCAAAGTAATACAAGATTAACAGATGCAGTTCTCCTTATAGCTTACTGTACAAATAGAATTATGCAGGCATTTTTTAGTCCTTTGACTAATGTGCTGTTGTTGCATATCGTTAATTACAGTTTTCACATTAGCTATCATCTTTCATGAATTGTAGAATACTGTGTTATTTCCATTGTCTTTTTGCACCTCAGTCGTATGCTATTCTTATAAATTTACCTGCTGCACAACTTTATAAGCATGCAGATCTTCACATACACACACCCAGAAAACATACGGTATATAGATGCTGCTGTTCAAATGTTATTAATCTAATATTTAACCTGTTCATTGTATTTGCAGGTGGTTTGGGAAATTTTGGGCAGTTGGCTGGTGGAAATACAGGTACGTGCACACTGATATTGTTAGTCATATAGTGACTCTCGCGCATAGTTAAAGCAAGTCTGCTAAACTTGTTTTGCCACATCATTTTTTTTTTTTTTTTTTTGTAACTAAATATTCTACAAATTACTTTTTTTCATGACAACCTAGCAATTTTTATCTTAGTTTTGCTTTTACCGCTGTCATTTTATTTAGAATGCTGAAAATACTATTGTAAAAAGATTTTGTTCTAGATCTCTCAATAAATACACTAACAAGACAGCATTGTATTACATTTTGCTGTCCTAGTTCCATGGATTTTATTTATTTTTGTTAAATGAAAGTAGAGGGATGATCATAAGCAGCTCGAAAACAAAAACACTGGTGATATCACGAGAGGGAAGAAGACATCAGATTATGCTGGGAGAACAGGTACTGGAGCAGGTTGACCACTTTAAATACCTTGGAGTTGTCATAGACAGGAAGGGAGGCATCAAAGAAGAGTTGGCTACCCGAAGAGCAGCAGCTGGGAGACTTTTTCAAGCCATAAATTGAGGATTCCTCAGCAAAAGAGAAGTTGGTAAGAAGATGAAGATGGCTGTATACCGCTCCACATATGTCCCAGTCTGTATGGATGCTAGTCATGGGCAATGACTACAACCCACAAAAGCCAGATCCAAACCTCAGAAATGAGGTATCTGAGGAAGGTGGTTGAAGTAACAAGAAGAGACATGGTCCGCAACCAGATGATATGTCAAGGCCTAAAATCCCACCCCCTGCAGACCCCAGTAGAACAGTCCCAACTGAGATGGTTTGGCCATGTCTGCAGAATGGGAAAAGATCGGCAAGCATGGGAAACTAAGAGCCAGCGATCCAGGACGACCCAAAGTCCGCTGGGAGGACAACATTAGACAATCTTTGAAGGACCGAGGACTAGAATGGAACCAGGCCAGGAGGAAGACAGCCGATAGAATATGGCACTCTCTCTTACAAACCTCTACACCTCACGGTAGAAGGGGAACGACTAAGTAAGTAAGTAAATGAAAGTATCTCTTTTGTGTGATGTCTTAAAATGTTTAATTCAATAACTTATACTTACTTACTTAGTCGTTCCCCTTCTACCGTGAGGTGTAGAGGTTTGGAAGAGAGAGCGCCAGACTATTCTATCGGCTGTCTTCCTCCTGGCCTGGTTCCATTCTAGTCCTCGGTCCTTCAAAGATTGTCTAATGTTGTCCTCCCAGCGGACTCTGGGTCGTCCTCGGGGTCTGGATCCTTGGCTCTTTGTTTCCCATGCTTGTCGTGGTAGCCGATCTTCTCCCATTCTGCAGACATGGCCAAACCATCTTAGTTGGGACTGTTCTACTTGGGTCTGTAGGGGGTGGCATTTTAGGCCTTGACGTATCGTCTGGTTGCGTACCATGTCTCTTCTTGTTACTTCAACCACCTTCCTCAGATACCTCATTTCTGAGGTTTGGATCTGGCTTTTATGGGTTGTAGTCATTGCCCATGACTAGCATCCATATGTCAAGACTGGGACATAGGTGGAGCGGTATACAGCCATCTTCGTTTTCTTACCAACCTCTCTCTTGCTGAGGAATCCTCGATTTATGGCCTGAAAAAGTCTCCCAGCTGCTGCTTTTCGTCAATAACTTATGCTTTAATTAAAATGTGGTTTGTTTTATTTACATCAGCTGACCCTTAGTTATATTGTTTTCATTTGACTTTTATTTAAGGGGAAGAACTAGTGAAATTTAACTTTTGTTCTAATACATTTTCAAACTTTTTATGTGCTCAATAGACACAGTGTATGTCCATGAACCAAATTCCACAGTTTATTTTGTTTAAAAAAACATGTGGTTACCATGGTAACCAAAAAAAAACATCCGCCATATTGGATTTTCACCACTTTTCGAGAGCTAAAAACTTATGTTTCCCATTCACCAAACTTTATCAAATTGCACACACATGTTGTGACTGACAATTAAAACAATTTTGTCACATACTTTTTTTTGATAAGTTTAAAATTCTATTTTTAATGATTTTTAAAAAAAATTACACTTTATTTGTATGAAAAAAATGAAATAAAAATATTAAAAAAATATATCAAAGCAAATTACCAAAATATCCACACAAAAAAGCATGTGACAATTTAAAGGTATATATGTGTACTACATGCATGCCAAATTTCAGACTGATCTATTAGAAAGTTTGTAAAAAATAAAATTTTTTGTTAATAAAATGTTAGTTTTGAGAAAAATGCATTTTAGTCACCGAGTGACTTGTCTTGTCCAATATGCTCCATTCTGGGGGGCTGAATGTGTTTAAAATCCTCCAGGACTATATGCTGCACATCCTTCAGCTTCTTGCAGCTCCTTCTCATGCCTTTATCTTGCCTAATTTTTCTTCTTTCCTTCTACATGGTAACCCAAAAAAAAAACAACCGCCATATTGGGTTTTTCACCAATTTTCAAGAGCAAAAATCTTATGTTTACCATTGACCAAACTTTATCAAATTGCACACACATATTGTGACTGACAATTAAAACAATTTGTCACATGCTTTTTTTGATAATTTTAAAATTCTATTTTTAATGATTTAAAAAAAAAATGCACTTTATTTGTATGAAAAAAAATATTTTAAAAAAATATATCAAAGCAAATTACCAAAATATCAAAAAAAGCATGTGACAATTTAAAGGTATATATGTGTACTACATGCATGCCAAATTTTAGATTGATCTATTAGATATTTTGTTAGTAATACAATTTTTGGTTAATAAAATGTTAGTTTTAAGAAAAATGCATTTTACTCACCGAGTGACTTGTCTTGTCCAATATACTCCATTCTGGGGGGCTGAATATAATTAAAATCCTCCAGGACTATATGCTGCACCTCCTTCAGCTTCTTGCAGTTCCTCCTCTCGCCTTTGTCTTGCCTCTTGCCTAATTTTTCTTCTTTTTACAAGTTTGTGAGCCTCATGTTTCAGGCTGTTGGCCAGACGTTTCCTCAGTCGCACCTGCCCAAGGCGTATTGAGTTTGTTCCAGATGCTTGACCACACAGCCTTTTTATTTCTGCACTGGCTGATGGACCAAAGTTGAACTCTCCAACGGCCACAAAGACACTGAATTTGGCTTTTTTTAATGACACAAATTTCCACTTGCTGCAACGACTCCATATAACATTGTGTAGGCTTTCATTTGCATTTTGTGTAGCACCTAGCTGACATTGCTTCAGCAAATGCTGATCAGTAAGACGCTCATAAATAGGGGCTAAGTGCTTATGGAGCAGGTTGTAGTCTAGCGGAGTGTGAACCTTGGTCTTGTGTGGTCCGGCAGCTTCTCCTTTGGCGATGGAAGCCTGATAGAAACACCAGGAGTCTTTGCCTGGGGGACACAAATTATGTTGGGGTTTGTCGTTTGTCGAATACCCATGGTAGAGAGAAGCCATGATGGCTTGTTTCATCTCTGGGGCTGTACTATGCTTGCGGATGGCCCTGGTGTAGTAAATACACAATTTTCGTATGGCATTTTGGGTTAGACGACCACGGCCATTTCCCCCAAGGGTGACTTTTTGTTTCCTGCAGTCAGTAATCAGTGTCCTCAGTGCAGTGCCTAATCGCTTTGCAACATGGTTGACGCACTCTTCTTTGGTTATGTCAACTTCTGGTCCATACGGTTTGATGTCGCAGAGTCTGTTGTAGGCCTTGGAATCGCCATCTGATAGCAAAACAGTGTAGCGTAGCTTGTGATTTGCGACTGAACGAAGAAAGAGAACTTCACAGGCTTTTACCTCCATCATTCCGGCTGACCCTTCTGATGCTCTGCTTTCCATTTTTCAAATTTGTCAGGCTGATTTTTCAGTTGCCACTGTCCAGTAGTCTCACAGGTGTGACAGAAGGAAGACATAACATGCGTATCGATGACCATGCCAGTCAAGATGTCAATAACACTGCCAACACCTATCAGTGACTTATGACCTCTAGTTAGCCATGTTGCATCAAAGCTGACAGCGATGTCAATGACTTCTTTTTTATTAATGGTACGATGCTGACTCTTAGCGTGTTCAGCTCGGACGATGCTGACGGAACGTTGAAATACTGTAGAGTGCATGGTATCCAAATGATCAAAAATTTGATCTGCATATTTATGAAATGTTTTCTGGTGCAGGCCAGGGAGGTCTAGGTTCTCACAGAAGAGATTAAATGTATATGGGCCCATTCCAGACATGAGGGCACCAAGAACAGCAGATTTGTTGATTGCATGTCCACGAGGGCCACGGCCTGCTGGTTCCCTCTCGGATGTGTACGTTCTAGAAATTGCTTTTTCACATGTGTGACACACAACTTCCAGGAAGAGAGAGAAACCTTTAGACTTGGTGTTGTCAGTTCTTGTTTACAATGTGCTTTGCTTACACAAATTGCAACATACATTTTTAAGAAGGTTGTTGAAGAAAGAAATATCGACAATGGTTTTATACGTAGGTTTAGGCTGAGCGCAGACAGTATTTATGAGATGCAACATTCTTGTTCATGCTCAAGCTAATTTTTATATCAGATCGACTTGGGCCAGGCACTACTGGATCTGCAATGTGAACCATGGGCCTATCGGCTACTGAGATGCAGAAATTCCACGTTGTTTGTGTAGGCCTATCAGTTTGTGTATTATTCACCGCTAATTCTGTCTTACCTTTACCACTAGTAGAAATCACATACTGTCGACGCAACCTGGCAGCAGATATTTGGTTTGATCTCTTACTTATTCTTCCCATTTTGAAGTAATAGAACACAATTCACTGAAATTTAAACAAGAAAAATATCGAACTTGCAGCAAACAATAATTGTTGACGGGCGGAAATGGCTGTTGCTTCTTCCACATTTGCGCACGCAGCCAAAATGTTGTTATGACCAATCAAAACAGTTGTTTACGATTGTGTCTTCAATGAGTCGGGAATGAGGGAATGAGGTCACCACGTGACAACTCCTTATAAGGCAATTAGCGTAAAATTATGGAAATTTTCAAACACAATTCACTCAGAGCTATGATAAAAAATAGTTTCGAATTTGCGATATTACGGCAGACAATGAAATTCCCTGTGTATCGATACCAAATAGTCCCTGATATGGACAGGGTAACTAAGGTATTATTGAGCGACAAATCTTGCATTTTCTGCACAAATTTGCAAATCATAGCTGGGGGTGAGTACAGAAAATATGCCTTTTGATACATCAAATGCATTTTTTTATGTTATAAAACCTTGCTCATTCAATTCCTCGATGATTATTTAATAAAATAAGCTCAAAAGTAAAAAATCGATATTTTGTACGTAAAATCCAGTTTTCAGTACCGTCCACCTCCTTAAAACATTTTTCATATTTTTTGTTTGTTTTCTTTTGCTTTCCTATACCATAAAATATAGCAGGGAAAGTTTAGTAAGGATTGAGTACAGTAATGGCTTGTGCTGTTTCTTTTTGAGTTTAAAACATTTTAATTGCTGTGTTACTTCTTGAAATTATTGTTTTGCAAGACCAGTATTTTAAATTCTTCACAAGCATTCACACATATTTCTCTTCACTCTCTGCGCGCCCCCCTCTTTCCTCCACCACCCCACACACACACACACACACACACACACCTTTATCATGCAGTATATCTCACACAGTGCTTCATTAATTACTGGTTTTGCAGTATTATTAATTTATAAACTTGCTGTAGATTATCTTCTTTATTCCTGAATATTTTGTAATTGACAGATGTTACTTTATGTGCAGTTGTATTTAGGGACACTTAAAGTAATAAACAACAGATTAGCTGTCAGATAGATAATGTGTGTCCAGTTCTTGTATATATCACAGCAGGCACTGTTTTCTGACAAAGACTAGCAAATATCTGATAAAAATTTGTTGTTGCCTGTTTCCATATGGACAGACAATGTGTATTTCGCAGGCACCATGGGAGGTACCGCAGGCTTGGGTGGCTTAGGAAACAACATGAATGGGTTTGGCTCCAACAATTCTAACAGCTTGGATGCCTTAACTCAAGCTTATTCAGGGATTCAACAGTATGCCGGTAAATAATATTTTGAGTCATGTAGATCTGTGACGTTTTTCAGTGTGGTCTGTGCAATAATAAGGCCCCAAAACTTAAAATAACAGCAGTAGAAAAATTATGTAATTTTAATAGTAACATTGTTGTCTGACTTCTAGCTATACATAAATGGAGCCAAATGCCTGCTTTCTTCACCCTGTGTAAATGAAGATTTTAGTTTGTTCCTTCATAGCACTGTGTCATACAAGAACCTTCATTGTAATACTGATTTAAGGTCAGAAAGTGATTTTTTTCTGCCCGCTGAATGTAAGATGGCAAACCCCATCCCACAGTTTATTTTAGGTGTGGAGGGTGGGGGTTTAGATTTCCCTGATATGAACACAGTTGCTTAAAGTTACTAATTTATTTTATCGTTCCATTGTAGCTTCTTTCCCCAATGCCTTCAATCAGGCAGCCCAGCTACAACAATCTGCAAACGCTAATGTGGGCTCAAAACAACAAGAAGGTAAGATCTGTAACATGATAATTAACTTTTGATTATCTTATCATGAGTAGGGCATTTTGGAGCTCTGTTCTGGCAACAGTTGTGTCTGTAGCACTTTAGTTTACATACAGTTGTTAGCCCAGTGCATAACCCTCTATAGTGGCCTTTATGACATGCTTGGTAGACTGGTAGTCGCCCTGTTCGCTTCCAGTCATCAGATCCCAACATCCACACAGCGTGAGACCAATCATACACTTTTCAAAAAACAATATTAAACCTGGTTGTGTGACAAGGGTCAGCTTTGAATGCCCCATTTGAGAAAAATATCATAAATTGTCCGTCTGACATATAGTGATAGTAAGCTAGAATAATAACAATCTGTGTAGTGAACAGATCATTACATTTTTTTTCCCCTTTTGGGTTCTTTTGAGACTTTGTATGATGACACATTTGGTATCTTTTGCAGTGACTGTTTGATAAACTAGAGTAATTTAGGTATCTGTCTGTTTTCCCTGGAGCCGCGGTAGCATAGTGGTTAGTGCACTGGCTTCCTAACGCAGTGGTCTGTGATTCGATCCCCAGATGAGGTGGGAATTTTTTAGGCCACAAACGGCTCCTGGGTCGACCCAGCCCCAAATGGGTACCAGAGCATCTCTGGGAAGGTTAAGGCGGCCGGCGTGATGCTGACCACATCACCCTTAGTGTGCCGACGGTCAAGATAATATGGGCCTAACACCATATTCCCAATATGCCTCAATGGGCATATAACGGGTTCCTTTACCTTTTTTTTTCTGTTTTCCCTATTTCTAACAAGAATTATCACTAAAACTTTTTTTTTCAGGCCCAGATGGTGCCAATCTTTTTATCTATCACCTACCCCAAGAGTTTGGGGATGCAGATCTCATGCAGATGTTCATGCCTTTTGGTAACATTATCTCAGCCAAAGTGTTCATTGATAAACAGACCAGTCTAAGCAAATGCTTTGGTAAGCTTTCTTGTCACAAGAAATTGAGCAGATTTAATATACCGTATACTAAAATTATTTTAAGTGTTTTACAATTAGTTGTCCACGCAATCAACACTTTTGGAAAAAATCCTACCTGAAGGTTTTTTTTTTTTGTTTTTTTTTAAACCTAGGTTATCAGTCAGCACTTGCAGAAATAATCCAGTCATTAGTTGCCACAGGTGACAGAGCCATATAATTAGTTATCATTTATATACAACAAGCACCAGACAGATCCCAGTAAGTTAACTACAGTAAGATGTCTGGGGTATTATGCACTCGGATGATATAGCCATTGATAAGGGGTGATTGTATTTATGACTACGTCAGAGGGTGATTTTTGGTTGTTACCGGTGGACAGAAAGTGATTATACCAAATTATTTTGTCAGAATTGGTGAGCGTCACAAGCAATGGGTAAATTTATTTTACATAGTTAATGGTGAAGAATAATAATAATGTAGTCTGCTATTCAAGATTCATATTGATGTTACTGAGACTTTATATTTTATGAATATCGTTATGCGCTATTTGATGCTTTTGTAAAGTTTGTTCATGTAACTGACTTAGCTTTCAATGACATCAGGATAGTAATTGCTTACCCAAACACTCAGGATCGTAATTGTATTAGGTTACCTCATGCCTGTACAGTCTTGCACAGAATTGCTGCTATTGTAAGCCATGTGACTAGCAGCACACTGCAGTAGTCAACCCTTCAGCTCCCCAGGGAGCATAGGCTTTTAACAAAGTCCTCCTGTACCCTGCTATTACGTCTTTATCCCTTTCATTTATGTCTCCAGTTCTTCTCACTGTGTTTTTTTATCTCCTTCTTTCTTTCTTACTCCAAAGATTCCAGAACTAGTTCAGCCTTGTAATGCTTTAAGTATGTTATGTATATCACCACATCTTATCTCTTGTTCCACTGGTTCTTGTCATCAGTTCAGTGCACTGTTCTACGCTAGCTCTTGTTTATGAAAGTGTGTAGCTTCTTTGTTGTTTTTGTTCATTACAGCTTGAATGTTGCTGTGTGTATTTATAAAATCAGTAAAAACCCAACCCCTGCAGACCCAAGTAGAAGTCCCAACTGAGATGGTTTGGCCATGTCTGCAGAATGAGAGGGGATCGGCTGCCATGGTGGGCGTGGGAGACTGGAGTCCAGACCTCCATGGTGACCCAGGGTCCGCTGGGAGGACGGCATTGGACAGTCTTTGGGGCACTGGGGTGGAGCCGGGCTGGGAGGAAGACAGCCGATGGACTAGTATGGCACTCTCTCTTACAAACCTCTACACTTCACCGTAGAAGAGGAACGACTAAGTAGTAAGTAAGTATTTATAAAATCAGGGATGTCATACTCGCCGTACTGTAATTACACACTCAAGAACATGAGGGTTTGAAAATCTCTTTATCTCTCTGAGTGTGAGTGAGTGAAAGAAAAAATATTGAATACTTACTTTTATGTTGCCAGTTTTTTTCCACCATTATAGAGCTAACTTCAGTAGTAGGATTTGTCATTTTGTGCTTTTAAGGCTTTGTGAGCTATGATAATCCCCTGGCTGCTCAAGGGGCCATCCAGTCCATGAATGGCTTCCAGATCGGTATGAAGCGACTCAAGGTGCAGCTCAAGCGACCCAAGAATGACAGCAAGCCTTACTAGACAGACAGCAGTGTTGCGGGCAGGACAAAAGAGGGAAAGGTGAGGAAATAGATTAGAACATAGGTACACAATGAAAAAGTATGCTTATTTGCTATGAACTTTAAAACTCAGTCTTCTTCATTGCTCTGATTTACCATTTACATATTGGTGCTAGTTAAGATTTTCATCATGACATATATTGATATGGTGCTAATTATTAGAAGTTGTGTGGTCTAACAGGTACATTGGTCAGCCATATACTTTTATATGAATTTTTTGACAATCCTGACATATTTAGAATAGCACATCTAGTGACTTCACTAATAATGAATGTTAATTGGTAGAAAATATGGGATTTCCAAACCACCTTATACAACTCATTGCACTGCTGTACCAAGAACAACAGGCAGCCGTAGGAATAGAGGGAGAAGAAACATCAGAATAGTTTGAAGTACAGAAAGAAGTAGGACAAGGCTGTACCCTTTCCCCCTTACCTGTTTAACATTTATGCTGAGAATATTATGAGATATGAAAGAGATGGCCAAGAACACACAGAGTTTGACCCATTCAACATTACAGGAACATTGGCTCCTAAATACCATCGCAATAAGGAAGCTGACATTTTTCGGTCATATAAAAAGACATAATGGTCTGTCGGACTTGCCAAGAATCGTGATGCATTCAGAGCAACTGTAATGGAGACAACGTTCTGGAGAGAATACGTCACATGGTGATTGGTAGATGTTATCGCTGAGCTTTTAGCTTGAAAACTTTTGAACAAGTAGTCTATTTCAGCTTACAAATATAAGCATAGTTTAAATGATTAGTTGTCTCCCATGGAAGGCAAATGAAACGTACAATAACATAGCCAGAGTTTGAGCTGGAACAGTACGGGTTTACATTCTGCTGTCACTTTATTCAGAGTTAAAGCACATACATTTTAATATGTATCCAATATTGCAATGTATTTAACTTCAGTAAAGTGTAGATATATATGTGTGTGTAGTTCCCTTTTAGTGTGTTTTGTTTGTGCTTCAGCAGAATCATTCCTTTCAACTTGGCAGTAGAACAACATTTTTGCTATGGTTTTCTTCCATATTATATAATATTGAAGTTAACATTCCAGATTGCAGAAATTAAAACCAGTAATTGTCTACCCTTTTAGTAGCCAGTTTTTAACTGTCATGAAGGGTGTGTTGAAAGGATTAATTTCTCCTGCAGTTTCCTGACCCGTTGCAAAAATAGTTTTAAAATGCTAAGTGGTTGATACTACCACATTCAAACTGCTATACATCTATATCAAGTTTGTGTGTTTGTTGTTGCAACATTTTTCCTGTGAGCGGTAATTTAAAAAAGAAAAGAAAAAGTTACAATCTTCGTATGTGTGTACACATAAGTGCTAGCTTTAAAACATTCAGTGCTAGCTTTAAGACATTCACTGTGACCTCAGATTTGTTGTAGTCTTCGTGTATAGTGAGAAGCAGCAAGCATTCATTTATTTGATGGTTGTATCTTATGATTCCAGACATATCATTTTGTAATCTGTGTGATTTCTTATTTACAATTAATTTAATCACAATCAGTATTAATTATTGTCTGAAATTGCTTAACAGTGGCCATATTGTGTAGGTGTTCTGTTTTCTTCTGAAAGCTAAATGACAAGGAAATCTTTAAATAATGTGTGTGTTTAAACCTGTTTATATAGCACATATAAAACTGTTTGACATGTTGCTTTGCATTTCCTACCTCTACTGTCATGTCAATGAGACTTTTTAGTCAGAGAGTTCTGATTGTCATCTAGTGACTGTAAGCAAAATTTTACAATATTCTAACCAGAGGAAAGTCGGGATGCTAGTGAAGGATGAAACATTGGAAACGCATTCAGTGGGAGATAAAAAAAAAAACAACATCCAGGCAAAAACAAAATACCAGAAAATGAAAAGTATCGTATGCAATAAATCTGTATCAAAGAAAAGAAAGTGAAACTTGTAATGTGGAACTAACAGGACATTCAAACTGGAAGATCAAACAAGGTGTAGTTGTACAGAAAAGTTTTACACTTACCATGGGTAACTTAGAAGTTGAGGAGGACATGGGAAAGGGTTACTGAACATTTTAAAATCATGGGATGGAACTAAAGATGGCAGAAGTGATAAATAGCTTTGGGCATAGCGATTTTAAACAGAATATGAATACCTATGCCAGTTAGTGTAGCCCTTGAAGACGATGTTTATTTCTGTAATCAGTTTTAGACTCAGTTTAAGAGATAAAACTGTTCATAGAATGTGATTGTTGACTTCATAAAGATTATTTGTGATAATACACAACTGGCTGTCCATTTTGGCTTTCTATTTTAGTTTATTTTCTTCTATGGGTCTGTCCGTGTTTGATTTATTTGCATGCTTTGTGTGTGTATATATATTACAAGTTCTGTAGGACATGCAGTTCCTAAGTATTGTCATTCATGACACAAAAGTACTTTAAACAATAGTGTATGACCGTTTAGACAACAGCAACAAAACAATAACATTTACAATTTTATCGCAGAGTGGACACACTGCAAGTCAGTGTCCAGAGTTGGTTGTTTTAAACTTCAGTTTTCACTGTAACTGGGAGCCACGACTTCAGTTTTCACTGTAACTGGGAGCGCAGTGGTTAGTGCACTGGCTTCCTAGCTTAGTGGTCCATGGTTCAATCCCCAGTTGAGGTGGGATTTTTTAGACTGCAAACAGCTCCGGGGTTGACCCAGCCTCATGAATTGGGTACTAGAGCAACCCTGGGAAGGTTAAGATGGCCGGCGTGATGCTGACCACATCACCTAGTGTGCTGATGGTCAAGAAAATATGGGCCATATTTCCAATATTCCTCAATGGGCTTGTAGCGGGATCCTTTACCCTTTTTTTTTTTTTTAACTGTTGCTAGCAAAGATAGCGTCTGATTGACAGAGTGGTAAGAGCGCTGGCGGCAAAGGTGCCATATTCACAACACGATTGTGTCAAGCTGCAGTCTACACAGCTTTAAATGGGTACCTG
Organism: Oreohelix idahoensis; assembly: GCA_024509875.1. Classification (NCBI taxonomy): domain Eukaryota; kingdom Metazoa; phylum Mollusca; class Gastropoda; order Stylommatophora; family Oreohelicidae; genus Oreohelix; species Oreohelix idahoensis. Next base: position 317,641 of record JAMPIV010022805.1, read on the forward strand.
ACTGCTCATGAGTTAGGAAAAGGGAAGGGAGCTCTTCACCCCACCTTGATGCTGGCCCTAGTATAGTGAAGACTGTAACACTTCACTCCCCTATGGCAGTATTTGCTATGGGATTACATATTCTTTCACAGAAGGGAACTTAATACGGCATATATACCTTGCAGAATTAACATACACAAATTTTATTTTTCTCACAGCTTACAGGGCACACCCATTTCAAATACCCAATTGACCAAATGTTCCAGTATTAATGGTAAAAGATGTTCATATAATATCAGTATCTTTACACAAAAATGACCAGATGCATGACTTTGTAACTTATTCACACAGTTACACACATAAACATTACTAAACAGTTTGTAATTCCCAACTAATATATACCATGTTGACTGCCTGTAGATGTGCTTAATTTTAATCAAATATTTTTTTGTGGTGGAACCAGATTATGTGTTGTGTGCTTTTAAATTTGGATATGTACCCTAATATAACTGATGTCCGCATGTCTAGGTTGAACAGTGCGCACCTATCCAAAATGAGGCAAAACTTTATGTTCTACTAAATATGTTGTGGGCTGTTTTGAAGTTCATGGTGTAATTTATAGATACTCAGGGATACCATCATATCAGTATTTCATGAATTAGCTTACACTTTAATATGCACTATAGAAGTTGCATTGGGATTGTGGTAATATGATTATTAGTTATTAACATTTACCCATGCTGCATTTGTTTTGTTTGTTGACTGATGGATACGCTTTTTCTTTCTATGTAGAGGACACTTTGGCGTCTGGCGTGACATGGCGTGTGTCTCCTGTGTCCCTGTGGCGTCATCGTGCATTTGTTTTTTCCAAAAACAGATGTACATAAATAAAATAAAAAATCATACCTTAATAAATGTTTGGAATAACTGACTTTTGTAGCAGAGTTTGTACATATTATTTTAAGGATACAGTTTCTCAATGTTTGTACTTTTTTGTTCAAATTTAGAAAGAAAAAACATTCAGTATTTTCGATTTTGTTTTAACAGACGTGTTTGGGCTGTATAATTTAGATACTTGTTAGTTAATAAATTACTGGTTACACTGGTCAGATAATTATTAATTTATTGAAAAATGAAAACTAGGTATCACCGCATTGTTAGTTTATAGTTTTGTTCTTAACTCCTATCTTTAGAATTATAGTCTTATTTTTATTTGTCCAAATTTACATTTTGAAATTCACTGTTTACTGTGCTTGATTGTTTCTTCAGTCAGACAGTATTAAAAAAATACACCCAAAAAATGTAATAGAGGCAAAGCCCATGTCTCAAATGCTAGTGTTCACTTATTTTGAAATGACTAATAATCATTTTTGCTTGAATATACAGAATAACAGTTTGGTGATGCGCGTTTGTTTATTCCATTTTCTTGTCATCTCGCCATTTTGAAGTTGTGCAGTCATTGTCACATTCTCTTCCCAGTGATTCAGGGGGGCAAATTGAAGAAATATTATGCTCCTAAAATCAGTCATATAGTTATATTGTGTAGATTGCTGTTTCCTGGACTGTGGGATACCATCTTGACAATCCTACCCATCATCTTTATATTCCAAGCATGAAACATGAACTTCACTCACTTGTATTAGATTGTTTCTCTTTTCTCATTCATGGACGTCTTTGTCCTAGTTTGTCTATTATGAAGCTTTAATTAATTTTTTTTTAGACCTGTGACGATGTATAACATAATCTATGATGATTAAGTCATCAGAAGTGATTACAGGTAAAGCAAATTTGGGGTTTCTTGTTGTTTCATAATCTTAAGTTCTGTTTTATTGAAACAGCGTGTGAAATTAATTTTCTATTGCAATGGCTGCAGAATTATATACAGAAAAGATGAGGGAAAGCATCTGCTGATAAAATTCTTTTCCGTCATTGACAGAATGTGTGCTTTTTAGAAAAAGTAGAAATTGACATTTACAAATGTTGCTACAGGTCATATGCGTAGTATAAGATTACTATTCAAATTGATTTAGTAAATTATTTCTTGAATGTATTATTAGAATAATTTAAGCTTTTAGGTGACTTCAGTGCAACAAACAGAAATGTCGTGGTTTTTGTGTATTAAGTAAAGACTGATTTCATCATATAGATTACTTATTACTTTGTAGTATTATCAGAGCAAATGTGCAGGCCATTCTCCCTCTTCCCAGCTCATAATCAGATAAGTATTTAGGCATTCTTTCTCTTTGCAACTTCATAAGTTGCATTAGTTTTCTCTTTATAATAAATTTTGTAGTGCATCTTTGTGGTCTGTTTTATTTCTTGCATACCTTTGTGTTAAATTGAGAAAAAAATTAAAAGTTTACAGAAAAACACAGCTGTTAAAATTGTTTTGCTGTGACTTGATGTATTTGTAGTTAGCTTCTGTGCTAAGAATTTTCAGTTCACATGTTATGTCAAGTCCTATTGTATGGCTCTGAAACACGGAGAGCAACAAAAACAACCTAAAAGCTACAGAGTTTCATAAATGGGTGCTTTACTAGAATAGAATAATAAATATGGTATGACAAGACCATTAATGTGGAACTGATGACGAGAACCAGACAAGTGCCAATGGAGCAAGAGATAAGTCGATGGTGTTGGAGGAAATGTGTGGATAGCATTACAAGGCAGTTCTTGTTCAGGAATTCTGTAACCCCCAGGGTAAGAGAGACAGGTAGACCAAGAAACACATGGAGAAGAGAATTGGAGACAGAAGTGATGGTGATGAGGAAAACGCGGAAAGAACTTTAGCTGATGGCACGAGGACTTGGTATGTTTGTTGAAGCCTATGCTCCTTTGGGGAGCTACATGGTATTTGTGGCAAGATTACAGTTTTATATAGTATCCAACAGTTGCTTTATATAGATACATAAAAAATAGTTCCCCTGAATCAGAAGAGAACTGGTGAACTGTAGCTAGGGATGGCAGAAGACAAGTCAGGTAGCTAACCACACAGTTCAGGTGATAGCTGTAGACAAGAACTGATCGGCAAGTTACCTTCTCGCTAGACCTATCCTGAGCTCCAGGGGTATTAATTTCAAATTGTAAATGTAGCTGGTATTATTCCCTAAAGTTATTACTATTCAACCACACAGCAAAAAATTTAGAACTGAAACGTTTAAGAATTCAATAACTACAGTCTTCTTCTTCTGTGTTCAGTTTGTAATCATGCTAAATCTGCAGGCCTGTCGCCATGACGGTCCAGAGTCTTTACCAGATCGGCACTGCAGCCCCATAGCTTCTGCTGGAGCTCAGCACCCCTTGGCCAGGTCGCACGTCGAGGTTCATCATGGGTTGGGCAGTTCTGGAGAATGTGTTCTGGGATCTGGATTCCAGTTCCTCATGGGCATTCATTTGTGTGGGATATCCTGAGGCGATAGAGATGGCCAAGTAATCTGCAGTGGCCAGTTCTCAGGCAGAAAATGGTGTTCTGTTGGTATCTGTTTAGATGATGGATTGGGTCATCTCTGCTGCATATAACTCCTTCCACTGATTTTTGTACTTGTGGATGATGGTTTTTGCTTCTGGATAGGGCAATGGGTGGCTGTATTGTTCCATTTTACTGCCACTTCTTGATAGAGCATCTGCCTCTCATTACCAGCAATTCCACATTTGGAGGGTAACCACTGAAGGGCAATGGTTGATGACCTTTGGATGATGTTAAGCTCAGATCTGATCTCATTCATCATGTTATCATTTTTGGTGTTCTGTATTGATTCCAGTAATGATCTGCAGTCGGTGAAGATTACTATCTTAGCTGGTGGCTGCTGTTCGGATCTGGTGAGGATTTTCAAAGCTTGCAGTAGTGCCATAGCTTCTGCCCTGAAATTGGAGATCTTTCCAGTTGGGAAGGCCTTTCAGATGATCTTTCCATTTAGGAATCTTATAAAAATGCCTCCTCCACCGTTCTTTATTGCCCACTCAGCAGATCCATCTGTGTATGCGTGTGTCCACTCCTTCGGGTTGTACTTTTCTTCAATCATTTCTTGAGCCAAAGTTTTTAGTTGTTGAGAGGTCTGGTGGCCTTTCTTTTTTATTTCAGGGACTTCTGTGATGATAGATATATTTTCATGGCAGTCGTCTGGCTCCTCGTAATCAATTAACATTTCAATCTCAGTAGATCGGTTTGGGAGGTCGTCTTCGTGGCATCGATGCAGATGTTTGGAGATGTACTTTCTAAATATCTTATTGAATTGTCAATTTTACAAATGTGAAAAATCAGTTTGTGGTACCTACAGTAATTCTTCTGTCTCGTATCAAGCTGTAGTGGCTTTCGATAAGTAACAATAAGATCTCAGCTCACTGGATACTTTAGGCAGCTTCGTCTGCTAGTTTTATGATGTGTGTACTGACTTCATATTTGAGTGGTCGTACATAGTGGACTTTCCTATGTATCGGAGACATGCACACACAATTTTCTCCGTCAACCCAATGTTTACATAGATTCTGCTGGATTGTGCTAATTTAGCTGCAAACTTTACAATATCTCAAACATAAAACCACAGAGTTATTTACAACTGGAGCCGCGGTAGCACAGTGGTTAGTGCACTGGCTTCCTAGCTCGGTGGTCCATGGTTCGACCCCCAGTTGAGGTGGGATATTTTTAGACTGCAAACGGCTCCGGGGTCGACCCATCCTCATGAATTGGGTACCAGGGCAACTCGGGGAAGGTTAAGGTGGCCGGCGTGATGCTGACCACATCACCCCAAGTGTGCCGAGAGTCAAGAAAATATGAGCCTAACACTTACTTAGTCGTTCCCCTTCTACCGTGAGGTGTAGAGGTTTGGAAGAGAGAGCGCCAGACAATCCTATCGGCTGTCTTCCTCCTGGCCTGGTTGCATTCTAGTCCTCAGTCCTTCAAAGAATGTCTAATGTTGTCCTCCCAGCGGCCTCTGGGTCGTCCTGGGGGTCTGGATCCCTGGCTCTTTGTTTCCCATGCTTGTCGTGGTAGCCGATCTTCTCCCATTCTGCAGACATGGCACCACCATCTTAGTTGGGACTGTTCCACTTGGGTCTGCAGGGGGTGGGATTTTAGGCCTTGACGTATCGTCTGGATGCGGACCATGTCTCTTCTTGTTACTTCAACCACCTTCCTCAGATACTTCATTTCTGAGGTTTGGATCTGGCTTTTGTGGGTTGTAGTCATTGCCCATGACTCGCATCCATATGTCAAGACTAGGACATAGGTGGAGCGGTATACAGCCATCTTCGTTTTCTTACCAACCTCTCTCTTGCTGAGGAATCCTCGATTTATGGCCTGAAAAAGTCTCCCAGCTGCTGCTTTTCGAGTGGCCAACTCTTCTTTGATGCCTCCCTTTCTGTCTATAATAGCTCCGAGGTATTTAAAGTGGTCGACCTGCTCCAGGACCTGTTCTCCCAGCTTAATCTGATGTCTTCTTTCTTCTCGTGATATCACCATGGATTTTGTTTTCGAGCTGCTTATGACCATCCCTCTCTTCTCCAGCTCTTCCTTCCAGACTTGCAGGTTGGATTGGAGATGTGCCTCTGATTTATCAATCAGGGCAACATCATCAGCAAATGCCAGCTCTGAAATACATACCTGTCTCGTCTTCCAGTACCTCACTGAATACTTTCTTGTTCTCTCCTTGCATGCCTTGATAACATCATCCATGAGGAATATGAAAAGATAAGGTGACAGGATATCACCTTGTCTTACACCAGTGGTGGTCCTGAACTCTTCTGACTTATCGTTTGCTGTCCTCACATAATTTCTGCAAGACTTGTAGAAGCTCTGTATAGCATGAATCAGAGGTGCTGGAATGTTCTTCCTTGCCAAACAGTCCCAAAGTTTGCTCCAGGGGACCCTGTCAAACGCCTTTTCCAGATCTATGAAACAAAGATGGATCTCACTCTTATACTCAAGAGCCTTTTCACTCAGCTGTCTGAGTGTGAAGATTAGGTCTTGAGTACTTCGGTTTGCTCGGAATCCGCACTAGATCTCATCCAATTGTGGCTCAGCTAGTCGTCGGAGTCTCTGCTCTAGGATTCTAGGGTAGATTTTACCAGGGACAATGAGAAGGGATATGCCTCTGTGGTTTCCACATTGTCGATTGTCACCTTTTTTGAAAATTGGTGTTGTGATGGCAATCTCCCAATCCTTTGGTATGGTCTTGTTGCACCACGCTGCCCATAGGACCCTTAAGAGTAATAGGTCACCTGATGCTCTCATGTACTTAACCATTTCTGGTGTTATACCATCATGCCCTGCTGCTTTGCCCATCTTGATTTTCTCCAGTGCTGCCTTCAGTTCTTCCATCTTTATGTCATCTTTATCACCATTGGTTTCCTCTTCTGTGCTAGTGGTTATCATTTCTGATGCTTGACCTTGCTCACCATCAAGGAGTTCTGAGAAATATTCTTTCCATTACTTCCTTCGGGGCAGTTTGCCTTGCTTGTCCTTTATAAATTTGAGAGGGCATTGTTTTTCCTTCCTCATGTTCTTTAGGGTCTTATAGAACAATTTCTGGTTTTCTTGCGCATCTTTTTCTAGCTTTTCTCCAAATTCTTCCCAGGACTTCTGTTTTGCTGCTAGCACCTTGTTCTTTGCTTCTGTTCTAAGTATCACATATTCTCTATATTTCTCTATTTGTCCTGCTGTGTTTTTAGCTCCTAAGTATTGTTTCCATGCCATTTTCTTCTCTCTTATTTTCTCTTTGACTTCCTCTGTCCACCAAGGTGTCCTCTTTCTCTTGTTCCCAAGTCGGACTTCACCACATGCTTCTCTCCACATGTAAGCCTACCTTGCCGTGGTTGGAGAGCTTGAGCGCCCCAATGATCCCGGGAGCTATGCCGGCGGGAGTTTTACTCCTGGCAGGGTCACCCAAGCCGGACAGGTCCTGGGTGAGGGGCCAGACTAAATGGGCTGAGGAGTGGGTGGAACCCTATAGGTGTAGATGCAGAACCCACCGGCGAGTGGTACATGCTCTGGTCTGCACCAATCCACCCCCACTTCATGGGTTAAATGCTTTCTTGCCTCATTCTTCACTGTTTGTCGTCTATCACGCCCACGGCGACCGTTGCCTCAATTGGCTGTGTGTGGTGTACCCGGAAACGGGGCCTCCCAGCACTGAGGCACAGTTAAGTCCCCGATGTCACTTATCGGTGCAGAATTGAGAGAGATGGCTGAGCATCACAATCCCCCCTGTGTTGCAGCATGATGAGAACCCAGCATTGCACACTGAGCTTGGGGGGATCACTTGGGCACCAGACTTAATACTGGCTCTTGACTGGATGGCCGCATGCAGGAGATTTCTACAATGGAGGGTTGGCAGGTGGTGGGTATCTGGAAGTGGCTCTGTGCAGGACGTGAGGATTCCTTGGGAGAGCCCAGAACCAGAGCACAGCATTGTGCAAGCTCTGCATAGTTGGAGAGCCCCCTGGATGACGGGGAATGCACAGTGTGCTACCCCACCTATCCCCAACTGCTAACTTAGAACCAGAAGTGGGGTCCTCTGTATGCGTGCCAGGCCAGGATAAAACGCCTGGGAAAGAGACTGGAGCTCAGAACTCCCTAACTCAAAGTTGCAGGATGGCAGAAAAGCCACGGGAAAGACAGGGCTATTTTGAAGATAACGCAACCATATTTTCACCATACGAGCTCGGACGCCGCCTCGGTAAACAAGGTCCGCGCAGAGCAGTGACACCCCCAGGCTGCTTGCGAATAGTCTACTACTGGGAACATAAACAGATTAGGGATGAGCCCACTCTCCCGTTGAGCAGGTGCTAAAGTCGTAGATACTGGGCCAGAAGGCGCACCGGAAACCACAGTATCATGCAACTCGCTTTTTTTTTTTTCTATGGAGAGTACACCGTCAAATAAATCTCGTTCTGGTGCTCGCCCTGTGGAGCTCCACCAGGCAGGTGCAGTGCCGGGCTCTGAGCCTCGACAGAGCCCACCCTCAGCTACTGGAGGACCCTCTAGACCGTCTTGTGGAGTCAGCAGACGGCGGAGGAGAACTACTGACCAAAACAAAACAGAAAAAGAGAAACCCAGAGTGCCACTTGTCATAATGCACTGGAATGCAGAGGGAGTGAACAGCAAGCAGGCTGGATACAGCAAAAAGACAGAGCTGGAAAACATCTTGTATGAGAAGCAAGTCAGTGTTTGCTGTATCCAAGAGACTCACTTGAAAGCAGATCAAACCTTTAAAATAAGGGGATATCAATGCTTCAGATCCGACAGAAAAGATAGACGAAAAGGAGGAGTACTTACTCTTGTAAGGAATAACATTCCTGCACACGAAAGGAAAACCTTCATGGATGGAGCAGAATATCAGCTGCTGCAGATAAAGGTAGACAAGATGGAAATAGAACTCCTGAACTATTACTGTCCGAACAACAAACCTCTGAGTCTCAGCTCTATACAGGTACCAGCCACCAACTTTATAGCAGTTGGAGACTTTAATAGCCACTCCCAGAGCTGGGGCTATAACCATCTGGATCACAGAGGTGAAGAGGTTGAAACTTGGCAAGATGATCACTCCCTAATCCTAGTCAATAATGCCACAGATACTCCTACCTTCTACTCCAGAGGATGGCACACAACTTCAACACCAGATCTTGCCTTCTCCACACCAGATATAGCTGGATCTATTAGTAGAGAAGTAGGAGATCAACTAGGGGGAAGCGACCATCGCCCAATCTTTCTTACTGTCCAGAGTGCAACTCTCAGTACAGGCCCAGCCATTACAAGATGGAACTACAAAAAAGCCAACTGGGGTTTATTCAGGCATCAGGTGAACACGCTGCTGTCTACCCTCAAGGTACAGAACAGAGATATTAATGAAGTGGTAAAAGACTTCAACAGATGCATACTACAAGCTGCAAAAGAAACCATTCCCAAAGGATGCCGGCGTAACTACATACCATACTGGTCCAGCACACTCCAAGAACGTCAGGAAGCTATGGACAAGGCTAGAAAGAACGCAGAGTCTCAGCCTTCACTTGAAACTCACAACAAATGGAAAAAGGCTGTAGCAGAGTTTCAGAGAACAAAGCTAGAAGAAAAACGGAAAAGCTGGAGAACTAAAACGGCATCGCTGAACCTTGAGAAAGACGACAGGAAACTTTGGAGATTAGTCAAGTCTCTAAATGAAGAGCGTTCCTCACCAAGGCAGACTATCACATTGGATGAAGGTGGCAAACTTTTCAGAGGAAAACAAGCTGCAGACTTGTTTGCTAGAAGATACAGCTCAGAAAGCAACTTACCCATTAACATAGACCATCAGAGAGAGATAAGAAAAGAAATACTGGCAACCATGGGACAGACAGATACTCCTGCCCCAATGAGGGAACCCATCACACTAGGAGAACTACAGAAGGCTATTTCCAAGCTTAAGTTTCAAAAGTCACCCGGCCCAGACAAAATCAGCAACGAAATGCTAGTAAATCTGAGCTCAGCAGCAAAGACAAAACTGCTTGAGATATTCAACCACAGCTGGTTCAAAGGAACGGTACCCCAAGTATGGAGAGAAGCCATCACAATACCCATACTAAAGAAAGGGAAATGTAAGACCGAGGCTGCAAGTTACCGGCCAATCAGTCTCACAAGCTGTGTTGGGAAGACTATGGAGCGAATAGTCAACCACAGATTAAAATGGTATTTAGAGTCTGAGCAGATCCTGGTGCCGGAACAAGCTGGATTTAGAGAATGCTACAGTATAGAAGACCAAGTTACTTACTTGTCTCAAGCAATAGAAGATGCCTTTCAGGAGAAGAAAAAGGTCCTAACGATCTGGGTCGACTTCAAGCAGGCCTTTGACAGGGTGTGGAAAGATGGCCTCATTGCAAAACTTGGGAGAGGTGGAATCCAAGGCAACATGATGAAATGGATCCAGTCATACTTGCATAACAGGAGAACTAGAGTCACTCTTGACGGTCTGCAGAGCAGAAAAGTGTTGCTCCATCAGGGGGTACCTCAAGGAGGAGTAATTTCCCCTACACTCTTCCTTGTTTACATCAACGACCTGGTGAAAGATCTCCCTGCAGGAGTGAAAGCTGCCTTATATGAAAATGTCACCACAGCAAATTATAGAATGCAGCGGGCAGCAGACATGCTAGTGTCATGGGCAGAGAAATGGCTTATCACAATAAACACAGACAAAACCTCCACAACACTGTTCTCCCTCGCCCCCAAGGACAAATCAGCTAACATACACCTAGGGACAACCGTTATCAAGGAAGAAAGCTACCCCACCTATCTTGGGGTGACATTTGACCAAAGGCTTACATGGAATAAGCATATTGAAAATGCAGAAGGAAAGGCCCGAAGACGACTAGGCATACTCAGAAAATTGGCAGGTACCAACTGGGGAGCAAATGAACGAAATCTAAAGAAGATTTATAGTGGAGTAATAAGACCACACTTAGAGTTTAGCTCAGCAGCATGGTCATCAGCTGCTAACTCACATCTGCAGTCCTTGGACAAGGTGCAAAATCAAGCTCTCAGGCTCATTACAGGAGCCATGAAAACTACACCAATAACAGAGATGCAGAAGGTTGCTGGATTACAGACATTGTCCCATAGAAGAGACACAAAGACCATGATCCAGATGGAAAAGTACAACAGTATGCCAACGCACCCAATGAAGGCAAGACTAGATGATCTGGCATTGGGACGTCTAAAGCGTAGCAGCTTTGTGCATCGGGGAAAAAGACTTATAAGACAGCATCAAGAAGACCTATCTATGAAGACAACACCACTGAAGCCCACCCTATACCCTGTACCATGGGAGCAGGCCAGCAGTGCCCTCCAAATTAATACGTCGGTCAGTGGTCTCACAAGTGGATGTGAGTATAATGATCTGCAAAAACGAACTGCTACATTGAGTATGATCCAAGAAAGCTATCCCGATCAATCATGGATACATGCCTATACAGATGGATCAGCAACTAATGCTGTTAGGAATGGAGGTGCCGGTATCTTTATCTCATATCCTGACAACCACTATGAGACTAGGCACATTCCCACTGGTAAATTCTGTTCCAACTATACAGCTGAGGTTCAAGCTCTAGAGCAAGCTGCAAATATGATTTATAACACCAACTCTGACTGCCACCAGGTAGTCATCCTCACAGATGCACTGTCTGTCCTGCAAGCTCTCAAGGGTGGTAAACTCCTGCATCTGAGAAATGAACTAAACAAGGTAGCTGCCAAAAAGAGAACCATACTTCAGTGGGTACCATCTCATTGTGGTGTACCCGGAAATGAAAAGGCAGATAAACTTGCAAAAAAGGGAGGAGAATGTGAACAAGAAGATAATGAAGTCACATACTTTGAGAAAAAGAGAGCTATCCAGACTATAAGAAGAGAACAGAACCAACCCAAAGACGACTATCACACTCTCGACCGGCAGGGACAGATAACTATTTTTCGACTCAGGACAGGGCATAACAAACTGAATAAACACATGCACAAGTTACGATTGTCTGCTTCACCACTGTGCACATGTGGATTAAACGAACAAACTGCTGAGCATGTTCTACAGGACTGTCCTCTGTATGACCAGTTAAGAAAGATATACTGGCCCAATGACTCAACACTAAACTCAAAGCTATATGGAGTTAAAGAGGAACTTCAAACAACAGTCGAATTCATCATGAGAACTCGTCTGACGGTGTAATCATCAAAGATGCGATCGCAAGAAGAAGAAGACCACATGCTTCTGCAGCAGCTGTCTTTGTGATGTCCTTGAATTTAAGCCAGAGGGTTTCCAATTCATCAGGTTGTTCTTCTGTGTTTCTCACCACTGTAGCAATAAGCCCCTGATATCTGGTCTTAATTTCTGGCTCTCTCAGCTTGTAGATCTTAATGCTCATTTCTCCCGTTTGTTTACTTGGTTTCTTGCGTGATGTTGGTGTCGTGAATTATTCTAATCCCCATATATAAATTAAAACGTAAATGCAAAGCCTAACAAATAAATTTAATAAAAAGAAAGAAGAATGGTAAAGAACAGTGCTGTCACAATGACTGTACTCGAAATCCCCCTTGTTTTCTACTTCGTCGGCAAATTGTAACGCTTTCACGTTGATAGTAAAAGCCTACTGTATTATTACCCGCTTTCTTCAATGAAACGTGTACTGTATCAAGCAGGCTGATCAATGACCTAGATTTAATATTTCATTCATTCCATACACGGCGTAACTAAAGACAGATGGACTAAAGGATAGAGAGAAGGGAGAGGCAGAAAGCCGAACACGTGCAACACTAAACAAGCGTCGCGCGATACACATTGCTGCCATCACGCGTGTAAGGCCACATGCACTAACTTTATTTCAAATCGACAGTGATAAAATTCACTACCCATACCAGAGTTAGGTTTTAAAATCCTGAAAAACGCTTATTAGGAAAGATGACAATAGATGGGTTTACGTTTGAAAACATTACAGTACCCAGACAGCACATCTTCGAAACAGGAGGTAGAAGAAATTGCATATTTTGAACGCAGCATATTAGCTCTATTAAATATATATATTTGGGTTCCTTAGGGTTTGCTGACAAAGAATATGTAAAACGTTACGCAAATAGTCTAGGAATTACCAAGTTATGGCCAAAATAAAATAGTGGGGGTGCCTGACAGCATGAAATCATTTCTGCTCATAAAATTTTTTTATAACGTGTTTAAAAATCATTACGTACGGAAATAGCCTACCATGTTAACTCCTATGTGATTGGAGCGCAACAAATGAAAGACTAAACACGATTGGTCGGACTATAAATACTATCTTGTGTTGTCAGGGGAAACGTGAGAAAGGGGTACTTTTTGAAAAGATGTGTAGACATGGTTTCATTGGTTAGAGCTGCGAATATACACCATTCAGAGCGTCTGTTCATTGCCACATCTTGTAATAAACCTACTAAGAAGCAGTGCGTTGAGCACCAGTGTATATTTTTTTATAAAATAAAGCCTGGAACATCGGCAGATCGGAGTTGTGCTATATTCATTGCCATTCAACGTCACTGTGTAATATTTCCATGAATTGTGGTAAGCTTGTAATATTCAATATCTTTTAACGAAAATTGAATGTAAATTGATAATTTATGTCTGTATATATGTGTGGTTCAGTAGCGAACATGATGTAAAGCCTATAGGCTCCAGCCTGAACAGAAGGTGTCGGAGGAAAGTAAAACTGCATGGAATGGCCAAACAGTACACTGACACCTAGATTATTAACTAGAAAGAAATAATGCTGGAATTGCAGAGGCGTAGTAACCATTAGGGAGGGAAATACTGGTATAAAGTGTTTCAGATGAAGCTGACAGTTGGCCTAACGCTCTGAACTCAATGTTTGTGATGTATTGTGCTCAGTGTAAAAATAGAGTATAAATTAGTTCTGACGTAGAAGGTACAACCTTCTTGTTTCAGGGACCGTGGTCTTAAAGTTATTGAGCAGCACCTGGTCAGAGCTTTGCTGAAGCCAGAAGTGGACAGCATACTCCTTTGTCAATATAGCAACCAGTGGGGTGGCTCCAGAACTCATTACAGTTATCGAGCAGAGTAGTCTTTTACTGCAGTCATCACGCAAGATAAGAGAGTGTGGCCATGGAGCTCAACATTATGTACCCCCATCTTAAAATAACATTGTAACATAAAATTAAGAGGGGAAGTAAATTGTTTTAATACCAGGAACTGAGAACATCTCCAATACTAGTTCTAATAGAAACAAACTATTGAAGTCATGATGACAAATACCAACAGAGCTTGAACAAAACAAAACCAGTATTACCTCATATTACCACTACACAACTGACACACATAGGATACCATTGATAATATATGTCACTACATGAATCATATTAATAAATTCTGTACATATACCTTGTAATTAAAATTGATTGTGATTCCTGGTTCCCCTTGTATTTGAATCAGGACACATATACATTCATGACAGCAATGAATACATATTGTTATTTGAAAAGTTATCAGTGACTCCTTTAAGATATCCTCTTAGAGTGTTTTATGTATGTGAGTGTCACAGTGTTGTCAAGTGTGGTGGAATAAATTAAATTGTTTATCTGTCTGTTGTTGTTATGACTTACACTTCATCATACACATACCCTAGACATATAACGTAGTCATCACAATATTCCAGAATAATTCTGACTGAGGCATACATATGTGGCAGCAAGTAAGGTTATCTATAATACACTACTCTTATTAGATATAGATACCTACACAGCTGATCTCAGTCAGTACACTAAGTCCCCTATAAATATTTATAACATCCCATTTTACCACAGTTGGGCAGTTCCTAGGCTGAGCAACTCTTTCAGTTGTTCTTTTGATTGTAAGCAGGTAGTGATCACTTCCAATCTCTGGCCCCCTCCAGACTCTAGCATCTCGGACATATTTGAATGAGCTCCTCCTAACTATGGCATAGTCGATCACTGACTTCTCATTCTTTGTTTGTTCACATCTAGTGTATGCGCTTATGGGGGAACTTTGTGTTTGTAATGATCAGATTCTGCTCACTGCAGAATCTAAGGAGTCGCTTTCCATTTTCATTGAGAGTATCTTCTCCATATCTTCCGATAACTCCACCCCATCTAGCATGGTCATTTCCAACTCTGGCATTGAAATCTCCGAGCATGATAATTTCATCTAGGGAGTCATCCACTGTCCTTTGAAGCAGCTCGAAGAATTCCTCCTTGACCTCTGCTCTCTCATCCTCATTTGGCCCATACACTATGACAGGTTGACAATGGTTTCTCCTCCTTTTAGTTTTACAACCATAATGTGCGAGACAAAGTTCCATCACTTGATACTATCTTTTTGGGTTTTGGCCACGATGCAACCCACATCCGCTTTAGCTCTTTCAGATGTGGGTACACCACTGTAGAGCAGCATGTTGCCATCTAGATCCAAGACTCCTTGTCCCTTTTTCTTTGTTTCCGTTATAGCTAGGATTTCTAATTTTGCTTTCCTCATCTCTTCCACCAGCTCCTCTTCTTTCCCATTTATACTTCTTGTGTTCCAAGTTCCATAAGTCGTAGTTCGTTCCAGTTCGTCGCCTTTAGAATCAGTCCAGTTTTCTCTCTTGTAGTTCGCATAATCATGTTTTAAAGCAAACAGGTGATTGGCCTGTTGTGCCTTTGCATGGTGGAGGGGCTGCCCCCTTACGGCCTCCATGCAGGCCGCCCTCCTCCTTTTTCAGCCAGGCTTGGGACCGGCCTAGGCGGAGTTGAGCCTAACACCATATTCCCAATATGCCTCAATGGGCATGTAACGGGATCCTTTTTTCCTTCCCCTTTTATTTTTCCCCAACAAGCGAAGGGAGGTAAGTGTCATGGAAAAGAGGACGTGATAAATCAACAGAAAATTTTGCGAATCATATGACACTGGCAGTATTGACTGACTGATCTGTGCTATTACATATTAACTTGTACTAGTTTTTCTCACAGTAGGCTTCCCTGCTGCAAAAACAGATTCATATACATAAATTCCAACTTGGGATTTTACGGTACAGCCATACTTGTACATTTTACAAACCTGTGAAGTAAGAAGGGGCACCAGAAAATAACTGAATCATTAAAGAGAAAACCACATCTGCTCTGCATAATGTGAATCTGTATGATTTTAAACTAGGTTGAATCAAAGTTACACAAACTTTATGAAATAAACAAAAGAGGGAAAAATAATCTTTTCCAACTTATAAATATCAAAGAAATCTTATAATGTTTGCACATGATGATAATTTGAATGAACATTACACATTTTCTGCTGATTACAAGCAAAACTGGGTTACACGCAGAATCAGAGATTATATTTTCTTGCTGGTTCATGCAAATTATATCAAGTTTAATGCATAACACTAAAGTTCACTAATGGTATTGTGGCAGTATTCATTCATTGTGCTCTGTGCTTTTCACTTATATATATATAACGATATTGAATCAGTTTTACAAATTAACAGTACACAGGAAGCACAGGACATTTCGGGTTTCACCCTTCGTCAGCCACAGTTACTAACAGGCAACAAGTAAAGAAATATAGACGTGTAAAAGAAAAATACTATAGACATTGCAAACACGTAATTTATATAAACACAGATAAAGAGCAATAAAAAAGCGAAGAAACTACAAAACTGAAAAGAATTAATCAGTACAAGAAATTTAACAATCAACAAACATCAAAAGCAGAAAATTGAATTAAAAAACAAGAAGCGCTCCTATAGTATACAACTTCGCTGAAAGAACCGGGAAGGTTATATTCACTGGTCCGAATGGCGTCCAATAGTATAGATGAAAGTGACGTCATAAAAATACACAAATAGGTCACAAATCGAAACACAAAACTTAATAAAAGAAAGAACCTGAAAAAGTGACGGATGAAATAAAGAAGTTGAAAAAAGAGGAAAGCCAATGAATAACACTAACAGAGTCAAGCAAAATGGTGGACATTTAGACCGTTAGGAGAAAGGCAACCCATTTCGAAAATGAGACGATTCTCTAGAGAAAATCGAGTACGGTCATCGCAAATGCAGGAGCGTAAACCGGTTACCTGGATGTCAACGGGACCAGAATGGTCTTGGCTATTGAAATGAAGGGACACAAGTTTCTGTGATAAATACCATTTAAGTGCTCATGGAATCTATCTGCGAAACGTCTGCCAGTTTCACCAATATAGGTAATGCTGCATCTTTTACAAATAATGGCATAAATAAGATTCCTAGATTCATATATAAATGACTAAATATTAATAATGAAATTGTCCTTCGGAAATGAAACAATCTGAGTCTGGAGCACATGCGACAAGTACATCTTTGGCGGTGGTAAGACTGTGTACCAAAATATGGAGGGCTAGTATTCATCAAACGGCCGTGTACGAGAATGTCCTTGAAGTTCTTATCCCTGCGATATGCCACCTGAGGGAGATCCCGGAACAATTCACGGGTAACACAACAGGATCAGAGTTGAGAATAGGCAGATGACGGAATAGAATTCTTTTCATCGCCAGACAGTGAGGATGGAAAGTTAGAACCAATTTGAGTTTGGCAGAAGGTTTAGTAGTCAGTGCCATCTTACGAGTGATGCGATTAAGAGCAACAGATAAAACACGTTCTGGATAAAGACGTCGGTGAAAAAAAAACTCTAGAGCTCGCTCATGGAAGTCATCGTGACATAACCGACGCAAGCGAAGAAGTTGAGAAAAGGGAATGGAATGTTTACAGCTAAGAGGGTGAGATGAAGTATAAAGAAGGAAACCATGAGCGTCAGTAGGCTTATAATAGACATATGTTTTAAGACCTGTAGGGCTAATTGTGACAGCCAGGTCAAGAAAGTTCACTGAAGTCGTAGACATTTGAGAAGTGAATTTTTACTTGTAGCACAGAACAAGCCAGTTCTGCAACTGCTACTAGATCAGGGTAAAAATTAATTTTGTGTTTTAGTTTGAAATTCTTGGCTTCTAACAGTTTAGGTTTGGTTTTAAGAACCATCTTCATTGCACACGGACAACTCCATCAGTGCTCCAATCTCCTCCCTGAGATCACACAAGGAGGGTCTCAGCACTGGCCAGGAGCATGAAGCTGTAACTGTTCATGGCACTGAATTTATCTGACTTCGCCATTCACTTCCTTTTTCACCTTGCACGTCGCCAATGTCTCGAATTTGTGCATTTCAAAATCAGATGTAAAGACATCATTGAGATCTGTTTCTGTAAATTGGTTATCAGTCATGTGGGCAGATTTGAAATTGTTGTTGATGTCTTGGCTCAGTTTGTTAGTACTGCTACAGCAAGTGGGTTTGAAAATACAAAAGGAAAAGACAACGATAATCTTTATCGTTTAATGTTGTTTAAATAGGGCCGCTAAGCTTCTCGCTCTTTTGCAGCCAATATTAAGTCGAAGACTCCTTGGTATTATCTACACTGTAGACCTAGGCTTTTCCTGTGGCTTTTCTGCCATTCCGAAACGTGCTGAGTTGAAGTCATGAGCTCCAGTTTCTCTAGCTTGGCTTGCATTTAAAGAATCATCACATCTGATCCCAAGCCAGGAGTAAGAAGCGCGTGGCATGTGGTGCATTCACGTCTTGCACAGGGCCACTTCTCAGCTCCCCCTGCCTTTTATTGGGTCCATAGTGAGATCCTTCTGCATGCAGTCAACCAGGTCAAAGCCAAAGAATCACGTCTGGGGCTCAAGTGACTTCTCCAAGCTTAGTGTGCAATGCTGGGTTCTCAACAGGTTTCACCACAGGGGGAATCATTGGAAGTGTGTGGATAATTTCAAGAGTCAGTGAGGGTGTAATTAGCCTCACAGACAGAGGTTCACTTCCATATATATATATTGTGCACCTCTGGTGGTCATACCAGGATGACTCCAGAAATGCCTCCATGCATATACTGTAATTGTTTAATGAAACAAGACATTTAGATAAGTAAAAAAAAAAAAACGATTTAGTATCATATGTCTGTCTGGATACAAACAAGCCAACTTGTTGTTGCTTCCCATTTTATTCAAAGTTTTTTTGAAGTGGTGGTCCTGGAAACAGGCTGCGTCACTGCAGTCTGGCTAAGTGAATAGGGATCGAAGAGGGAAGGCTAACCCGGTCCCAAAAATGCCGTGCTGAAATCGGATGTGTCGGCCGAAAGGCGCAAATATCACAGCTTCGCTGTAAACGGACACAACGCAACCAATGTCCTTTTTAGGGCGAACGAAGAAGAAGAAGATATGTCTGTCTTTCCAGAAATACAGAGAGAGACAGGCACTGATATCAAAATACAGATACAAAAGTCAAAGGGAGCTTTGCATTGGAAAATATATGGAAATCACAAAAAACATGATTTTCGACACAAAAATCTGAATCGTTAACTGTGTCACATCAGTCCTATTGTGTGGGCAGAAACATACAAAACAACAACCAAGCAACTACATTCTGTTGTTTCATAAAATAGGTGCTTGTGTAGAATAGAACGATTGAAGTGTCATGGTAAGGTCATCCGTGTGGAACTGACAAGAATTAGGCAAGTGCCAGTAGAACAAGAGATTAGAAGAAGACCCTGGAGATGGATAGGGTATACCAGGTCAAGAGAAGCATACGTAGACCACACAAAAGTAGACGGAGAAGAGAGCTCTGAGACATAGAAGGAAAATGATGAAAGACCGTGAGCTGATGGCACGTGATAGGAAGAATCATCATCTCAGCCCGTAACCGGTCATGGGTCGTAGGGGTGCCATGGTGGAAGCATCAGCAGACAGGGTCCTCCACTGCTCTCTATCCTCAGCAATGCGTACAAGTGTGGAAAAACCGTGTCCTGCCCATTCTTTGATGTTATCAGCCCAGGATTTTCTCTGCCTTCCTCTTCTCCGTTTACCTTCGACTGTTCCCTGAAGTATCGTTTTCGAAAGGGAGTCATGACGAGTTACATGCCCAAACCAGGCAAGCTTTCGACGTTTCACTGTTGACAAAAGTGGTTCTTGGTGGCCTGCATAGGTGTTTATCTTCTCTCTAACATAGACATTTGTTTTGTGCTCTTTATAGCAAATGCGCAAAATTCTTCTATAACATTTATGCTCGAAAGCCTGAATCCTTCGCTCCGTATCTGCAGTGAGTGTCCAGCTCTCACACCCATACAAGAGAATAGATAATACAAGTGATTTGTATAATTTGATCTTCACAGGAAAACTGATGTTACTTTTCCAGATCACATTCAACCTTGTCATGGCAGCTGAGGCCATCTCAAGTCTTGTCTTGATTTCTTTAATTGATCTTCCATCACTGCATATAGTGGACCCGAGATATTTAAAGGTGTTAACTTCTTCTAACGTTTGCCCATTTAACGTAATGTTGGTCGGAACATGTTTCTTATGGCTATTCACCAATATCTTGCTTTTTTCTATATTAATTTCCATCCCATACGTTCTTGTTACTTTCTCCAGTCTAGAGGTAAGGTCTTGAAGTTCTGATTCTGATCCAGCTATCAGATCAATATCATCAGCAAAACGTAGGTTGCACAGAGGTCGGCCTCCAATCGATATGGTTGATTTATAATCGTAAAGAGCCTCCTGCATAATATGTTCTAGATAAATATTAAAGAGCACTGGGGACAGGATACATCCCTGCCGAACTCCTACAGTTGTTTTGAAAAATTCTCCAATGTCGTTGATAGGAAGAATAGGCGTACGTTTATTGAAGGCTCCTTGGGCAGCTCAAGGGTGATGATTTATAAACTGTTTGTCTAGGGCGGCAGATTAGCTGTTTGCCTAGGGCGGCAGATTAGCTGTTTGCCTAGGGCGTCAGATTAGCTGTTTGCCTAGGGCGTCAGATTAGCTGTTTGCCTAGGGCGTCAGATTAGCTGTTTGCCTAGGGCATCAGATTAGCTGTTTGCCTAGGACGCCAAATACCTTAGCACTGCTTCCGTTTAATGCTATTTCATATAAGATCTGTATTTTACTTTCTGTTACTATCAAATAAATTAAATATTAACATTCATTCTCTCTATTTATATCTCTCTCTCTCTCTCTCTCTCTCTCTCTTTAAATCTTGCCGCTGTAATGAAATATGTGGCTTTTGACTATCTTATGCTACTGTCATAATCTTACAAGATGTCTCCATGAAGATGAGAAGAAGACACTGGAGATTGATAGGACACACATTGAGGAAACCTGCTGATAGCATTACCAGACAGACATTGTTCTGGAATTTCCAGGTTAAAGGAAGCAGTGGTAGGCACACACACAAATACACTGAGAGGAGAACTGGAGACAACTGAAAATAAAGAGGTTAACATGGAAACACTATGAGCCGATGACACACGATGAA
Source organism: Oreohelix idahoensis (assembly GCA_024509875.1). Classification (NCBI taxonomy): domain Eukaryota; kingdom Metazoa; phylum Mollusca; class Gastropoda; order Stylommatophora; family Oreohelicidae; genus Oreohelix; species Oreohelix idahoensis. Next base: position 338,438 of record JAMPIV010022805.1, read on the forward strand.
GGCCTATGTCTCTTGGGGAGCTGACGGGTATCGAATGAGTGATAGGTAGGCAGGCAGAGAGGGAGAGCATTGGATGCAACAAGAATGTGTTTTACGTAAAAATGTTCAGAATAACATTAAAACATCATTAATATTATAATAATAAACTCAGACCCAAGTGAAACAGTCCCAGTTACGGTGGTTTGGCCATGTCTGCAGAATTGGAGAAGATCGGCTACCACAAAAAATAATGGGAAACCAAGAGCCAGACCTCCAGGTTGGCACAGAGTTCGCTGAGAGAACAACATTAGACAATCTCTGAAGGGCCGAGGACTATATTGGAACCATGCCAGGAGGAAGACAGCCGATAGGATAGTATGGTGCTCTCTCTGGCAAACCTCTACACCCCAGGGTAGAAAAGGAACGACTAAGTAAGTCAGTAAGGAAATGATTAATAAGTATGTCCTGAAAGAGGTCATTGTGCGATAAATGTTTGTTAAGCACATTTGGGAGAGACAGTTCACTTTTAATTGATGTGTTTTGAGAAGAGGAACGGTAAAACACATCGTGACAATCAGGGTTGGCTTTAATGTCCACCTTCTTCTTTGATCCTTAGCCGCCAACTATCAAAGCAGTCAGTGGCCATCACGCCTGGTGGCGTCTTGTAGGGCAGCAACAAACTGCTTCCACTTTGTTCGGTCGGCGGCCATCCTTCGTACAGTGCCCCAGCTCTGGTTCATTCTTTGCATCTCGGCCTCCACAGTTCTCCGCTAAGTTGTTTTTGGAAAACAACATTCCTCTCTTTCGCTTTCCTTCGGGGTCCGTAGCATAGCTGTTCTTGTGATGGCATCGGTCTTCTGAGGACGTGGCCTTCCCAACTCCAGCGTCTGCCAGCTATGATGGTGTGCGTGTCCTCGTGGTTACTCCGAGTAAGTAGTTCTTGGTTAGTGATAGTATTCGGCCAAAAGATTCGGAGAATTTTCCTTAGGCAGATTGTGTGGAAGGAGGACAGTTTTGACATTTCCTTCTCTGTTACTCTCCAGCATTCCGCACCATAGAGAAGCACAGAAAGTACACAGCTCTCATATAATCTTAATTTGGTGTTTGTGCTGGACTGAGAAGGTTTCCAGATGTTGTTAAGACTCGCAAAGGCTGTTCTCGATTTATTCATTCTGTTCTTGATGTCTTAGATTGTTCCGCCGTCTGGTGTTACTATGCATCCTATGTATGTAAATGTGTCCGTCTATTCCAGCTTCTGATTCCTTATTGTTATGGGCTCAGGACTGTCCACATTGAGTGTCATGACCTCTGTATTCTTAAGACTGATGTTCAGACCCACCTGCTGACTATACTTATTCAGTCTATCGGTTTTTTTCTTGGATATGTTGATGTGAATGTGCGAGAAGTGCAATGTCATCTGCATATTCCAGATCTTTCAGTGTAGAAAACGTTCTCCATCTAATTCCTCTTGGACTGCCCACTGTTATCTGGCGCATCACCCAGACTATGACTCAAAAATAAAGTTGTTGATAAGGGGCATCCATGTCATACTCCTGTACACCTCAAAAGTTAGATTTCTCAACCCAATTGTCGTGTAACGACTTCTCACCGACTTTTTCTTCTGTCTGTGACAGATGAAAATTGAAGCAACCCTGATCGATCCACTTTATTCTCATCGGGGGCCCTCACTATTTGGGTTCAAGCAACGATCAAACGTGGATTTCCCTCGCTGGCTAATTAAGCATGCACAGTTAAACACGTGGAAGCCAGGTCCCTCTATTGCCAACTGTCCTATTCTTAGTTTAGCCACGCCTCCTGTCTTTTTTTTCAAGCACTATTAATACAAATATTCTTATCTCTAATGACTTTCCTTTAAAAGGGGGAAGGGCAAAAAGGGGTCTGCCAGTTGTCACATTACGTCATCACGTCAGCGCCGTGTCCCTGGAACACAGGAGAGCGAGTCAACGGGATTTTTAGCTCCCTAAGAGAGAACGGATTATTAATTGCACATAGAGGGGCGTTAACCATTTTTTAACGACTGCATCCCTTTGATTGCGCTCCAACTGGCGAAACTTACTCACCGAGTGAACGGACTTTAAAGGCGCCCGCCGCTAGCGAAGCGGCCATCATGTCGGTGAAAATAGACTTTGATTCGCGAAACGAACAGCAAAATTCCCCAAATAGGACGAGAGGTGTTATTTTTCGCATTAAGGAACAAGAGTCCAGCGTTTTAGTATATATGCCCATCTCTCCGAATTCAGTTTGTCAGTTTGCTATCAGGATTTCTTGAATGGTCTAGCGCGCATTTTGGAGTCTTATTTATCTGGATTTCCTACAGAAATACGTGGAGATTTATTTCAGTTTTCTGATTTGCGGCTGGTCATACCTTGCGTCCTAGCGTTTCTTATGGTCTTACTGACTTTGGTTCTTACACCATCCAGCGATCATTGTGGTTTTAAAAAAATCTTCGTGTTGTGACCCCTATGTGGTCCACCTCTCCATCCATGAGAGTAGTATTACCAAGAACTTTAACAATAAGCCATTTTTTAAAAGTATAACTGGAGAAGAACATTGCCAGAAGCCGTTCCATAAATATTACTGATCTGCTCTGGCAGATTTTATATCACTATTTTTTACACATGACAGTAAACGTTTTCCTACTGGAATAACCCCCTAAAGAAAACTCACTGGTCATACTCGGCCATCACTTCATTGAACAGCCGAGGAGTATCATTTTTCTAAAGTTCTTTTTTTCATCACGCCATAGAGTGTCTTAGCCACCAGCTGCGAGACCCCACCGGACCAATATATCTTTATATATATATATATTTTTTCAATTCGGAAGACAGTGCCACCCCATAGAACCCTTACCCCAAGTACTAACTGCAGTGAAAAGAGGAATATCCTGGAACAAAAAAAGTGGCGCCTCGATTTCAGCGACTACGGAAAAATAGCCGACAGCAAACCCCGTCAGTCTGGGGCTGAAATAGACAAAGCAAAAGACTCTGATTGTTTTAGTACTTGCTAAAGTTTTTTTATTCCATGGAATGCCTGATTCAACGATTGGTAAGTGCAGATGAAAGTGGGCCACTGTATGCGTGCATTGAATGAACGAAATTAGATAACCTTAATTTTATTTTTTCTTGCTAACATCAGTATACTTAATTTCTTTTTCTTTTTTTTTTTCTTTCCCTCCCTAATCTGCTTAGTCACGGGATAGATTAAAAATTAAGAACCTGTTCCTATACCCCATACTGATTATTGCATATCCCATTGTTAAAATTGAATCTCTCTGTGGGTTAATTACCTCTGATAGTAATTTTTCTTTGGGTTGTCTTCCTTTACAATAGAGGGGAGGGCCTATTGAGATACTATTTTTTTCCTACCTTGTCTGTAACTATGCTTTATAAATGTAACATGATTGATGTTGTGCTTTTTGTTTAGTGATAATAAACATAATAACCCTTTACTTACCGTGTTGGTCAACCCCATTGTCCCATTATATGTTATACGTAGTTTGTATTCACGTTTGTGCATTTGTGTCACCAAATTGGTGTGTGTCCAAGAGTGTAGGGTAACTTGCAAAAATTGTTTAGCATAGAGTAAGTGCGTCTGCAGTTAAATTAATGTCATAAGATAGGCTGGGTTAGAGCAACTACTCGATTCAGAGACTGTCCTTCCTCTTACCCTATCACCCTCGTGAAACCGCAATCTATTTCTTACCCCTTATTCTCACAGAGTTATCACTATCAACTCTGCTCGGACGGGACCATAAATTTCTCAGACCTATCTCATCAAAAATTACGACACTGTCTATTATTTTATTCCTCTACAAATTTCTCCTATCACTAGATAAGAAACCAAAAGTCTCTCTCTCTCTCTCTCTCTCTCTCTCTCTCTCTCTCTCTCTCTAGTCTTACATTTCACTGTATTAGCTAGCAGGATTCTCACGGTCAAGGGCAATAAATTTTTCCCTTAGTCAGCGCAAGTCATTCCCCTTGCTACGACTAGTCCGGAAGTCGACCCTTTGTTGGGGTCACGAACTGGACGCACGTAAATCAGCACATACACGGTGGATGCTAGGGCCAGTTAAAATGAAAATAACTTGATACCCCTAGGACCAAGATAGAATTTACTGTGTGGCCACCCAAGAGGTCGACCAAAAATACAGCTGGAATTGAGGAAATTTTAAGCCATTAGACCGCCAGCCATCATTCGAAGCAGACGGAATCTATGGGCCCTGGAGTGGGTATTACTTGTTGCGAAAATTCGTAGTGAGGGTTCAGTTGAGCGAATCCACCCAGGTTGTGGTTACAAGGTACTAAACCAGGTTGCGGTTACAAGGTACTAAACCAGGTCGCGGTTACAAGGTACAAACCCAGGTTGTGGTTACAAGGTACTAACCCAGGTTGCGGTTACAAGGTACCTAAACCAGGTTACAGGTCCAGGGTACAAACCAGGGTATGAGTCCATGGTACCAAAGATTACTCCTACCGACCATACCCTATTAACCAGGTTACCATACCAAACCATATCCTATCACCCAGTAACCATACCACACATCCCATACCCAGAAGAGGTATTCAGCAGAGGTGACTTACCCCAGCCTTATCTGTGATGTGCACTGAGTCCAGGGAAGCATACTCTGACACCCTCTTCTTCTTCGTTCGTCCTGAAAAGGACGTTGGTTGCGTTGTGTCCGTTTACAGCGAAGTTGCGATATTTGCGCCTTTAGGCCGACACATCCGACTTCAGCACAGCATTTTTGGGACCGGGTTAGCCTTTCCTCTTCGATCCCTACTCACTCAGCCAGACTGCAGTGATGCAGCCTGTTTCCAGGACCACCACTTGGAGGTGGAGTAGGGTCTTGGTCAGCTCTGGTTCACTGACCCTGACGCAAGCAGTCAAGCTATGGGTCGCTAACTGCATTCCTCACTGTTGACGCGTCTTAGGTCCCTGACAAGAGTCCGAAACAAAATCATCTATGCAGCTACTACAGGCCTTCGGAGAGATGAGTATAACACCTATCCAGCAGTACAGCAACAGAAGAGATCTACTGTCCATAGGATGACATACTAGTTGTTTTTTTTTTCTAAACAGTAGAGCTAAACTTTTTTTCATATTTATATGTATATTCAGATATGTGAGAATCGATACCCTTTTATTCAATTTAACTTAACAGCATCTGTTGTTATTTTTCTTGTTAACTTTATTTGGGCGGTATTTTGTTTTAAATGCAAATCTACACCCTGGGGGCTCAGCCATAATTCAGTTAACTTCTATTGGGTCGGGATATTTTAAATGTGGCTGGACACCAAATCTCTTTCTCAACCTTATGTGCTTTACACAGTCCTTTTGTAGGATTCCTGAGGAAGAATTTATCGTCCAGAAAATATCCTGTTTAGTGGCCAGAATTCTCTTATAAGTAAAATTCTAGTACACTATTTCCCGAGGAGAGGCAGTTCCATTATGAACTCATAAACTATCAATAAGACATTATTATCTTTATTCTTCCATTCCAGTCAAACAGGCCTTCTCCTCAAAAAAAAAAAAAAAATAATCCACGACACCCATATTGCATGTAAAGTTAACACAGAGGCTTTTTATGATGGAAACAATACAGCTGGGAATTCCATAAGCCCTCAGCACTATCCATAGGCTTTCCCTTTGTAAGCCTTTTCAAAATCAACAAAGTTAATGTATAGCTGTCTCTATCATTCTGAGCACTGCTGAGGGTGAATATATGATCTGCACATCTACTGTTCTTTCTGAATCCTGCTTGTTCTTTCCTCAGTTTATGGTCTACTGCTTTTAAAATTCTCTGGATAATTATCCTGCCTAGTATTTTACTGGGAACTGAGAGGAGAGTAATTCCTCTCCAGTTGTTGCAGTCTGCAAGGTCACCCTTCTTGGGCAATTTCACATTTATTCCTTTATGCCACTCTGTTGATGTTGTCTCTGTTTTCCAAACTTGTGCAAATTGTGGTTCTAATAGTTCTGCTGCTAGTTCAGGGTCTGCCTTGAATAACTCAGCATTTAAATTGTCGTGAATAGATTCTGTTCCAGCCTTTAACCCTTTGATAGCTGTGATGATTTCTTCTCTTCGTAATGTCCACCGCTTCCTCTTACTTTTAGAAGGAGGCAGAAATCACACGGAGAAGAGAACTGGAGAAATAAAATGGATAAAATGACATTGACAGATCTTGAATATAAGGCACAGGACATGAAGGCATATATTTCTTACGGAGCTTTTAAGGGCAATGTATGAATTACTATCAGTGAGATCCGCTGAACTACTAAAGGTTGCCTACTTACTGTGACAAAACGGGGCGGCCCCTATCGATCTTTGTTTCACTCCGGCAGTATCGGTACATTTGTGGTACTGATTTTTATTATGTGCTCTCAATTATCGCACTTTTCTTTCTTTCTTTCTTCGTTATTTTCTGCTAAGTAGCAGATGTTTGAGTTTTGTCGAATTGCTTGACACTCCCTGTAGGTGAAAATAATCACATTTTCTTGACGCTACCCAGATTTGCTGAGATAATTACTCGCAGTCGCAAGGGAGTGACACAGCTTGGCTAAGATTAGCACACAATCTCGTGTACCGGCGGAAACTTATGACATAAGTGTTTCCTGTCCTACTTGTTATGACAAGAGTACTTTCTGATAAATTAATGAAGATTACATTTTGCACATGCTGTTGTATGAGTTTATCGATCTGTCTGTAAGTTTGTACACAAGGGCATCGGACATCTTATTACCACTTATGGGAGAGTTGACCTCTGTCTTATGTTCAAAATTATCCGATGTCGGAATATTTTGAAATTACCCCATAACCCGCCTGTTTGAATATGATTGGAGTTTTTTGATAGCTCATAATAAACGAAGGCGTGGGAAGGCAGGGAATATAATCTGATAATTTTCTCAAGCTAATTTACTTGAAAAATCGCTCGCCAAAACACCAGACTGCTACAGTGAAGAATTAGAATTCAGAATTCCTCATAAAATACCGGACACCTTTTATTGGAGTATTTATCAGGACTTACAATATAGCCCATGAAATCTCTAACATTTTAAATAAAGAAACCGGGACTGAGAAAACTGAAGGACCACACACGAAGTCAGAGAGGGAACTTATTAAATTAACGACACCCCAGACGCGCGTAAGAGGCCGATTCAAGTCTCTTTTCTTCTTCTTCTTCTTCTTCTTCTTCTTTGATCCTTAGCCGCCGACCGTCAAAGCAGTCAGTGGCCATTACGCCTGGTGGCGTCTTGTATTCGTCTGAACAAAAAGTCTGTGAGTCAGGAGTGGCTTATTGGTGGTACCAGCAGAAAGTACCATCTCTGGAACAAGAAGAGAACCGTGGCCTAAGCATTAAGACGAACGACCCACGTGGTAGACTTTCCTTGACATTTCTGGGAAACGAGCTACCCCCCAACAACCTTGATCAGAGACGAGCGTGAGCAGAGTGAAAAGAACCAACCCATAAGAAGGAGCAGAACCGTCGTTGGCAGCTAAGTTCAAATATATGCTGCCACTTCTTCTTCTTCCGTCCTTAGCCACCGACCGTCAAAGCAGTCAGTGGCCATTACGCCTAGTGGCGTCTTAGGGCAACAGCAGATAGGTTTTCTTTGCCATTGTTTCCCATCACGCCTATTGGCGTCTTTAGGGCAACGGCAAATCAATCCATTTGCTGTTGTTTCCGTAATCGAAGTGACTGGCAAACGGGTGATCAGCCCGTTGGATGCTGCCACTTGAACTTCTTGTAACATCTTGCATTCCATAAAGACTGTGATGATAACTTTTCTTGATTCATAACTATTCAAATTATTTTCCAACTGTTAAAACCTAAAATGATTATTAAATTTTGTTATTTGTAATGTTACCAATTAAACTTCGATTTAATCATGTTAAAGTTACTGTATGTTTGTCTCAGTTAAACTACTACACACACTCTAAACAGAGTTATACTAAAATAATATAATTCCACTGAGTAAATCAGGGGTGGGGGCTTAAACGAGCTGAAAGTAATAAGTGCTTAAATCCTTCACAAAAGCGTCGGCAGAATTACAGAGAACTCCGCCCATGCCGGTCCCAAGCCCGGATGAAAAAGGAGGAGGGCGGCCTGCACGGAGGCCGTAAGGAGGCAGCCCCTCCACCATGCAAAGGCACAACAGGCCAATCACCTGTTTGTCTTAAACTATGATTACGAGAAATACAAGAGAGAAAACCGGACTGATTCTAAAGGCGACGAACTGGAACGGACTACGGACTACGACTTATGGAACTTGGAACACAAGAAGTATAAATGGGAAGGAAGAGGAGCTGGTGGAAGAGATGAGGAAAGCAAAACTAGAAATCCTGGCTATAACGGAAACGAAGAAAAAAGGACAAGGAGTCATGGATCTCGATGGCAACACGTTGCTCTACAGTGGTGTACCCATATCTGAAAGAGCTAAAGGGGGCGTGGGTTGCATTGTGGCCCAAAATCAAAAAGATAGTATCAAGGGATGGAACTTTGTCTCGGAGCGCATTATGGTTGTAAAACTAAAAGAAGGAGAAACCATAGTCAACCTGGTCATAGTGTATGGGCCAAATGAGGATGAGAGAGCAGAGGTCAAGGAGGAATTCTTCGAGCTGCTTCAAAGGACAGTGGATGACTGCCTAGATGAAGTTATCATGCTCGGAGATTTTAATGCCAGAGTTGGAAATGACCATGCTAGATGGGGTGGCGTTATCGGAAGATATGGAGAAGATACTCTCAATGACAATGGAAAGCGACTCCTTAGATTCTGCAGTGAGCAGAATCTGATCATTACAAACACAAAGTTCCCCCATAAGCGCATACATGCATACACTAGATGTGAACCAACCAAGAATGAGAAGTCAGTGATCGACTATGCCATTGTTCGGAGAAGCTCATTCAGATATGTCCGAGATGCAAAAGTCTGGAGGGGGCCAGAGATTGGAAGTGATCACTACCTGCTAACAATCAAACGAACAACTGAAAGAGTTGCTCAGCCTAGGAACTGCCCAACATCACGCAAGAAACCAAGTAAACGAGCAGGAGAAATGAGCATTAGGACCTACAAGTTGAGAGAGCCAGAAATTAAGACCAGATATCAGGGGCTTATTGCTACAGCAGTGAGCAACACAGAAGAACGACCTGATGACTTGGAAACCCTCTGGAATAAATTCAAGGATATCATAAAGACAGCTGCTGCAGAAGCATGCGGTGAAGTCCGACTTGGGAACCAGAGAAAGAGGACACCTTGGTGGACAGAGGAAGTCAAAGAGAAAATAAGAGAGAAGAAAATGGCATGGAAACAATACTTAGGAGCTAAAAACACAACAGGACAAATGGAAAAATATAGAGAATATGTGATACTCAGAACAGAAGCAAAGAACAAAGTGCTAGCAGCAAAACAGAAGTCCTGGGAAGAATTTGGAGAAAAGCTAGACAAAGATGCACAAGAAAACCAGAAATTGTTCTATAAGACCCTAAAGAACATGAGGAAGGAAAAACAATGCCCTCTCAAATTTATAAAGGACAAGCAAGGCAAATTGCTTACTGCCCCGAAGGAAGTAATGGAAAGATGGAAAGAATATTTCTCAGAACTCCTGGATGGTGAGCATGGTGAAGCAACAGAAATGATAACCCTTAGCACAGAAGAGAAAACCAATGATGGTGAAGATGACATAAAGATGGAAGAACTGAGGGCAGCACTAGAGAAAATCAAGATGGGTAAAGCAGCAGGGCATGATGGTATAACACCAGAAATGGTTAAGTACATGGGAGCATCAGGCGACCTATTACTCTTAAAGGTCCTACAGGCAGCATGGTGCAACAAGACCATACCAAAGGATTGGGAGATTGCCATCATAACACCAATTTTCAAAAAGGGTGACAATCGACAATGTGGAAACCATAGAGGCATATCCCTTCTCAGTGTCCCTGGTAAAATCTACTCTAGAATCCTAGAGCAGAGACTCCGACGCCTAGCTGAGCCACAATTGGATGAGGTCCAGTGCGGATTCCGAGCAAACCGAAGTACTCAAGACCTAATCTTCACACTCAGACAGTTGAGTGAAAAGGCCCTTGAGTATAAGAGTGAGATCCATCTTTGTTTCATAGATCTGGAAAAGGCGTTTGACAGAGTCCCCTGGAGCAAACTTTGGGACTGTTTGGCAAGGAAGAATATTCCAGCACCTCTGATTCATGCTATACAGAGCTTCTACAAGTCTTGCAGAAATTATGTGAGGACAGCAAACCATAAGTCAGAAGAGTTCAGGACCACCACTGGTGTAAGACAAGGTGATATCCTGTCACCTTATCTTTTTCATACTCCTCATGGACGATGTCATCAAGGCATGTAAGGAGAGAACAAGAAAGTATTCAGTGGGGTACTGGAAGATGAGACAGGTCTATATTTCGGAGCTGGCATTTGCTGATGATGTTGCCCTGATTGCTAAATCAGAGGCATATCTCCAATCCAACCTGCAAGTCTGGAAGGAAGAGCTGGAGAAGAGAGGGATGGTCATAAGCAGCTCTAAAACAAAATCCATGGTGATATCACGAGAAGAAAGAAAACATCAGATTAAGTTGGGAGAACAGGTCCTGGAGCAGGTCGACCACTTTAAATATCTCGGAGCTATTATAGACCGAAAGGGAGGCATCAAAGAAGAGTTGGCCACTCGAAAAGCAGCGGCTGGGAGACTTTTTCAGGCCATAAATCGTGGATTCCTCAGCAAGAAAGAGGTTGGTAAGAAAACGAAGATGGCTGTATACCGCTCCACCTATGTCCCAGTTTTGACATATGGATGCGAGTCGTGGGCAATGACTACAACCCACAAAAGCCAGATCCAAACCTCAGAAATGAGGTATCTGAGGAAAGTGGTTGAAGTAACAAGAAGAGACATGGTCCGCAACCAGACGATACGTCAAGGCCTGAAATCCCATCCGCTGCAGACCCAAATAGAACAGTCCCAACTAAGATGGTTTGGCCATGTCTGCAGAATGGGAGAAGATCGGCTACCACGACAAGCATGGGAAACAAAGAGCCAGGGATCCAGACCTCCAGGACGACCCAGAGTTCGCTGGGAGGACAACATTAGACAATCTTTGAAGGACCGAGGACTAGAATGGAACCAGGCCAGGAAGAAGACAGCTGATAGAATGGTCTGGCGCTCTCTCTTCCAAACCTCTACACCTCACGGTAGAAGGGGAACGACTAAGTAAGTAAGTAAGAATTACAGAGTTAACATACTCAGCCAAAGCAGTATTGTTCTCGCTTATTCTGAATATCTAGTGAAGACTCCCTTTGTAATAGAAGTGTCATCCCCCTTCTATCTACATCTCTGCCAAGAGTAATCTTGTGCGAAGGTAGATACCTTTGAAGCCCATATTAGATACTCTTGAGTTTTGGCCACTGTTGGACCACTACTGCAAAGCAGGGGAGGCAATACCGTCACACTTACTCTACTAAAACTGTCTTATTGTCTGATCATTATGCTTTATTAAAAAAAATATATATATATTAACAAGCCCCCTCTCCAGAAACCAAGCCACACAGTGAAGACCAAAAAAAAAAAAAAAGACCCACGAATAATCCTGAACGGTTGGTAGGCGAAAAGAACTACCTTAACATAGAGAAACATTTTTTTGTTCAAGTGTCTCTCCACTAGTCGGCGCAGGACCCATTTTTCTGACTCGCAAGCGAATCACACAATCCCACCTGCCAACTAGGCACCACAATAGTGCTCGTGGGCAAGGGTCATTAATAGTGCTGCGTAGCGAGGCGGTGCTACCGTTCGAAAGGTCATGGGTTCGATTCTCCGTAAGTCTCTCACTTCTGTTGTTTTTCCGTTGTCTAGGTTTCTACTTCGTTATTTCTCACGAATTCGTGTAACATACCTTTATGTGTGTAATATTTATTTATTTAATGTGAACTAGAAATGTACCTTGTTCCTGGCAACCAAAAATCAAACCAAGAGCGAGCGGTTGTTTTATTGTTTCCGGTACGTTTCCAAACGTGGGTACAACATATATTTGGAGTGTTTCACCAACTCTGCTTTATAAATTCATTATGGCTTACAAAGCCGTAGGACAGAAGGTCCAGAAAGTTATGGTGCAGCCTATTGTATCCTTTTAAATTGTTTTTAATTAGAGTGTTTAATGTTTCCATATTTTAAAGCGATTTTTATTGCATGTAACCGGTTTTCGATAATCTGGGTGGATAGACGATTAAAAAAAAAAACCGGCCGTACAATTCACTGACCGCTGCCATTTCAGATGTTCGGCGTTAGTCTTTCTTTGGGTAACATTAAGTAACAAAGTTGATGTGTAATATATTAAATGGTTGTATCGCAGAAGTGGGGGACAATCGCATATTTCAACCTAAAGGGTAATAATAATAATAATAGCCCCTTCAGTCATAACTGACTATGGGAATGCGCCCCTGAGGTGGCAGCCCTCAGCTGCTTATTTTCCTGGTGCTCCTTTCGACGTTTTCTCCTCACCTCTGCTTCTTGTGTGAGCCTCTCTTCGCCCAATCCGAGGTGGTGCCGTAAATAGCATCGCCACTTAGTGCGATCGGCAGCTTCATCCTCCCATGTTGCTGGATCCATGTCCAGTGCCCTCATATCTCTCTTGCACACATCTTTGAACCTCAGCTGTGGTCGCCCAACTGTTCTCTTGCCATCTGCTAATTGTCCGTAGAAGATAGCCTATCTTTTGGGATGCGACCATCTTCCATGCGGCGAACATGGCCAAGCCAGCGAAGTCTGCGCTGTCTAAGCAGCGTATACATACTTTGAAGGCCAGCACGTGACAACACCTCGACATTTGTCACTTTATCTTTCCACGAGATGCCGAGGATGCGGCGTAGACACCGCAAATGGAAGGTATTGAGCCTTCTTTCTTGCTTAGCATAGGTCGTCCAGGTCTCGCTGCCATATAGGAGTGTGCTGGTGACGCAGGCATTATATACCGCAGCTTTGGTCTTCATTGTGCGTTTAGAGTTTCCCCAAACACGCGATGTGAGGCGGGCAAAGGTAGCTGCAGCTTTGCCAATGCGGCTGTCGATTTCTGTATCCAGTGAGAGTTTGTCATTGATGGTGTAGTGAAATTGACAGAGATACAACGGTAAAATACCTCCAAAGATAACATGTAAGGATAAAAACATAATGCGTAGGCTGCTGATAGTACATGATCGCCCAGACCGCGGGTCATCACCCTCCATAAAAATTGACTTGCTAGACAGGAGGGGAACGGCGGATAAAAAGAAAAAAATATGACTGGAAAGATTGCGTGAGACTAGAAAGGCTAAGGAGACGCAATTGGGGGGGGGGGGGGGGGAACGGAGAAAAGTCACGTTTCCCAAGTTGACAAAAAGCAAGGAACTCGACAGAAGGGACCTTGGATATGTTACGCCACAGTCATTTATTGGTCGCTTTTGCGATACCAAGCCTTTGATTTGAATTCAGCGGCTAAACGCAGATGTTGAAATATTACAAAATTTAAAAAGTAACTTTTTCATAATATTAATTTTAGGAATATAAAAATTAGCTGGCCGGATGGCCCATTCTGAGCAGTGAACTAATATGTTCTTAATTTTACAGACGGATAGATAATATTGAAGATAATGACAAAAGACAGTGTTGTTCACATCAACGACAGACTGTATGGAATAAAAAGTGTCGCTATTTGCACAAAAAAACACGACCTTGAGAAGCAGGTGTTCAAATCAACTTAGTAGGGAAGCGAAGGGACATTGGTGGGAGCTGTGTCTAAATATAACTTTTAACGACAAAATTTTGGAGGGGAGAGAAAGGTTGGTTCAAAAATCAAGTACATTTTTGTAAAAACGCAAGTAGAGACGGACAGACTAACAGATAAAAATCCATACTTGACTGAAGCATGACTGAAATGACTTTAGGGTAGGAAATTTGAATTTCAAATAAACCTAGGCAGTGATTGGCCACAGACAAGCATATTGTCGGCGCTTAGACGCGGATTTGGGGTCATTTCTCAATAGTTGTTCAGTGATAGACACAGATTTTAAAGTGTGGTGATTTCCAAATGAAAGAAAGTGAAATAAGTTCAGGGACGCCATACTATAGCCAGCAGCTCAGCTGAGTTTTGCTAGCATTTCTGTGTTCTTTATTCATAATCTGGTAAGATTGAAATTATTTCTTTGTATATTTTGAATATTGTTTAATGTTCGAGTGATTTGATACTGCCATATCGAAATCTAGCCTTACAAACAAGTAGGGATTTGCTCTAGACCCCCCGCCCAAGTCAGGGTCTAGGGACCAACAATATACATAAACTCCAACAAGGGTTAGGAAAGACAGATCAAGTGTTGAGAATAATGAAACATATTACCTATCCACTTTTAGGGAAGGAAACTAATAAATATTTTTCAGAATCTATAGTCTGGGAGGACCTATCTGATGTAAAACCACCATGGTAAATGTGCTGTTTGGTCAGAGAGATCTGACCTGTCTGTATGATGTGGTTGTTGTGTCAGTGTTGTGTCCAGACGTGGGTAGAGAATAGAATTTTGACACATGGCCAATACTTTGATTGCAGAGCTGTGAGTTTCAGTTGTCAACAAGGCGGTGTCTATTCAGTTGGTGATTTTACTCGAGTGTATCTGTGCAGTACATTGTGACAGAGACCACTATTATTGCCCGCCAGCACGGAGAGGTGGGACCACCAGATTTCAGCACCAGAGCTACATATGCAAGTTGAGTGAGCCTCTGGTCTGCTGGAAGTTCACCAACGCCTTTTAGTTACTAATACCCCATAAAATTCCTGCAATTTACTGGACACTGTGTAGTCAATATAGCCAGGTGTGATGAGGCCACCCCAACAGCACAAGCATTAAATATCCTCCCAAGTAGATGACTACTAGAACATTTTAATAAAACTAACTAGTCTAGTACTTATATATGTACACTCTTGCATTTATTATGTAACATTCCATGCATTTCTTTCATAATTTCTAAATCTTAAAAGTTCTGGTCAACATAAAACTTGATCCAGAACAAATAAATGTAATATAATTCTATCAAAAATTTTAGACACGTGAGTTAGTTCAGTGTATTTTAACATTTATTAATATTATTAGTCTTGTTAAATATCTGTGGGTATATCTATAACCTATTACACCACACTACATATCATAACCCTAGACACTTTACGTAGCCACATTCATTAAAAAAAATTAAGTGTGAGGTCGTAGTGGTAGCAAGAAAGGCCTTCTGACAATTCACAACTACATTTTATCTCAGGAGCCTTCACAGCTGGCCTCATACATTACATTTAGTAACATCACCATCATACAATACCATCAAACCCACTACATACATTGGGGTCTTGTCCAGGGATAATTAGCCCAACAGTAATATTAGGATCTCCTGGTGGGAGAAATAAAAGTAGGGAAATAAATTGTAAAATTTCCTTTAAAATTAAAAGTGTCCCTGCAGATAAAAGTTGGTTAATCTTCACAGCCAGTAATAATTAATTAGTTAACTGGTTAGTTAGAATTAGTTAGACTATAGTCATAAGAAGTACTTAGTGTATTTACTGGTTAGAGATTTAGCTTGTATATTATTATATTGTCTAAAAAGTATGGCGGAGCTAGCAAAATTCCGATCAGCTGCTGTGCTGACCGCAAAGGAGATGGGAATGGATGGTCAAATTTTAATTCAATATGTAACGGCTGAATGTGATAAATATATTGAAAGGGAAGATAGAAAGTTAGCTGAAGAAAAGAGGTTACAAATTGAGGCTGAGAGTAAGAGGCTGCAGATTGAGGCAGAAGAAAAACGACAGCAAAGGGAGGCAGAAGAAAAACGACAGCAAAGGGAGGCAGAAGAAAAAAGGTTGACTGCCGAAAGGGAGGCAGAAGATAGAAGGTTGCAGAGGGAGCACGAATTACGACTAAGGGAGCTGGAATTACAAGGCCCGGCTCCTGAAAATGGTGCCAGCCCTTTTGCCTCAGATGCTACGCCCAGTCTGGGAGCCTCAAACTCAGCTATGGGGTTTCATTTAGACCATTTTGTTGAAAAAGACGATGACATAGAGGGGTACCTAGGACGTTTTGAGTTATTAGCTACTACATATGGGTTAGAGAGTTAGAGAGAGAGAGGTGGAGTTTAAAGCTATCACAGGGATTGAGGGGTACTTCTTATGAAGTATTTGCTAAAATGAACAGGGAAGACCAAGACAATTATGACATGTTAAAGCAGGCTTTGTTATTAAGGTACGAGAAGAATGGTGAATTTTATCGTAAGAAATTTAGAAATGCCAAACTGTTGTCTGGGGAGACATACCACCAATTCTCTGCTAGACTAGAAACCTATTTGGAGAATGGACGGCTCTGGGGAAGACCCAAGATCTTAAAGAAATGATCATGATTGAGCAATTGAGAGAGTCCATGGCTCCAGACATGAGAAAATTTCTCATGGAACAAGGTGCAGAGAAGTTGGGGGAAATTTTAAATGTTGCTGAGAGGTATCAGGCAGCTCAGGCAGAGGTAAGTGGTGCTAAAAAGAAGCACATAGACAATTTTAAAGCTCCACAGCAATTTAATAAATTTGATAATAGAGAGCAGGGAAATAAAGGTAGGACAAACTTTGAGCGCCCAAGAAATGACTATCGCGACAGAAACTCACAGTTCAATGACCAAAAGTTCAATGAAAGAAAACCGTTGAACCAAGGAAAAAGATGGTGTAAATGGTGCAAGAAGGATAACCATAACACCGAATTTTGTAGAAGGAAACCTTCAAACATTGCTGCAATGAAGTCGGGGACGCGAAGATTAAAGGTTAATCCTAATGGACAACAGGAACCTTATCACCCCCCAGTTTGTGAGGATGTTATTTGTAATGGGGTCACCATAAGGTGCCTTTATGATACAGGTTTGGATTATGATTCAGTTGTGAAGTCTAGCCTAGTGGACCCAAGTCAGTATACCACAGAAACAGTGGAAATACAAGGGGCGACTAAGGACATACCACTCATGACACTTCCCATCGCAAGGATAAAGGTGAAAACTCGCTATGTGGAGGGAGAAATCAGAGCAGCAGTGATAGATGAACCAATCTACCCTCTGATATTGGGGTGTAGATACGTCTTCTTGGGGAATCCCGAGAAACCTGTGATCATGGCGACAGTGCAGACCAGGTCACAGAAGAAGGAGGAAGAAGGTGAACCTATAAATGCTCATCCAGAGGAGATGAGGAAGGCGCAGGCTGAGGATAGGACACTCAAGCCATGTTTTAACAAATTGCCCAAATGCCACACACCTCCGAGCAAGGGGGAATATTTCATGAAGAACAAACTCTTATACAGGAAGGCCGGAACTGGAACAAATGGTCACAACCAGCTGGTTCTTCCCACTTCATATAGAGATAAAGTGATGGAACTCGGGCATGCGATTCCCTTCAGTGGTCACATGGGGATCAGCGCCACAGGACAGCGTATAGCTTGTCATTACTTCTGGCCAGGGATAACGGAGGATATAAAAAGATATGTCAAATCCTGCCCAGAATGTCAAAGGGTAGCTCCAAAGCACTGGACTGCTCCTGCAACTCTAGGGGAAATGCCCCTAGTGGGAACACCTTTTGAGAGGGTTGCAGTGGATATTGTAGGACCTCTCACTCGGACCAAGAGGAGGAACAGTTACATCCTTACTCTGGTGGACACTTGTTCTATGTGGGGAGAGGCGGTAGCCCTGCCATCAATTGATTCAAAACATGTAGCAGAGGCACTACTTACAATATTTACCCGATTAGGATTCCCGCATCAAATCTTGACGGATAAGGGTTCTCAGTTCAAGGGGAAACTAACGGAAGAAGTTTTTAAGCTATTTCAAGCCAGACACTTTCATTGTAGTCCGTACCATCCACAAGGGAACGGCCAGGTAGAGAGGTTCAACGGGACTCTCATTTCTATCCTGAGAAAGCTGGCACACGAAAAACCGGATCTGTGGGATCAATTCCTGCCCGCCGCATTGTTTGCTTACCGGGAGGTACCACATAGTTCAACCGGGATGGCTCCCGCAACTCTGCTATTTGGGAGGCCAATAAAAGGTCCATTAGAAGCCCTATTAAGGACCTGGACAGATGAGAAGGCGGAAGAGACTGTTACCTCATCGTATCAATATGTGAACGAACTGACCACTCGTTTGAAAGCTGGATGGAAACTGGCAAATGATAATTTGAAACAAGCCAGGAAGAAACATGCAGCATATTTTAATAGGAAGGCAAAGGACAGGGAACTGGCAGTCGGAGAGAAGGTGCTACTTCTACTACCCGGAAGCCAGAATAAATTACAAATTGGTTGGCAAGGTCCATATACGGTTCTAGAGAAGGTGTCTAGAACAAACTATAAAATTGACAAAAAGGGGAAGGAGAAAGTTTATCATGTAAACCTGTTAAAGAAGTATCTGGACAGACCACTCCAGGAAAGCACCCCCCTTATTGACCTTGGCTATTGCAACCCAGATGCAAAAAGAACCACTCACCTCACATGAATACCCATTACATCCTTGTGAAACCGCAGCACAGGTAAAAGTCAGTAAGCACCTGACTAAAAACCAGAGGGAGAGAGTTCAACAGGTTCTGGAGGAACATACAGATGTATTAACAGATAAACCAGGCCATACAAATTTGCGACAGTATGACATGAAACTGGTAGACTCAAACCCAATCTGTATGAGAGCCTATTCTATTCCGTTCGCGAAGAAGAAGGCATTGAAGGAAGAAATAGAGTATTTGTTGAAGGAGGGGATTATTTCGCACAGTGAATCATCTTTTAGTTCTAGTGTCGTTTTGTTGAGGAAACCGTCTGGGGAACACAGACTGTGCATAGATTACAGGAAACTGAATGCTGTCACAGAAGGACAAGTGGATCCATTACCAGACACAAAACAGTTATTTGCCAGACTGAACAAGGCAAAATACTTTTCAAAGGTGGATCTTAGTAAAGGCTATTACCAGATCCCAGTGAAGCCTGAAGTGAGACCTTATTTGGCTTTTAGCACTTCGGATGGACATTATGAATTCAATATGCTACCATTCGGACTGAAAAATGCTCCGAGTGTGTTTTCAAGGATGATGCGAGAATTGTTGGATCCCCTGAATAACCCATGTATCACGAATTTCATGGATGATATTCTCGTCGCCACAGAGACATTTGAAGAACACATTGAAGCCCTGGAGATGTTGTTTGATAGACTTCGGGAGGCGAACTTAACTGCTAGGCCAACAAAATGTTGTATTGGATGCAAAGAGTTGGAATTCTTGGGACACACTGTATATCAGGGTAATATGACCCCTGATCCTAAGAACTTGGAAAAACTGCAGAGAGCACCTAGGCCGCAAACAAAAAAGGACGTGCGATCATTTGTGTCGTTATGCGGATGCGGATTTTACATATCCAGAAATACATCAAGAATTTTAACGCTATTTGTGCTCCTCTGACTGATCTGACTCGCAAGGGACTTCCAGATAAAATTATTTGGACTGCACAATGTGAACTAGCGTTCCAAGAGTTAAAGGAAAAACTCACTAGCAAGCCTATTCTCAAACTGCCTGATTTGACACAGGACTTTGTCTTAAGAACCGATGCAAGTAATGTAGGACTAGGAGGGGCTTTGTTGCAAAGATCATCTTCACCTGATGGGGAACTGAAACCAGTCGCTTATGCAAGCCGTAAATTGAATAAGGCGGAACAAGGATACTCCACAAGCGAAAAAGAATGTTTAGCGTTAATCTGGGCAATAAAGAAGTTTCAAATCTATCTGAATGGTAGGACTTTTGTGGTGGAGACGGACCATCAGCCTCTCGTGTTCTTGTCTCAGGCTAAGCATGAAAACGCAAGATTGCTGAGGTGGTCTTTATTGCTTCAACCTTATCAGTTCAGTATCCAATATATCCCAGGCAAATTGAATGTCGGTGCAGATTTCCTCAGTCGGCACCCCCTGTGATCAAAATTAGAGTAGTGGCAGACGTGAGGAGTAATTTTACCTATGTGTATCGCTGGTTTTGGAACTTGCCATAGGCATGTTTTCAAGTGGGGAGATGTGTAGTGAAATTGACAGAGATACAACGGTAAAATACCTCCAAAGATAACATGTAAGGATAAAAAACATAATGCGTAGGCTGCTGATAGTACATGATCGCCCAGACCGCGGGTCATCACCCTCCATAAAAATTGACTTGCTAGACAGGAGGGGAACGGCGGATAAAAAAGAAAAAAATATGACTGGAAAGATTGCGTGAGACTAGAAAGGCTAAGGAGACGCAATTGGGGGGGGAAACGGAGAAAAGTCACGTTTCCCAAGTTGACATAAAGTAAGGAACTCGACAGAAGGGACCTTGGATATGTTACGCCACAGTCATTTATTGGTCGCTTTTGCGATACCAAGCCTTTGATTTGAATTCAGCGGCTAAACGCAGATGTTGAAATATTACAAAATTTAAAAAGTAACTTTTTCATAATATTAATGTTAGGAATATAAAAATTAGCTGGCCGGATGGCCCATTCTGAGCAGTGAACTAATATGTTCTTAATTTTACAGACGGATAGATAATATTGAAGATAATGACAAAAGACAGTGTTGTTCACATCAACGACAGACTGTATGGAATAAAAAGTGTCGCTATTTGCACAAAAAAACACGACCTTGAGACGCAGGTGTTCAAATCAACTTAGTAGGGAAGCGAAGGGACATTGGTGGGAGCTGTGTCTAAATATAACTTTTAACGACAAAATTTTGGAGGGGAGAGAAAGGTTGGTTCAAAAATCAAGTACATTTTTGAAAAAACGCAAGTAGAGACGGACAGACTAACAGATAAAAATCCATACTTGACTGAAGCATGACTGAAATGACTTTAGGGTAGGAAATTTGAATTTCAAATAAACCTAGGCAGTGATTGGCCACAGACAAGCATATTGTCGGCGCTTAGACGCGGATTTGGGGTCATTTCTCAATAGTTGTTCAGTGATAGACACAGAAAACGCAAGTGTGGTGATTTCCAAATGAAAGAAAGTGAAATAAGTTCAGGGACGCCATACTATAGCCAGCAGCTCAGCTGAGTTTTGCTAGCATTTCTGTGTTCTTTATTCATAATCTGGTAAGATTGAAATTATTTCTTTGTATATTTTGAATATTGTTTAATGTTCGAGTGATTTGATACTGCCATATCGAAATCTAGCCTTACAAACAAGTAGGGATTTGCTCTAGACCCCCCGCCCAAGTCAGGGTCTAGGGACCAACAATATACATAAACTCCAACAAGGGTTAGGAAAGACAGATCAAGTGTTGAGAATAATGAAACATATTACCTATCCACTTTTAGGGAAGGAAACTAATAAATATTTTTCAGAATCTATAGTCTGGGAGGACCTATCTGATGTAAAACCACCATGGTAAATGTGCTGTTTGGTCAGAGAGACTGACCTGTCTGTATGATGTGGTTGTTGTGTCAGTGTTGTGTCCAGACGTGGGTAGAGAATAGAATTTTGACACATAGCCAATACTTTGATTGCAGAGCTGTGAGTTCCAGTTGTCAACAAGGCAGTGTCTATTCAGTTGGTGATTTTACTCGAGTGTATCTGTGCAGTACATTGTGACAGAGACCACTATTATTGCCCGCCAGCACGGAGAGGTGGGACCACCAGATTTCAGCACCAGAGCTACATATGCAAGATGAGTGAGCCTCTGGTCTGCTGGAAGTTCACCAACGCCTTTTAGTTACTAATACCCCATAAAATTCCTGCAATTTACTGGACACTGTGTAGTCAATATAGACAGGTGTGATGAGGCCACCCCAACAGCACAAGCATTAAATATCCTCCCATGTAGATGACTAAAAGAACATTTTAATAAAACTAACTAGTCTAGTACTTATATATGTACACTCTTGCATTTATTATGTAACATTCCATGCATTTCTTTCATAAATTTTAAATCCTTCTTTTAAAACAAGTTCTGGTCAACATAAAACTTGATCCAGAACAAATAAATGTAATATAATTCTATCAAAAATTTTACACACGTGAGTTAGTTCAGTGTATTTTAACATTTGTTAATATTATTAGTCTTCTTAAATATCTGTGGGTGTATTTATAAACTATCACACCACACTACATATCATTACCCTAGACACTTTACGTAGCCACATTCATTAAGAAAAAAAAATTAAGTGTGAGGTCGTAGTGGTAGCAAGAAAGGCCTTCTGACAATTCACAACTACATTTTATCTCAGGAGCCTTCACAACTGGCCTCATACATTACATTTAGTAACATCACCATCATACAATACCATCAAACCCACTACAGATGGTAGACCCTAGGTATGTGAAGTGGTGCACCACTGCCAATTCATAGTTATCGATAGTGATAACTGGTGCAGCACCCACATCCTGACTCAGCACATTCGTTTTCTTTAGACTTATTGTGAGGCCAAAGTCCTTGCATGCTTTAGTGAAGCGATTCATCAAGCTCTGAAGCTCCTGTTGGCTTTGAGTGACGACTGCAGCATCATCAGCGAACAACAAGTCTCTTATAGTGAACCTTCTGATTTTTGTTTTTGCCTTCAGCCTTGAAAGATTAAACAGACGGCCATCTGACCTAGTGTGAAGGCATATTCCTTCAGTTGCATCTCTGAATGCATGTTTCAAGAGTAAGGCAAAGAAGATTCCGAAGAGGGTCGGAGCCAGAACACAGCCTTGTTTAACGCCACTTCGTATATCAAAGGGCTGTGACGTGCTTCCAGCATATTGGACTGTTCCCTTCATGTCGTCATGGAATGACTTTATCATTTCCAGCATTTTAGAAGGGCAGCCTATTTTCAGGAGGATTTTAAAGAGTCCATCCTACTAACCAGGTCGAATGCTTTTGTGAGGTCTATAAAGGCGATATATTCTTCTTCTTCTTCCTCGTTCGCCTTCAGACTTCCACATTTATGACTCTAATAAAGGCAGTAGTCAACTCAAGGCTCCCAACATCTCCAAACAGTGATATATAATGGTCTTTTCTGCTCTCTTGATTTTTCCTGAAGCTGGCGGAGAGAGAAGATCATGTCTGTTGTTGATCTGCCAGCTCGGAATCCACACTGTGCCTCTGGATATATGCGCTCAGCTAACTTGTGTAGTCGCATTAAGATGACTTTCGCAAAAACCTTACCAACAATACTAAGAAGAGCGATGCCTCTGTAGTTATTGCAATCACTTCTGTCTCCTTTATTTTTATACAGTGTTACAATCTTGGCATCTCGCATGTCTTGAGGAATAGTTGTCTCTTCCCAGCACTGGCACAGCATCCTATGCAGGGGATGTAATAGCGTGCTCTTACAGCATTTGATTAAATCAGGAGGAATCCCATCACTGCCTGGTGCTTTGCCAGAGGCCAAGCTATCAATGGCCTTACTGAGTTCCTCTAATGTTGGTTCGGCATCCAGCTCCTCCATAGTTGGCAGACTATTGACATCATCAAATTATCAGGCGTAACGGTATTGTCTCTAGCGTAAAGCTCAGAGTAGTGCTCGACCCACCTCTCCATCTGCTTACCCTTATCGGTTAGCTTCTCTCCGCTGATGGTTTTTAGCGGTGCCGTCTTACTTTTATGGGGGCCAAGTGCTTTCTTTATACCTAAAGGGTAGGCTATCGATATTTCGGTTAGCCTACTCCACTTGTGACAGGACGTAGCATAGCCAGTGAAAATAGTTCCTATTATATTACATTATCTAGATCATTACCTTGAAAAACCCTGAGTAGGCAGTTGTGTACACTCTATCATTAATTGGTTTAGTCGGAAGTGAGAGGCACCACCATTAGTGACTAGGATGCTGTCTATTACTTAGCCTATGTCATTCAGTTTAGGTTTGTAGATAGGCTATATAACATGTGAAACGCTGTTGCACTGAAACAGGGTTATGAACTACTATTAGTCATTCCTCTTCAGCCATGGGGTGTAGAGGTTTGCCAAAGAGAGTGCACACCACCACCTTCAATCCAACTCTCTTAACTCTCGAGCTCAAAACGACGTTTTTACGAGCTAATTTCAGAGAGTAGGCTACATTTTTAGACATGACTACCTTTAGGAATTCTGGTAAACTTCAACCCCTAAAACTACTTTTATTTTAAACTACAGCCATTTTCACATAATGTAAGAAAGTTGCAGTTGTTTCTGAGCACAAATAAGGTTTTTATAACAATCTGAAATTTTTTGGTATATTTTAGCCTATTTTTAGACATGACTACCGTTACTGAATTTGCATTAAATAATTAATTTATAATGATAACATAAAATGTTATATATTAAAATGTGGAGAAATGAAACCCTTTTGACATGCATCTGAATTGTTCAATGGTTTTAAACATACATGCAACCTATACAGTACTGAGTGCAGAAATGTTTACACATTTGAAAAAGAGTTGTACTTACCCACAAAAATCATCCAATTTGAAGCCAGAAACTCCTAAAACTACTTCCATTTGAAAGACATTCACATAATGTAGAAAAGTTTCAGCTGCTTCTTTTCATAAATACTACTTTTATTACAATTGAAAATGTGTTGGCACATTTTGAAGACGCACTCAAAATCTGAAAGTATACTATAGGCCTATTCAATGTAAATTTTCCCTTCATTCTTAAGATTAAACTACTTTGCCTCATGGTATTTGGCAAAGCAGTCATTTTGGTGAAGGTGTGGATGATCTGTGCACCCATCACAATAAAAACAATGTTCTCACTGTAACTTGAGGGGTGCTACAAATGACGCACCTGCGCAGAAATGTTGATTCTTTTACAATGTGTCTGGTTCCACACAGACGGTTCAACTGACTGTTGTGTTGATTTGCATGGTTGGGATATTCTGGATAATATCAGAAGCAACACGACTAAGTTCTGTAATTAACTCATTCTTGAACTGCAGTAGGGTCTGCTTCTTTGAATTATTTGATCTGCTGAGTGCAAACAACACAAAAGCATTCAACTGGGAAACTTCAAAGATCCAAAAGGAAATTTTCTTCCACCACTTTCTGGTTTTTCTGTTGAATGTTCCATAGGTTGTTACACACTGGTCAACATTGTCACATCCATTCATTCGTTGGTTGTAGTCATCAATCATAGCGGGTTTGTGCTTTCTTTCACCGAAACGATTTGTGATTTCTTTGGTTTCCGCAGTTGCAGAACTTGACACTAGAATGCATGACTTTTTTGCCTTTTTAATCTCTAAACATTACACAAAGAAATTTACTTTCTAGATTGAGAAACTATTTCATCTGGAGATGCATCAGTTGTGTAGTCTTCAGCGCCTTTGGAAAATTTTTACGATTTATATTTACAGTTCCAGTAAAATACTGATTGTTGTCGGTAAGATATTGCAGTAGTGCAAAACTTGTATAGTAACGATCTGCATAAATGTGATGACCTTTTCCACAAGGTTTTAGCAGTGTACCAAAGAACAAAGAGCGAACCGATGTCTTGCGTTACAAAATTTAAAAAAGCATCAGACCACTACCTTACAGCTTATTACTGATGGGACCTACTTGGATGAAAGAGAGCTCCATACTATCCTATTGGCTGTTTTCTTCCTGGCATGGTTCTAATCTAGTCCTCTGCAGCAATGAAACAGGGTTATGAGCCACTACTTACTTACTACACTCATTCCTCTTCTACCCTAGGATGTAGGGGTTTGCCAGAGAGAGCGCCATACTATCCTGTCGGCTGTCTTCCTCCTGGCCTGGTTCTAATCTAGTCCTTGGTCCTTCAGAGATTGTTTAATGTTGTCCTCCTAGTGGACTTTGGGTCGTCCTTGAGGTCTGGATCTCTAGTTCTTAGTTTCCCATACTTGCCGTGGTATCCGATCTCTCATTCTACATACATTATGAACATGAGCATTTGTTTACACAGGCCCTCATTTGCAGTTAAAGACCAGGATGTGACTATGCTGCTATTAAGTTCCAGCTATGGAGTGAATATTTTTGTCACTTTCCAGAACTGACTCTTGTGACTTTCGTGGTAAGACCATGGCTGACATCAGGGTTTTGTCAGTGTGCCTCTTTCTAAGGTTTTCACAGAGTTAATCCACTGGTCAGAAACTTGGGGTATTTACTCTGGTGGGGATAGATTTAGAGTTTACTGAGGATGAAGATTAGTTTAAAAGTTCAGTTAGCTGTAAGGCACCCTAGGATTAGAATTAAATTCTGTAGCCTTTTATATTTGGACTTGCGCCCTATTATTACTGACGGATGCTGTGTCTAGGTTTAATGGAGCGAACCTCGCCAAAACTCCCATTTAAGAAAATATGTTGAGCAATACAGCCATTTTTCTTTTACTAAGGAATTTTTGCTGTTTGGCTTGGAAAAGTCCCAGCTGCTGCTCTTTGAGTAGCAGGCTCTTTTTACATGCATGCCTTCTGGTTTGTTATAGCTTCAAGGTATTAAAACCAACTGACCTTCTGCAGGACCTGCTCTCCCAACATGAGCTGATGTCTTTTCAGATACAGTGGTTTTTGTTTTGGAGCTGCTGATGACCTTCCCTCTCTTTTCCAGCTTTTCCTTCCAGTCTTGTGGGTTGGATTGAAGATGTGTCTATGATTAACAACCTGGGCCACATCATTGGCAAACATCAGCTCTGAAATACAGATAGGTCTCATCTTCCAGTACCCCATAAAAACTTTTTAAAAACTTGTCATTACATACTTTGATGACATGGTCCATGAGAAATATGAAAAGATAGGTTGAGAGAATATCATCCAGTCTTACACCAGTGATGGTCCTGAACTCTTGTGACTATTGGTTTGATGTCCTTACATAATTTCTGAAAGTCTTGTAGAAGCTCTTGGCATGGATCAGAGGTACTGGAGTGTCTCCTTACCAAACAGTCCCAATGCTTGCTGCCTAGAACCTTGTCAAATGCTTTCTCCAGATCCAAGATATTTTTTGTCCCTGCTTCATTATAGTGCTTTTTATACCCTGTTCAACCAGACCGGAAATGGGCCCTTTTTGTTATAGTTGGGTCATATTTTGTGCTCCAGATCCAGGAAACGGATGCATCTCACCTATATACTAATGAGATAGGTTGAAAATAACTTCAGATCCATTAGAAACTGGAAAAAGTATCTGTTGGATTTTTTGATTTTCAATTTGATGACACTGTTTTACTCTTTGCAAACATTCGGATTCAAACTGTGACACATCCGCAGTTATTGGCCTACTGTGACCAACAATTAATAGCTAGCGCATGTTTCCTTTTCGCGGACTGGTTAAACTGGTTTTTTTTTTTTTTTTTTTTCATATTAGACCAGATTAGGCGAAAATAAGCTGATAGCAAGCAGAAGAGAGGAGGAAACGTTGAAAGGAGTGTAGCGGGAGGTTATTTAAAAGTATATATTATGTAAGAGTATGCCAGTAAAGAGTTCTGACCTTACAAGTAATACCCCAGTCTTAGAAATAAGCACTGGTGTATTGTTATCATAAAAATAGTCAGACTGTAAAAACCCTGGTCCAGTTGGTAAGAAGTAGTACCAGGATTTAAGGTGTCTCCTCCCTATGACTATCTTATGATTACTTATATTCTAGGGGATAATAAAATGAACATTCACTGAAACCACAAATGGAAGAAGTGAATAAATCCTCAGGTACAGTTAAAATAGTTTAATAATTACACTAATATTCTATTTCTACTAGTTGGAAAAGAGTATACACATATATATATAAAAATATTCACACAATTACTATTATTGTCTGTTTAGACTTCAAGATCTTAAATAATAAAGTTACTGAAATCACTGTTATTAGTCCTTTGAATTTAAGGATAACTGTCATCAGTTGACTGAGTTTCTGTATGGTTAATTATTGTTTTGAACTATTGGCTGTTTCACATGTATAGGTGGTCAGTGTCAAACAGGACACTTATCTTTCCAACTTGGTACTGCTGAAACTGTCCTTTGCTGATATCAGACTTGGTAGGCCCAACAGTAGGGATGCCAATGACCAGTTGAAGTTCACTCTTTGGGGTCCTGCACTTTTGTGGGATTGCCTCGGATGAACTGCACCGGCTTCTGATACTGGACAGTCTGGTTTGAGTTATTTCATGGAACCTGCAACATATCAGCCTTGGCTAGTATCTGGCTAGACTTGTAGCTGACTAGCACAGATGTCAGACCAGTCAGTCATCAGATGTCACCGTTATACAATCATAGTAAGCAAGGACATCATTTCAGTGATATAGCATTAATATTAACATGTCAATTAAGTGTAACTGACTAGCACATAAGTCAGACAAGTCAGTCATCAGGTGTCAAAGTTATACAGTCATAGCAAGTAACATCATTTCAATGATACAGAATTAATATTAACATATCAGTAATAAACATCATCTGGTTTATTCCGCTCCTATACATCCCTTCATATGCTATAACTTGATCCTTCCAAATCATATCAAGTACAAATTCAAATACTGATGCTATCCTTAGCATCTACACAAAAGTAATACATAAATAAAGAAAGTGAGTGACCACGTGATCAGGTTGCTTTCTACTGAAACTGGCTATAGAACATCCAGTTTACCAGCTGTAAATGGGTACAAAGTTGTGCGCTCGAACTAGGGAAGGCAAAGGCAGCGAGGAAGGGGACTAGTCACCTTAGCCTCGTAACTGGGATCTTCCATGATGAAGTTTCTAACACTTCATTTCCCTATGACAATCTCTGCCATGGGACTGCCTTTATCTTCGTAAGCGATAAAGCAATATGATAAATATATCTTCATTAGGCTGTGGGGCTATTTGTGATTAATTTTTGTACAAGCAACAATCATCCACAATGTACATGTTAGATCATATTAAAAATACAATACATTATATCAATGACTATTATACAGGCATATTTTGTGAATTCTATATGAACCTGAAATAACAAATATTATACACGGTAGTTATCATAATTTCGCTTACCCTCAGACTTCAGATACTGGACTTAAAAATGTTTCTGGCGATCCGCTCACAATTCATGGATAGTGGCGAAACTCTGCCTCCAGTCTGGCTCAAACCTCTTTCGTTGTGTATCTCTCTCAGTTTACCGATCCGCTACTTATACGCAAAGCGCGGACGTATCGGAGAGTACCGACGTCACAGCCTAAACCTAACCTGAAAAATCCTTCCCGAACAGTGATTTCGGCCGATCTGTGCGTCGACTGAAATTTTGCCTTTATCATTCTCGGCATATATAATATCCATATTGTTCCATCTTATCTAGTTTTATACAGCTGATAAAACTCTATCTTCCTATCCATGTAAATTCCCAAACTGTTATTTGTTGATTTTAATATTTAGAACAGAAGTGGGTTTACATGCTTTTAGCGTAACTGTGGGCAGCCGAAATACGCATATATCTCCGTAAATGAGAACTTCCTACCGTTCCATCTTATATGCAGTTATACACCATCCTTCCCTGTACTGAAATGTAAAATCCTTTTCATACGGATTCCCTTCGTTTTTATTTATCGTTGGCGATTTCCTCTGTCCGATACACATTTCGCTGATACGCCGCCATTTTGAAAGCGGTCACTCGATCGTAGATGGGTTTATAAATCTAACTGAACTCATTTGCAATGACTTGAAACCAATTTCGCGACATAGCTCCCCCATATTTTAAGCTGGATGATATCTAGCTTAACTATTGGGTACAAGACAATTGCAAATCGACCATTCCGAGGTTAGTTTTCCTTCTTTCTATCCTCCTCAAGCTCTGTGGGATGGCGACTAAGAAAATCTGCGCCCACATTCTGTTTTCCAATAATATATTCATCCTTTACTATCTCTCTCCTTCCGGTTCGGCTTTTCATCCAGGCTCTTACTGCTGGTGAAACGGGGTCGGTAGGTTTCCCATGAAGTTTACCGCCCTCTTTTCGATGATAGTTGGATGTGGTTTTCCCTCGCAAATCCGTAGGTTTTTGATTTTCGCTACATGATTTGTTCCTTTTTTTCCAGCGCATGGGGTTCAGACTGCAATTGAACCTGTGTGGGATGTTTCCTTTCCCCTCCCGTGCAAATCTCGGGAGTACCCCTGATTGCTGGTTTGCTTGTAGATTTTTGATGAAGACTCTTCCGTCGACTTTCTGAATCTACATAGGTGCACTCTGGACAGGAATTTACATACTGATTTATGTCTTCCGTAATACCTGGCCAGTAGAACTGGGTGGCTATTCTTTGTTTTGTGGCACCATTACCCAGGTGTTCACTCAAAGTTGATATGTGTCCCCAGCCTATAACCTTATTCCTATAGGTGGATGGTACAACAATTTGACCATGACTTTTCGTCCCTCTGCCAGCTTTCCTGTACAAGAGTCCATGTTCCATATAGAAATGTCCTTTCCTTGGAGCTTTATGTGTTTTTGATAATTTGCCAAAACAAGGCTTCAACGTGCTGTCTGCTTCTTGAGCCCGTTTCATTTCAGTTGAATGAAATTTTACGTTGGTGTCCCTCTCTATGTTCCTGGAGTCAGCCTTGGTCTGGATTCCTGCCATAACCATAGGTTTTACAGGGTCTCCTAAGAAAACATATTTACGCCCCAACATTAGGGGGTAAAAGGGATCATCTATCACAGCTGCATTTATCTCCCCTTCCACATAGCGACAACTGACATGAATCTTTGCTATGGGTAAAGTAAGGGGTGATGTTCCTTTTAGTGGCCCTTGAATCTCTACTGTTTCTGTGGTGATTTGTTCAGGGCACACCAGAGATGCACACACGACTGCGTCATAGGACAAACCTGTGTCATACATTCCTGTGACTTGTTTGCCATTCACAGTCACTATCTCCTGGGTAGGTGGGTGATGGAGGCTATTCTGACTCACAGTCAGTTCCTTCCTAACAGAAGTCCTCACCTGTAGACATGCAGCATGATGAAGGGGTTTTTTCCTCCCACATTCATCAGTGTTGTGGTTGCTCATCTTACAAAATTTGCACCACTTATCTCCCTGTTTGTAGGGTTTATTTTCCTGAGTCTGAGGGTTCTTGTCCTTATTATCAAATCTTTGCTTGTTTCTGTATGGTTGATCCATCTGGTCAAAATCGGTATTCTGCGGTGGTGGCTTATATCCTTCTACCTGCTTCCTTTTTGTTCCTACCAATTCAGCTTGAGCTGCTTGGTATCTCTCTGCACATTTCAAAATGTCTTCCAGCCTCTCTGCTCCTTGTTCCATAAGGAATTTCCTCATTTCTTGAGACATGGAATCTTTCACTTGCTCTAACATAACCATTTCTTTCAGATCCTCGTAGGTTTTCTGATACTTACCTAAACTACTCCATTTCAACAAATACGTTTCTAGCCTAGCTGAGAACTGGTTATATGTTTCTCCAGGTAGAGGTTTAGAAGTTCTAAATTTCTTCCTATATGCCTCAGAGTTCTTTTCATACCGGATCAGTAAGGCTTGCTTTAGTATTTCATAATTTTCCTGATCTTCTTTGGGGAGTTTCAGAAACACATCATATGCAATACCTCTCAATCCCTGGGATAACTTTAGACTCCATTTTTCCTTTTCCAGTCCATATGTAGAGGCTAGCCTTTCATACCTATCCAGGTACGACTCAATTGCGTCCTCCTTTTCAACAAATGGATCTAGGTGGAAGTTCATGGCCCCATTTGCTGTGTTCTGAAAAGAGCTATTCGCAGAATGAGGTGAGCTATTACCATGGGTGATAGTCCCAGCCTGAAGTTCAAGATCAAGCTGTCTCATTTTCAGCTCATGGTCTCTCTCTGCTTGTAACCTCCTTTCTTCTCTCTCAGCTTCTAATTTCTTGGCTTCTCTTTCTGCATCCAATTTCTTGGCTTCTCTTTCTGCTTCCAATTTCTTGGCTCTTTCTGCTTCTAATTCTAATTTCTTGGCTTCTCTCTCTGCTTCCAATTTCTTGGCTTCTCTTTCTGCTTCCAATTGCTTTGCTTCTCTCTCGGTGTACTTTTCACATTCCGTCGTGACATACCGGATCAGAGCGTCACCATCCATGCCAAGCTCTTTTCCCACCTGCAGTGTAGCAGACCTAAATTTGACCAAGTCAGCCATGATGTATCTGTAGTCTAGTAGGGCAAGCGATCTTACTCAAACTAATTTACTACAATATAATTAACTTATTTAAAATTAAAGTTAATTAAACTGACTTCACCATATATGAAACAGCTGTCTTATCTGTACTCAATGGTACTCCTTTCCAAAAAAAAAATTTGTTCAAAAAAGAAAATTTCCTACACAGCAGAAATAGAAAGATGGCTCAGGAATATCAAAGATATATCCCGGACGAGCCCCCACTGTAGCGGGAGGTTATTTAAAAGTATATATTATGTAAGAGTATGCCAGTAAAGAGTTCTGACCTTACAAGTAATACCCCAGTCTTAGAAATAAGCACTGGTGTATTGTTATCATAAAAATAGTCAGACTGTAAAAACCCTGGTCCAGTTGGTAAGAAGTAGTACCAGGATTTAAGGTGTCTCCTCCCTATGACTATCTTATGATTACTTATATTCTAGGGGATAATAAAATGAACATTCACTGAAACCACAAATGGAAGAAGTGAATAAATCCTCAGGTACAGTTAAAATAGTTTAATAATTACACTAATATTCTATTTCTACTAGTTGGAAAAGAGTATACACATATATATATAAAAATATTCACACAATTACTATTATTGTCTGTTTAGACTTCAAGATCTTAAATAATAAAGTTACTGAAATCACTGTTATTAGTCCTTTGAATTTAAGGATAACTGTCATCAGTTGACTGAGTTTCTGTATGGTTAATTATTGTTTTGAACTATTGGCTGTTTCACATGTATAGGTGGTCAGTGTCAAACAGGACACTTATCTTTCCAACTTGGTACTGCTGAAACTGTCCTTTGCTGATATCAGACTTGGTAGGCCCAACAGTAGGGATGCCAATGACCAGTTGAAGTTCACTCTTTGGGGTCCTGCACTTTTGTGGGATTGCCTCGGATGAACTGCACCGGCTTCTGATACTGGACAGTCTGGTTTGAGTTATTTCATGGAACCTGCAACATATCAGCCTTGGCTAGTATCTGGCTAGACTTGTAGCTGACTAGCACAGATGTCAGACCAGTCAGTCATCAGATGTCACCGTTATACAATCATAGTAAGCAAGGACATCATTTCAGTGATATAGCATTAATATTAACATGTCAATTAAGTGTAACTGACTAGCACATAAGTCAGACAAGTCAGTCATCAGGTGTCAAAGTTATACAGTCATAGCAAGTAACATCATTTCAATGATACAGAATTAATATTAACATATCAGTAATAAACATCATCTAGTTTATTCCGCTCCTATACATCCCTTCATATGCTATAACTTGATCCTTCCAAATCATATCAAGTACAAATTCAAATACTGATGCTATCCTTAGCATCTACACAAAAGTAATACATAAATAAAGAAAGTGAGTGACCACGTGATCAGGTTGCTTTCTACTGAAACTGGCTATAGAACACTCCAGTTTACCAGCTGTAAATGGGTACAAAGTTGTGCGCTCGAACTAGGGAAGGCAAAGGCAGCGAGGAAGGGGACTAGTCACCTTAGCCTCGTAACTGGGATCTTCCATGATGAAGTTTCTAACACTTCATTTCCCTATGACAATCTCTGCCATGGGACTGCCTTTATCTTCGTAAGCGATAAAGCAATATGATAAATATATCTTCATTAGGCTGTGGGGCTATTTGTGATTAATTTTTGTACAAGCAACAATCATCCACAATGTACATGTTAGATCATCATATTAAAAATACAATACATTATATCAATGACTATTATACAGGCATATTTTGTGAATTCTATATGAACCTGAAATAACAAATATTATACACGGTAGTTATCATAATTTCGCTTACCCTCAGACTTCAGATACTGGACTTAAAAATGTTTCTGGCGATCCGCTCACAATTCATGGATAGTGGCGAAACTCTGCCTCCAGTCTGGCTCAAACCTCTTTCGTTGTGTATCTCTCTCAGTTTACCGATCCGCTACTTATACGCAAAGCGCGGACGTATCGGAGAGTACCGACGTCACAGCCTAAACCTAACCTGAAAAATCCTTCCCGAACAGTGATTTCGGCCGATCTGTGCGTCGACTGAAATTTTGCCTTTATCATTCTCGGCATATATAATATCCATATTGTTCCATCTTATCTAGTTTTATACAGCTGATAAAACTCTATCTTCCTATCCATGTAAATTCCCAAACTGTTATTTGTTGATTTTAATATTTAGAACAGAAGTGGGTTTACATGCTTTTAGCGTAACTGTGGGCAGCCGAAATACGCATATATCTCCGTAAATGAGAACTTCCTACCGTTCCATCTTATATGCAGTTATACACCATCCTTCCCTGTACTGAAATGTAAAATCCTTTTCATACGGATTCCCTTTATCGTTGGCGATTTCCTCTGTCCGATATACATTTCGCTGATACGCCGCCATTTTGAAAGCGGTCACTCGATCGTAGATGGGTTTATAAATCTAACTGAACTCATTTGCAATGACTTGAAACCAATTTTGCGACAAGGAGGTCTCTTGTTTATACAAAAGAAAATCACTGAAGAAATCCACCCACTGTTCTGTTTACCGGCTTGTACTGATCACTGTTAATGTGTTGGAAAGACTGTTGGGTTCATCACTTCAAGGTAATTTTATTATTATGGTTATGGTTATTATGGTGGAACTTTATGATATCAATAATTTTGTCAGTGCCTTTTCTAAAGGATTTAACTGGCATGGATTGAAGAAAACAGTTGGCCCATAGGTCCTCAGAATCAACAAATGTGGTGCTACTGGTCGAAGGTATGGGGCTAGCTACAACTTGAATGCTGAGCGATCACTCCCAAGATTTTCGTCCCTCACCAGGTTTCCTGCTACCAATAAGTATTCTGACATATAACCTGAAATGAGAGGAACATTCCCTCCCATATAACTCTCATCTATAATACTTCCACACATAACCACTAACAACTCACCTTGATCAGTTATGTGTGCTGATCATTACACCAGTCTTTATTTTTCATTGTTTAACATCACTGCTGTGTAAACATTCTTCTTCAGTGATAGTACAAAGCCCTGATCCCTTCCTCCAAGGTGTCGCTTCCATATAATAGGCAGGGGTGTACATACCCAGCCTGTGACCCTTTAATGATTCCCTTACAACATCTTATACAGGGTTTTTCGTTCATACAATAGATAGGGTGTGCTTACTCTAGCACTGAAACCTGTGGATAAATTCGTCCTAACATTTTCTACATAAATATACATAACATTTAACCATTTATGGCACTACAAAAGCCAATATCCATTTTGGTCTACTGCTTTGGCATTTGCAAACGTTGTAAAGCCACTATCAAATATTTTATGCATTTATTTCACTCCAAAAGACTGCATTCCTTCTTAGGCTATTGTAACACAAATTGTGGCTTACATGTTAATTAAATCAATACAAATATTTATTTAGCCTTGCCCTCAAGTAAGAATTTCACATAACATAAGCTTGATTAGGCAGTAAATGGGTTCTACCACTGCTTTAATGTTCCAGACGGCGAAAGCTTTGGTCACACAGGCTCTCCCGCTGACGTCAGCTTAGTTAGTTTAAATTTCAAATGGCCGACTTTGCAAGCAATTGTTAATTCTTATTGCCCCATTCTCAACTACGCCTAACCAATCAGAACGCGCGTCAACAAATTTTAACTTTTTCCCCAAGCTACCAAATTGAGCAGTTTATAAGTGTGTTCGCTCGTCTGTCTCAATTTTATTTATACAATATCCTTGTTATTAATGGGTCAATTTTTAATATTGAAAGTGATTATTAAACAGACAACTGTCCCCTATCTCCCTATATAGGTTTCTTTTAATTATTCGTCCCCGTTTTCATCTGTATAATTTTTAAGTAATTAATTTTGCTTTTTCCGAACTGAAAATATTACTAAAATAAAATTTTCTATGTCAAAATAATATTATTACGGGGAAATCTTTATGTCAATACAGTAGAACTCCATTTATCCGAACCCCATGGGACCGAGCATCGTTCGGATAATCAAATGTTCGGATAATTGGATTACATAATGTATCGAGTACATGTACACATATTTCTAAAAATAATTAACCATCACAAGGAAAATACACTATAAAACATATTTACTTGTACTGTAATAATAATACCCACACTGTATTAGATCACTGTATCACCAAAATCTTTCATTACACTGCAGTGCATGTACTACTTGTACAGTATTATTTATGTTTTTTTTATAACGAGAAATATTTTCAAAATAACATTACAAACGATTCAAAACCAGGCACAACTTACGTATACATGTACTTGCACAGATGTAGCCCACTATTTAAAATAATGAGGAATCCTCTTTTGCACCAAACTGGATAGTCTCCTTTTGGCTGCTAAGTCCCGCATTCTCTTCAACAGCAGAAGCTGTGTAGGACAGCTGTCATCTTCTTGCTCGTACCAAGCCATCGTTGATTCTAGTGCTATAAAGGCCTCTTCAGGACTTGGTCGACGTTTTGGGTTATCTTCATAATTTACAAGTACATCATGTACTTCTGAGGAGCCTTCATCATCGGTCACTACATGTATTTGGTTTTCTTCTTGCAAAAAAGACAACATTTCTTCGTCATTCAAAAACTGAAAACCAGAATCATTATCATCTTCTAGCCACAAGGGTGCATCATCTTTGTCACAGTCCGAAAATCCGGGCATTGCTTGAAACAGTTCCACAACTTCATTTATACAATCATCATTTGTGTCCACTGCAGTAGTTTCATTGCCTCCTTTTTTCCCAAGCAATCTATTCCAAGCCTTGTTGAGATTATCTTGTCCAAGCATCAGCTAACATATAGCAGCAGTCTTTGAGATTAAGCTTTTAGGAAAAACGCCACCACACTTTCTTCATCTTCAGCCAACATAAAACGACGCAGGACTTCCTTCTTGTACATCTTTTTTAAGCTTTGCTATAACACCCTGATCCATTGGTTAAATCAGTGTTGTTACATTGGGAGGCAGAAAAATTACTTTAAAATTTGCATCAACTGCATTCAATGTATCCGTCTCTGGATGAGATGGTGCATTGTCCAGTAGAAGAATTACTTTTCCAGTTTTTCTTTTCTTGTTCTCTCGACCTCTTCACCAATCAAGAAATATTTCACTATTCATCCAAGCACTCTTCTGTGCTTTGTGGCACAATGGGAGACATGTCACATTCTTTAAACAACGTGGTTTTTTTTTGGCTTTGCCGATCATTAGCACAGGTAAACGATGACTTCCACTGGCATTCGCGGCTATCAAAATTGTTACTCTCTCTTTGCACTTTTTTTTAAACCAAGGGCAGCTGCTTCGCGCTGAGATGCAAGTGATTTTTTAAGGCAATGATTTCCAGTATAAGCCAGTCTCATCGGCATTATACACATCATCGAGTGAATAACCTTCTTCTTCCAAAAAAGCCAAGAATGTTTCTTTAAAATTTTCAGCGGCAGTTGCATCGCTAGATAAAGATTCCCCTTGAATCTCCAATTCTCGTATGCCATGACGAGATTTAAAGTTTCTTAACCATCCCTGGCTAGCCTTAAAGTCAGGAGGACCGTCAAGTTGTTTGTTGAACTGTAGTGCCTTTTCACACAATAGAAAGCCAGAGATAGGTACCCCTTTGCTTCTTCTTTGCACAAACCATATATACAAAGCCTCTTCCAATTTCAAATCTTTCGCATTTCTCGTGGTTTTACGTTTCTTCGACCCATTTTCACTATCCAATTTCGATGCAAAACTCATAATTTTATCCTTGTTACTTTTGATGTCAGAGATGGTAGCTTTCCCAACATTGCAAATCCTTGCAAGTGAAGACACAGTTTCACCTTTTCCTAGTCTCTTGATAATTTCTGTTTTCGTTTCAACTGACAAAACATTGCGGTTCCTTTTATATGCTTTAGGCCTACTGGAAGATGCCATATCGCACAGAGAAATACTTGTACACCAAAATTATTCTGCTGTAGTAGCAGACACAATTATTTTAAGTTGAACTGTCTGTTTAGCCAGTGTTCTGCCTAGAACGCACACGTACACTGGATTGGTAAACCAGATATTAACTGACTTTATGATCTAACTGACTTCCTGTACATAAACGACCGACCATTAGCCCATCCCATCCTCTACAAATTGTTTGCACACATTTGAAGCTTGCCGCATCAAAATATTCAGAAATATAGTCTAACGTGACTGGTGGCGCCTGATTTTTTTTTTCTGGAAAAAGTGTTCGGATAATTGGGTGTTCGGATAATTGGGGTTCGGATAAATGGAGTTCTACTGTATATTAAGCAATATTAACCCTATATTTCAAGATATCTCTCTCCTTTTAATTCTCTTTAGTTTTTGAGAAATAAATTATTTGATTTTATTCCAAAGCACAGACAGGCATATTTTCTCCTACAACCAAGATTTTATCTTCACTATAAAACGAGGTAACAAATACGATTGGTTGTTAATTTTTACGATGTTTGTTAATAAATATTGGGAGGGGTAGTGCGTGTTAAAAGGGGGTAGTAACCTTTTTAACTTGGCGTAGTGGAAAATTCAAATTCTTTTGTCCAATTTTTAGCTCGACCTCCGAATTTTTTGCCCTTGACAAATTTCAAACATAGTTGTAGTGGGTTATAGGTTGTAAATTTACGTTAACTAGATTTTGAATTGGGGAAATTTGAGCAGGGTGTCACACAGAGTACTTTACTACACACCTCAGGGGTGCATTCCCATAGTCAGTTATGAATGAAGGGTCTATTATTATTATTATTATACCTAAGATATGGTAGGAGTATTGTGTTACTTTTGATTGTTAAGCATATATGCTTAAGAGCATATTTTCTGTTTTGAAAATACCTTCCTTGACTTTTTGTACAGAATTTAATCTTCAGGTACCTCCAGAATGTAAGTATTAAAATATTTTCATTAATTCTTAGTTTTCAGTGTTCGTTAAGTTCCAGTGACAGAGAAATCTTAGAGAAAAGAATAAATGATTTGCGCTGGATAAATTGTTAGTTTTAATATGTGAGAAAATATTTATAGAATGTGTGATTCCTGTATACACACATTGGAATCCTTGCCAGTGCTATGGAGATTGTGCACTGTGCTCAGATCCTCCTTGTGTGATTTAAGGGAGGAGATTGGAGCACCTGTTTCAGTGTGCAATGAAAATGGTTTTTAAAACCAAACCAATATGTGAGAAAGGGAATTGCATGCGGATATCAGAAGCTAAAAGTTGTAGTTAGAAACTATTGTTTATTTCCTTTCTGTTGTTAACCAATTTCAGAGGTCAAGAGTTCAGGTGTGGTTATACGAACAGATCAACTTGCGCATTGAAGGGTGTATTGTGGTAAGTATGTATTTTAAAAATTTCTCATTACAGGTAATAACAATTTGGCGAACCTTCTGAGAACTTAGGTTTTCTGATTAAGATATTTTCAAGAAAATTTTCTTGATTTAACACAGTTCAGAACAGCATGTGAATTACATTAAACCGAGTAAATTTTCACAAAATTAGTTAAACATAGACATACACCAGTCACTCGAACACAGAGATATAAATTTGCCATCAAATATTTATTCTGAGGTGTTGATGTCTTTGTAAATTTTCAAATTTTAAACTGGCATAGTTCTTAGTTGTTTAGAAGCACAGGTAACCTGTACAATGACATACAAGATCTTTGTAAGCTATTTGCTTACGTGGCCACTATTTGTGGAAATTTGAAGTTATGTGATCCATTATTTAGCTGTTGGAATTTTGTTTTCTCATTTTGGAAAGTCTGTTAAAAAACGATATACGAGGGCTATTCCAAAATCAACCTATGATATGCTGGTAAAAATAATCAAAAATAGAGAAAAAAGTCTCATTACATACAAAACTTACACACATAACTGCATTACTTTTCCACATAGTCGCCACCCAAATTCAGGCACTTGTCGTACCGTGGCACCAGCTTTTGCAATCCCTCGTCAAGGAATGGTGACGCCAGGGTGTGCAGCCAGTTGTTGACTCCATCCATGAGCTCCTCGTTGGTTTCGAATCGCTGGGTAGCCAGCCAGACCTTCATCTTGCCGAAGGGATGGTAATCACTTGCCGCCAAGTCCGGGCTGTAAAGGGGGTTGTTGAAAATCTCCCGGTTGAACTGCTCGAGTAAAACCTTTGTGCAAGCCGCAGTGTGGGGCCGCACATTGTCGTGCAGGAGAACGACACCCTTGGTGAGCATTCCGCACCTTTTGTTTTGGATCGACCTCCGAAGCTTCTTCAGCGTTTCACAATAAACTTCTGACGTTATTGTGGTCCCTGGTGCCATGAATTCCGTCAACAAAATTCCCTTGCAGTCCCAGAACACTGTAGCCATCATTTTTCGGTGCGAAAATGTTTGTTTTAATTTCTTGGGCTTGTTTGGAGAATGAGTTTGCATCCACTGTTTGGACTGTTCCTTCGTCTCTGCATTCATGAACTGAACCCATGTCTCGTACCCAGTCACGATTCTGTCGAGAAATTCATCCCCCTCTTCCCGGTAGCATAGACGGAACGTCGAAGCTGAGCCCATTCTTTGAGCTTTGTGAACGTGAGTCAGTTGTTTTGATACCCACCGTGCACAGAACTTGTGGTAACCCAATCTCTCTGTGACAATTCGAAACAGACTAGTCCTCGAAATTTGAGGAAATTCAGCAGAAAGATCTGAAATTGTGAAACGAAGCTTTTCACCCGCGACATGGTTGACTTTTTGAACGAGTTTATCAGTCACAATTGAGTGTCATCCTTGCCCCCCCCCCCCCGTCATGCACATCTGTGCACCCATCCCTGAATTTCCTGCACCAATCCCTCATAGAACTGTTACTCATAATGTTATCACCATACACACAACACAATCGACGAGGAATCTCGGCGACGCTGTGTCCTTCTGCTTGCAGAAAACGAATCACACCACGGACCTCACAGCTGGCGGGAGTAAAGATGACAGGATCCGTGTTTACTCGGTCGTTACTCGTGAACAACTGAAGAAATGGGACTGGGTTTACGTGTAGCGAGATAACACAATACTGATTGCTGCAGGCAATGCGCTGTGTCGCTATGGCAACCAGTTTATTTTTTTACCAGCCAATCGGAGGTTGATTTGGAATAGCCTTCGTAGTTACTAATTCAAAAGCTGAAAAAAATGGCAAGCCATACTGGACAAACTGCAAATGTGTAAATCATGTATCTCCTGTTCTTCTTTTCCTCGTTCGTCCTGAAAAGGGCATTGGTTGCGTTGTGTCTGTTTGCAGCGAAGCTGCTCCTTTCGGTCGACACACCGAACTCCAGCGTGACATTTTTTGGGACCGGGTTTGCCTTCCCTCTTCGGTCCGTACTCTCTCAGCCAGACTGCAGTGATGCAGCCTGTTTCCAGGACCACCACTTTGAGGTGGAGTAGGGTCTTTGTCAGCTCTGGTTCACTGACCCTGACGCAAGCAGTCAAGCTATGGGTCGCTGACTGCATTCATCACTTTTGCTGTGTCTTCGGTCCCTATCTCCTGTTCAAGACAAAATGCTTTACATATATATATGATAAAGCTACATTTTAATATTTAAGTTTTTCCGGTAAATGATCTGTTGCCAGGTATTATGGCTTTATTGTGGTTAATTTTCCTCTTTGTGTAAATTTAATTAACAGTGGGGATTAATTGTAAACATCATTTGGCAAAGTATTGTGAATAAGTGCCACATTTACTTGGTAACAACATTTTTAATGATATAAAGTGACATTAAATTATAAAGGTTCCAAAGTGCATTCAAATGATAGTTGTTAGTGAAGAAAATCCATGACACAAACAAACAAGATGCAGTTAAGTGATATAGTAAATAAACATTTATTAACTGTGAGTACATTTAATAACGTAATACAGACCACTCCTTGAAAACCGTACGCGAGTCTTGTACAATAATGTGCTCTCTAAATCATACTCCATTTCAATGGGTGTCCTGCCGGGCTCGATACTAGTATCTTCATCAATGACCTGCCCTTGTCATTGCCACATGGTGATTGTCTTATGTTTGCTGATGATACCACAGTAACAGTAGCTGGCACAGACATTGTACAAGCCTGGTGTACTATTAACCGTATCTCCATTAATAAAAACAAAACTCAATCTTTAATTATATCAACCCGCCAAAAGACTCTGCACTGTCAACCAAATACGTTATTATTATCTCTAGACGGAGAATGTATTATTAAGCATGTTTACGGACCACAGCCTGTTGGGTGTGATCATAGACCAGTCTCTAAGCTGGAAGTCACATAGTCTATTTCACAGTCAACAAGATCTCACAAAAATTGTTTCAACTCTCAAAAATCAAACATTTGTTATGTCCGCACCCTAGACTTATATTCTATTATGTGCATATTCAAAGGCACCTTTCTTATTGCTGAAATATCTGGAGTCGCTGTAGTTTTTGTTTTTGAAACGTCAGAGACCCTACAGAAAAGAACGCTACGACTTGTTTGCTTGAATGATAACATTCCCAGTGCTCAGCTATTTTCACAGCTGAATATTCTTTCTCTTAAATAATTCTTCCTCTTCCAAGATCTGTTTGTGCATCAAATTTTACATGGCAGAACACCTTTATACTTTAAAACGTTCTTTCACTATAAATACTGCTCAAATTTTATACTTGGCGACCTACATCTGGACCTTGCAAAACCTCGAACCTGACCTCTTCCAAAATTGCTTTAGTTATGCAGGTGCTTTAACGTGGAATGCTTTACCCAAGTCTGTCAAAACTAATAATTACACCACATTCAACAAACATCTACATTGACATGTCATGAAATCTTGTACACACGTTTAATGACAATTCTTTTTCAGTTATTTCAACGTTTCCATGAGTATTTACTTGTCAATGTACTTACTTACTTAGTCATTCCCCTTCTACCGTGAGGTGTAGAGGTTTGGAAGAGAGAGCGCCAGACCATTCTATCAGCTGTCTTCTTCCTGGCCTGGTTCCATTCTAGTCCTCGGTCCTTCAAAGATTGTCTAATGTTGTCCTCCCAGCGGACTCTGGGTCGTCCTGGGGGTCTGGATCCCTGGCTCTTTGTTTCCCATGCTTGTAGTGGTAGCCGATCTTCTCCCCATTCTGCAGACATGGCCAAACCATCTTAGTTGGGACTGTTCTATTTGGGTCTGCAGCGGATGGGGATTTTTAGGCCTTGACGGATCGTCTGGTTGCGGACCATGTCTCTTCTTGTTACTTCAAAACCACTTTCCTCAGATACCTCATTTCTGAGGTTTGGATCTGGCTTTTGTGGGTTGTAGTCATTGCCCACGACTCGCATCCATATGTCAAGACTGGGACATAGGTGGAGCGGTATACAGCCATCTTCGTTTTCTTACCAACCTCTTTCTTGCTGAGGAATCCACGATTTATGGCCTGAAAAAGTCTCCCAGCCGCTGCTTTTCGAGTGGCCAACTCTTCTTTGATGCCTCCCTTTCGGTCTATAATAGCTCCGAGATATTTAAAGTGGTCGACTGCTCCAGGACCTGTTCTCCCAACTTAATCTGATGTTTTCTTTCTTCTCGTTGATATCACCATGGATTTTGTTTTAGAGCTGCTTATGACCATCCCTCTCTATTCTCCAGCTCTTCCTTCCAGACTTGCAGGTTGGATTGGAGATGTGCCTCTGATTTAGCAATCAGGGCAACATCATCAGCAAATGCCAGCTCCGAAATATAGACCTGTCTCATCTTCCAGTACCCCACTGGAATACTTTCTTGTTCTCTCCTTACTATGCCTTGATGACATCGTCCATAAGGAGTATGAAGAGGTAAGGTGATAGGATATCACCTTTGCCTTACACCTGTGGTGGTCCTTAACTCTTCTGACTTATGGTTTGCTGTCCTCACATAATTTCTGCAAGACTTGTAGAAGCTCTGTATAGCATGAATCAGAGGTGCTGGAATATTCTTCCTTGCCAAACAGTCCCAAAGTTTGCTCCAGGGGACCCTGTCAAACGCCTTTTCCAGATCTATGAAACAAAGATGGATCTCACTCTTATACTCGGGCCTTTTCACTCAGCTGTCTGAGTGTGAAGATTAGGTCTTGAGTACTTCGGTTTGCTCGGAATCCGCACTGGACCTCATCCAATTGTGGCTCAGCTAGGCGTCGGAGTCTCTGCTCTAGGATTCTAGAGTAGATTTTACCAGGGACACTGAGAAGGGATATGCCTCTATGGTTTCCACATTGTCGATTGTCACCCTTTTTGAAAATTGGTGTTATGATGGCAATCTCCCAATCCTTTGGTATGGTCTTGTTGCACCATGCTGCCTGTAGAACCTTTAAGAGTAATAGGTCGCCTGATACTCCCATGTACTTAACCATTTCTGGTGTTATACCATCATGCCCTGCTGCTTTGCCCATCTTGATTTTCTCTAGTGCTGCCCTCAGTTCTTCCATCTTTATGTCATCTTCACCATCATTGGTTTCTTCTTCTGTGTCAGTGGTTATCATTTCTGATGCTTCATCATGCTCACCATCCAGGAGTTCTGAGAAATATTCTTTCCATCTTTCCATTACTTCCTTCGGGGCAGTAAGCAGTTTGCCTTGCTTGTCCTTTATAAATTTGAGAGGGCATTGTTTTTCTTTCCTCATGTTCTTTAGGGTCTTATAGAACAATTTCTGGTTTTCTTGTGCATCTTTTTTCTAGCTTTTCTCCAAATTCTTCCCAGGACTTCTGTTTTGCTGCTAGCACTTTGTTCTTTGCTTCTGTTCTGAGTGTCACATATTCTCTATATTTTTCCATTTGTCCTGTTGTGTTTTTAGCTCCTAAGTATTGTTTCCATGCCATTTTCTTCTCTCTTATTTTCTCTTTGACTTCCTCTGTCCACCAAGGTGACTCCCTCTTTCTCTGGTTCCCAAGTCGGACTTCAC
Organism: Oreohelix idahoensis; assembly: GCA_024509875.1. Classification (NCBI taxonomy): domain Eukaryota; kingdom Metazoa; phylum Mollusca; class Gastropoda; order Stylommatophora; family Oreohelicidae; genus Oreohelix; species Oreohelix idahoensis. The sequence continues at coordinate 383,425 of JAMPIV010022805.1, forward strand.
CGCATGCTTCTGCAGCAGCTGTCTTTATGATATCCTTGAATTTATTCCAGAGGGTTTCCCCAAGTCATCAGGTCGTTCTTCTGTGTTGCTCACTGCTGTAGCAATAAGCCCCTGATATCTGGTCTTAATTTCTGGCTCTCTCAGCTTGTAGGTCCTAATGCTCATTTCTCCTGCTTGTTTACTTGTTTTTCTTGCATGATGTTGGCATTTTTTCTAGGCTGAGCAACTCTTTCAGTTGTTCGTTTGATTGTTTAGCAGGTAGTGATCACTTCCAATCTCTGGCCCCCTCCAGACTCTTGCATCTCGGACATAATCTGAATGAGCTTCTCCGAACAATGGCATAGTCGATCACTGACTTCTCATTCTTGGTTGGTTTCACATCTAGTGTATGCATGTATGCGCTTATGGGGGAACTTTGTGTTTGTAATGATCAGATTCTGCTCACTGCAGAATCTAAGGAGTCGCTTTCCATTGTCATTGAGAGTATCTTCTCCATATCTTCCGATAACTCCACCCCATCTAGCATGGTCATTTCCAACTCTGGCATTAAAATCACCGAGCATAATAACTTCATCTAGGCAGTCATCCACTGTCCTTTGAAGCAGCACGAAGAATTCCTCCTTGACCTCTGCTCTCTCATCCTCATTTGGCCCATACACTATGACCAGATTGACTATGGTTTCTCCTTCTTTTAGTTTTACAACCATAATGCGCTCCGAGACAAAGTTCCATCCCTTGATACTATCTTTTTGATTTTGGGCCACAATGCAACCCACGCCCCCTTTAGCTCTTTCAGATATGGGTACACCACTGTAGAGCAACGTGTTGCCATCGAGATCCATGACTCCTTGTCCTTTTTTCTTTGTTTCCGTAATAGCCAGGATTTCTAGATTTGCTTTCCTCATCTCTTCCACCAGCTCCTCTTCTTTCCCATTTATACTTCTTGTGTTCCAAGTTCCATAAGTCGTAGTCCGTTCCAGTTCGTCGCCTTTAGAATCAGTCCGGTTTTCTCTCTTGTAGTTCGCGTAATCATGATTTTAAAGCAAACAGGTGATTGGCCTGTTGTGCCTTTGCATGGTGATGGGGCTGCCTCCTTACGGCCTCCATGCAGGCCGCCCTCCTCCTTTTTCATCCGGGCTTGGGACCGGCATTGGCGGAGTTGTCAATGTAATATTTTCAATTTTAATTTGAACTTTAAATATAAAGTAGCTTTTATTGCTTGACTTCACCCCCGCCCGCCCCCCCCCCCCCCCCCCCCCCCCCCCCCCCCCCCCCCCCCCCCTCTCTGTGTGCATGAATAACTATGAGTAAATGTACTTGTGTGTGCTCAGTTATTAATTGTGATTGAAGTTATTAATGAACGACTAAGTAAGTAAGTATTTTTATTTGTAAAAACATTAAGAATTGTATTGCAGAAATGTAAAAAAGGTAATTATGCCTATTTCTTTACCCTAACGAAATAAAGATTTTCTTCGTTCGTTCAGTTATTCATAATGTAGAAGTTTATGTTAATGTTGTTAGGTGAGCAGAAAAACATGCTAGAATATCTATAACACTGAAAAATAGGCAGACCAATAGTTACGCAATTGTAAATTCAAGAACAGGGTGAGGGGAATCTTTCCTACAGGATAAGCCTATTTTTGTTTTCTATGCATATTATTGTTACTTACTTAGTCATTCCTCTTCTACCCTGGGGTGTAGACGTTTGCCAGAGAGAGCACCAGACTATCCTATCAGCTGTCAACCTCCTGGCCTAGTTCCAATCTAGTCCTTGGTCCTTCAGAGATTGTCTAATGTTGTCCTTCCAGCAGACTCTGTGGTCTGGATGCCTGGCTCTTAGTTTACCATATTTTTCATGGTAGCCGATCTCCCATTCTGCAGACATGGCCAAAAAATCGTAGTTAGACCTGTTCTACTTGTGTCTGGATTTTGTTGCCTTGCCGTATCGTCTGGTCATGGACCATGTCTCTTCTTGTTACTTCAGCCACTTTCCTCAGCTACCTCATTTCTGAGGTTTGGAGCTACACATATTATTGTTACTTGCATAATGTATGCATTTTAATTTTTTTTTTAAATCCCAGAAAACAAAAGTGAAACATTATTTTCCTGGTTGGTGTAATGTGTCTGCCTCTTTAATTTGTATTTGCATGGGTACAAAGACCCTTTTTTAACAGAATAAAATTAGAAATGTATCGGTCATATAAACAGAGAACTTACTGTACTGTTCATACATATGTCATGGAACTTGGCAGTCAGGTCACTATTCATCAGATTACCTCACTTTTGATATTTGTGTAGTCCTTTTCATATACCGTAAATTGTTAGCTTAGGATTCTGGCTTAGGCCTCTACTCGCGGTATAAATCATCCCCAAATGTATGGTATGCTAGAACTGAAATGTAGATATGGTATACGGGGTGATGAGGAGGAGGATGACAGTGAAAATGCAGAAGATGAAGTGATTCTGACCCATATGCAGACCTCTTTAATTCAGATGATTAGCAGTATTTACATCAAGATTTAGAACGATTAAAAAGTATGGTCATGCACGCTTTCTTCATCAAAATATAAAGTTGAAGGAAAATTAATCTTGGAGTTAAAACTTAAATAAAGGTTCGCATTTTATACTCACTGTATAAGGTGGTACCAGTTTTAGAGTTTTCAGTATTAAAAACTCAACTTATGTGCAGCAATTTACAGCATATGCAGCAATACCTTAGAAATAGAACTGCCAAATAGCTGTTGTCTGGGTGTGATGTTACTCATGAGCTTCTTTACCTCAGGGCATGGTTTCACTTATCAACATCAGAATGAATAAGGCAAGAACAGCCTTCTTTAGCCTAAATAACGTCTGGAAGTCCTCCCAATACAGCACAAGCACAAAATTAAGATTATACCAGAGCTGCGTGCTTTCTGTGCTTCTCTATGGTGTGGAATGCTGGAGAGTCACAGAGAAGGAAATGTCAAAATTGTCCTCTTTTCACACAACATGCCTAAGAAAAATTCACCGCATTTTTTGGCCGAATACCATCACCAACCAAGATCTGCTTACTCGTAGCAAGCAAGAGGACATGCACACCATCATAGCTGGCAGACGCTGGAGCTGGGTTGGTCATGTCCTCAGAAGAGACCCCGATGCCATCACAAGAACAGCTATGCTTTGGACCCCTGAAGGAAAGCGAAAGAGAGGCCGACCAAAAACAACTTGGCGGAGGACTGTGGAGGCTGAGATGCAAAGAATGAACCAGAGTTGGGGCACTGTACGAAGGATGGCCACCGACCGTGCAAAGTGGAATCAATTTGTTGTTGCCCTACAAGACGCCACTAGGCGTGATGGCCACTGACTGCTTTGACGGTCAGTGGTTAAGGATCGAAGATGGTTTCACTTAACAAATAATTGCTGTATGAGGCAAGACCTGCCATCCGGCCGCTGCCCTGGCAAAAAAAAATAATTAGGAAACCCACCCATCACAAAAATATTTATTTAATGTGTGATTCCTGTATACACACATTGGGATCCTTGCCAGTGCTACAGAGTTTGTGCACTGTGCTGAGAATCCCCCTTGTGTGATCTAAGGGAGGAGATCAGAACACTAATGAAGTTGTCCGCGTGCACTGAAGATGGTCCACCAAATTTGCTTTCCTATAGCATATATACATTTAAGACAGTAGGCAACATCAAATGTGGTATTCATCATTTTTTTTTACCTCACAGGGATTTGATGAGTACATGAACCTGGTTCTTGATGATGCAGAAGAGGTTCATATGAAAACACAGGGCAGGAGGAGGCTAGGTATATTATTTACTGTTCAAAATATTAAGATGTCATTAAATCCTCACATTGAAACATTTTTTTTGCTCTCTCCTTTACCGTATCTTCTGTGTGTTAACAGTTATCATTATCAGCTTAACTGGGCAAGCTTTACTCTATAGCAGAGGTTTTCAAACTGTGCGTCGTGGCTCCCAGGGGCGTCGCGGCCCTCTGCTAAGGGCGTCGCGGTGGCTTGGGAAAAGTGTTGGGCTCGATATTATGAGCCAAGGTCCATCAATAAATATAGATCTTCGTAGGACGACATGTATGCGCCGAGGTATTATTACATGTACCAATACGTGTTATTAGGTACTAGAAGTTATTGACAAATGCACCATAAAACTCCAGAGCAGGTCTGTGTTACGAACAGCTGATCACTAATTCAGAAGTCATTAATATCTTTTTGGGTACAATTGCTTATATATAGTATAGAGAGGAGCCGCGGTGATTTATGCACAGGTCAAGGGAGCCGCGGACCAAAACAGTTTGAAAACCTCTGCTCTATAGTTTATGTGAGAATATCATTTGTCAAGAATTGTGAATTTTCTTCTCAGTTTCAAATTTGGTCCCCAGAATCTGGAAATATCGGTTAGTAAAAGTGATCACCATATCAGATTTGCTTTGTGATATATTCTTTCGCTGTTAGTGATTACATCAGTGTCTGTTGGTGATTATGTCTTGAGTTTAGAATTAGCAAAGCTGTTGGTCCGGTGGAGTTCTACAGTGTAGACACTTGTACATTAAAAAAAGTGAAATGCTATATTCATAAATAATCGCAAACCTATAATTAGAGCAATTAATTTGAATATGAAGCTGCTCATATTGTGACACCTGTCAGAATAGAGTTATATCAAGGACACTCACAACACAAGGCTTACAAAACATATTTGTTAATTTGTGAGGACATAACTACATACAAGTGTTCTCTCAACTCCCTATGGAGCACAGGTCATTTAACAAATGACCTTCCTGTCCCATACCATCTGTTGAAGGTCTTTCCATGACTTTTTTAATCCCATCATGTCTGTCTCCAGATTCTTTCTCCATGTGTTTTTAGGTCGTGTATTGCTATATCTGGTTTCTTTTGTGTGTATCCAGTCCAACAATAGTTTCTTCTTTTTGCCTTTTGTTACACAAGAATGTACCTTGTTCTTAAGTTCCATACTGGTGATCTTGTCATACCGTTTCAGTCATTTTATTCTGCTCAGGCACCCATTTATTAAAGTCTGTAACTTTCTGGTAGCTCACTGTCTTCTTATATTTGGTGTGGGGTTTATTTTCATGTATTTCCCAGTGCAGTTATAACTCGTCTTGCCTTTTGTATTCTTACTGATTTCATTTCAGACATGTGTGATGTAGTTAAATATGACCGGAGATGTGAGATTTAAGTTTAAATATATATGTAATTTATTTAAGAATGAATTTTCATGTGCAAGAATTTATGGACACCGGCATGTAAAATGTTTTCTTTATGACATTACTCATTACACTTGTGAACAGTTCTTTTTTACTTTGTGGGCACTTTCTCACTTCGCAATAATTTTAAAATAGTGTTCATGGTCTTATAATTACGTTTTTATAATTGTGTTACCCTGAATCTTCTGTTCCAGGACGGGTTATGCTTAAGGGTGACAATATTACACTCATTCAGCAAGTTCAGCAGTGATGTCCAAGAGTGCTTCTGTCAACAACATACATGCTTATATCTCATGTAACATAACATCATCAGTTATATAAACATGTTTTATTTAATTACTGAGTGTAAACATTGGGCACACCATGTACCATTATTTAAAAATTCCAGAGTTGAAGTTGGTATTACTCATTCTTTTTTTTGTTTAAAGGAGAATGAATGGAGAGTAAACTGTTGGTTGGTGTTCCTGGATAAGATTGACTCATTTAATTTGTGTCAGGGTTGAGTGTGGTGGAAATCTGCTATTTGTTTTTTTTTAATTAAACCCATTGCTTATGAACCTTATATTGTTCTGTTATTTGTCTTTTAGTCTATTCACTTTTGGTTGATTTGGTTTTTTCTAACAAAATTGTTTTATTTTTTAATTCAAACATAAAAATGTAAGATATCACATTAACGTCACCATACATTTTGTCCCCCATCAGATTAGCTAGTGTATGTATTCATTTGGACAATGTCTGACCTTAATTTGTAAACACATATTTTGTTAACATTACATTTGTATAAATAGCTGCCTAAACTTTCTATATATAGGAAAAAATGAATTCTGTACCTTTCCAAATTTTATCTGGTTACCGTCGCTGTTAGTCCAGTGGTGGCTGGCATCATTGGTACCTATACATTGTAGTGGTATGGCAGCTTGCGTACCCTAACAACCCACAGAGTTATACCAGCGGGAGTGTTACTCCTGGTAGGTTCAACCAAGCTGGACAGGTCTGCGTGGGTAAGACAATAGCTGGTCCTCCAAGTTGGGGGTTTTAGCACAGGGCTGACACCCCTGTAAAAAATCTTAACCGTTACGAAACAGCAATAAATGCAAAAACTTTGATGTGGGAAGGACATCCGGAGTCTGAGGCTCGTATGACTGTCAGTGGTGAAAGCCAAAAGGAAGCCATTGCCATTTCTTCTTCTTTCGTTCGCTTGAAATATATTGTCTATACAGTATCTGCAATGTTGTTTCTTGTATAAACTTCAGTCTTTTGTAGTTCATACAGAGGTCCGTATAGTTTTGCTTCCAGTGTTGATTCTCTGGGCCAGTGGGTTTGCCTCAATATTTCATATTCGGGGCAGTCTTGAAGTATGTGCTCTGCAGTCTGGGGTGCCTGTACACATGGCTGAATTGCCAATCTTAAATTTTTTATACATGTGGTTGCGGAGTCAGTTGTGTCCTGTTCTGAGGCGCAGAATGACAATTTGTTCTGATCTGTTCATAGCTTGGTAATCATCCTGTGTTGGTGTTGGTCGCTTTTTGATTGATTTGATCATCTTTGTCTTCTGATGGTACGTAACAGGTACATCCTGTTGCTCGTCTGCAGCACCTTCTTTAGCCAGTCTGTCTGCTCTCTCGATCCCTGGTATTTCACAGTGAGACGGTCTCCACTGCATGGCGACCTTGCCCTGGTTGCACAGTTCAGACAGTAAGGCTTGTATACCTGGTAATTTTCTGGACTGAAGTGCTGATCTTGCATCTGTCAGGAATACCACCGGCTGTGGTCCGAGATTGGTGTTCAACAGTTTCTCGGTTTCCACCTTGATTGCCAGGATTTCTGCATCATAGTTGTTACAGAATTTCCCCGTTGGTACTCTGACTGTATCTCTAGTGTTTGGGTATTCTATGTACACTCCTGCTCCTCCATTCTTTACTGCATTTTGTGTTGACCCATCCATGTATACTCGTACCAAGAGGTCCTGTGGGTATTCATCATCCAGGAAACTGAATGTCCTACGTTGCATGCTGTTCTGTTCATCCTTGTCGAGTATTCCTTTCACTTTAGTCTGGATGTATACTGGTAGTCCAGTTTCCTCTCTCCAAGGGGTTTGTTCTGGCACAGACTTTAGGGGGCTGTCAACTTCAGGCAAGTCTAAGGTTTGTCTACGAAGTCGTTTGGCCTGGTGGATAAAACTGCTTCTTTTCAATCGCCCCATTGCTAGGTTTTGGAATCTGTCCTTCATTGGATGGCTCGGCATACAGGGGAACTTTTCTGCCTGTGTTAGCACTTTCATGTCTCTGCGTTCTCTGGGCTTGTATCCTCCCCATTGGCATGAAAATGGATGCCGCGATCGCATAATACGAAACAAGAATTGGATTCATGAACTCAGAACCATGAATGAAGCAGGAAAACTATGGCAGAGATGAGGAAACACAGCTATCAAATTACAGAATGGAAAAACTGGTCACGACAATTTAAATGCTGAGTTATTTAAGACAGACCCTGAACTAGCAGCAGAACTATTAGAACCACTATTTGCACAAGTCTGTAAAACAGACGAACACCAACAGTGGCATAAAGGAATAATTGTCAAATTGCCCAAGAAGGGTGACCTTGCAGACTGCAACAACTGGAGAGGAATTGCTCTCTTCTCAGTTCCCAGTAAAATACTAGACAGGATAATTATCCAGAGAATTTCAAAAGCAGTAGACGAACGAACGAACTTTATTTTCAAAGGGTTAAGAATTGGGCACGCAGGCCCGTCTGACATTCTGCCCTTCCTCTCTCTCTCATCATGTATACTAATATCCTTTCATCCTCACATTTACTTTAAGCATTTTTAAGGCATTTATCATTATAAAAGTAATATTACATTTGCAATAATCATCATAATTAAAGTGTTTTTAAAATAAAATAAAATAATAATAAAAAATAAAAATAATATTAATAATGAATTTGAAAAATAAATAAATAAAAAATAAATAAATTAAAAATAAAAAAAAGAATCGAATTCTTCGTACTGTAAATTAGTGATTTGAGACATATTTAGAGGTATGTTATGAGAACTTGTAAAATGTTCATACGGTGTTCAACTGAATGACTCAGGGACTTTTTTTTTTGTGTGTTAAGGTTCATCAAGATGAGGTGGGTAGACAGTTACTTTCCATTTTCCTTTCCATTTCCTTTGCGTCCCAAACTCAAGACCAGAATCAGACTAGGTAGATAGTTAGATAGACATATACAAAAGCAATTAATCTGCCAAGGGTTGAAAATCGGGCACAGTCCCCTCTTGCATTCTTCCATCCTCTTGCTCATCTTTTATTACTGTTACTCAACATTCTCCAGCGTACTGAAAGTATTAATTTAAGGACAGTGCAACATTACAAGGAAGTATAACAGCATACATTAACAGTACCTGATCATAAAATTAAGAATATAAGTTATTAAGAATATAATATTAAGAATAAGTATATTGTAATGAAAATTAGATCATCAGAGCCTCCATACAGTATATTAGATAAACTGAGGAAAGAACAAGCAGGATTCAGATAGAACAAGATGTGCAGATCGTATATTCATCTTCAGGAACATTATAGAGCAGCGCTCAGAATGGCAGAGACAGCTGTACGTTAACTTTGTTGATTTTTAAAAGATTTTTGACAGCATACACAGGGACAGCCTATGGAAAATACTGAGGGCTTATGGAATTCCCAGCTCCTTGTTGCCATCATAAAAAGCCTCTATGCTAACCATTACATGCAGTGTTGGGTTGAGCAATCTAACTTTTGAGGTGAAGACAGGGATGCCCCTTATCAACAACTTTATTTACATACCTAGGATGCATAGTAACACCAGATGGCGGAACAAGCAAAGGCATCAAGAACAGAATGAATAAAGCGAGAACAGCCTTTTCTAGTCTCAAAAACATCTGGAAGTCTTCCCAGTACAGCACAAACACCAAATTAAGATTATATGAGGGCTGTATACTCTCTCTGCTTCTCTGTGGTGCGGAATGCTGGAGAGTAACAGAGAAGGAAATGTAGAAACTGTCCTCAAGACCACTTTGTCCATCACTTCAGTGTAGTATAATGATCAATTGATTCTGTTTATTTGTGCTTTTTGACATGGTTTTTAAATGTCTCTCCGCATTACCTTTCTCGACAAAATTAATGGCTGCCATGTACATTTAAAAACCTATTTGTCACAGAAACTGAAACAGTTGAGGAAAGAAATAAAAGCCAGTCCGGAAGTACACTCGCAAGAGGGACGTATGACGCAGAAACCTGATGAAAGCCAGTCAGTAGAAGTCAGGCTGCCGACACCATTTCTAACGACTAAGGCAAAAATTAGAATAGGCATCTGGAACACACGAACAATGCAGGAGGCCGGAAGGACAGCACAGGTAGCTGGAGAGATAAGACTATATAGAATAAAACTCTTAGGACTAGCAGAAATGAGAATAAATGGAACTGGTGAATTCATTACCAATACAGGGGAAAATGTCATATATTCAGGACACGAGGATGAAGACCACACACACACACACAGATGGAGTTGCTATTATGATGTCCCAGGAAGCCAGAAAAGCACTAATTAGTAATAAACTGGGAATCAATATCACCCAGGATAATAGCGGCACGATTCCAGAAAAGGGAAGAAAAACCATTATTCAATGTTATGCCCCTACAAACCATGCGGATGAAGATACGAAGCAAGATTTCTGTGATGAACGCCAAGGAAAATTGGACAAAACACACAGGAGAGAGACATTAAGATAGTAATGGAGAGATTTAAATGCAAATGTAGTAGACAACAAAATCTGAACTAATCATGGGAAAGAATGGCACAGGAAACAGAAATGAAAATGAACTCTTTGTAGACTTTTGTGATTTGAAAGACATGGACAACGGAGCAACAATCATCCTACACAAAGACATAAACAACACCCCACATCGACACATGCAATAGCAGATAAACCACTTCACCATAGAAAGAAAATGGAGACGCTGCCTACAAGATGTAGCCTCAGACCACCACCTTCTAGCATCACTGAGGATAAAATTGAGAGGCGCGCACAAAGACAGAGCTAGATAAAGAATATGAACAAAGATACGAGTTCAGTTCAACCCAGACACACTGGAGAACCTTGAAGAGGAAAGATATACTCATACACTACTGGAGAAAGAAAGAGTACAGAGTATATACCATAACACTAAGAGTTGCTTTACAAGCTCTTCAAGAAAATCTGGGAAAAAGAGCTGGAAGGAAGGCCACATTATCAAGCTGCCAAGAAAGGAAACTTGACTAGTGGCAACTGGAGGGGTATAACACTGCTAGCAGTGGCTGGACAAATTTTGACCAGAGTTTTGTTAGACCGTATTAAGAAGGCGGTGGATGACAAACTCCGAGAAGAACAGGCAGAATTTCATACAGGAAGATCATGGACAGACCAGATAGCAACACTCAGAATCATCATAGAACAATCAAACAAATGGCAGACCCCCTTATATATTAATTTTGTGGACTTCGAAAGAGCTTTCTGTAGTATAGACGGTACTGCAATATAGAAAATTCTGAGACACTATGGGGTCCCAGAGAAATTCATTAAAATCATCCAAGATTTCTACCAGGAGGCCTCATGTAAAGTAGTGCACAAAGGAAAACTATCAGATCCCTTAACAGTACACAGCGGGGTCAGACAGGGATGTCTGCTATCACCAACAATGTCAATCAACCGATCAATACCCTTTAGTTCCCCAAAGAGCACAGACCCTTAACAAACGCATGCCAAGTCATCTAGGTCCATCGGCTCAAGTTCTTTCCACGTTTTCCTCATCATTTTCACTTGTCACCAGATTTTGGTCTACCTCTGCCTCTCTTTCCCTGGGGATTCCAGAACAAGGCTGCCTTGTAGTGCTATCATCAGGTTTCTTCAGTGTGTTTCCTATCCTTCGACACCACCTTCTTTTCATCGGCACCTGGCTGGTTCATCAGTTCGACATTGGTGACCTTATCATACCATTTGTGGTCTATGTAAAAGGTAAAGGATCCCGTTACACGCCCATTAAGGCATATTGGGAATATGGTGTTAGGCCCATATTTTTTGGACCATCGGCACACTAGGCCCCTAGTGTGCCGATGTGGTCAGCATCGCGCCGGCCGCCTTAAACTTCCCAGAAGATGCTCTGGTACTCAATTGGGGCTGGGTCGACCCAGGAGCTGTTTGCGGTCTAAAAAATAGCCCACATCATCTGGGGATCAGACCACTGAGCTAGGAAGCCAGTGCACTAACCACTAAGCTACCGCGGCTATGTAAGCACTCATTTATTTAATCGTGGAGATATAAGGCTTTTAAATGAAAATGGGAGATAAACTAGTCCGAAAACTTTCCCTAGTTTAATTCTTTCTTCTTCTCTCCTCCACACTCTTCATAAATGACCTTCCTCCCTTCTTGAAGGTATCAACAACACTATGCAGATGACCTGCTCAATTGGACAGTTGAAAAATACAGAAAACTGGCGCAAGCCACAACAGCTGTGTATTGCAGGCTCTGGAAACTAAAAATAAACACCCAGAAAACCGTTTACACAATTTTCACCAGGAGCATGAAGGAAAGCAAGAAGTTGTACCAACTAAAACTCGATGGACAACTACTGTTCAGAGAAGAAAATGCAGCTTACTTAGGAGTGGTGCTTGACAATGACAGACAGCCATTACTCAATACCTTCATGCACAAAATGAAAGATAAGGCCAGTGTGAACCTAATTAAACATCTTGCAAGCACTAGCTGGGGAGCAGACAAAGGAAATCTCAGACAGCTGTACCTGGGATATGTCCGATCTGTCATGGTTAACAACCTTTTGCTGCAGTCGGCAATGAGCAAAACCACACAAGCAGAGTTGGACAAAGTCCAAAGCCAAGCTATAAGGTTCATCTGCGAGGGAATGAGAACCACACCAACAGCTGCTTGTGAAATTTATGTAAACATAGAACTAATGGACCTATGACTTAAACGTGCTGTTCTGGAAGATATAGAAGAATGAGAAAAGACCAATCAAACAGACAACTGGTTGAAAACTGGAAGCCCATTAGCAGACTAAAACAAAAATCACCACTACAAGTAGCAACACCTATAGGAGAACAACACAACCTCCCAAAAAACACGAGAAATGCAAAATCGAACAAGTGCGCTGTCATTTATCCCGGAAAGGAGTTAAAACTTACAGTAATAAAAACCACACTCATGGATAGCACACTAACAAGAGACACGAACCCAACAATACAGCTACTTATAGAGACTACAGATAGCTACCCTAGCACTGCAATACATGCATACACAAATGGGCTAAGCATTTCAGAGGCCACCAATTCCACACAAGAAGTCCATATGCTTAATGCGATATCATAATCTTCACGTGATTCAAAATCGAGGCACTTCAAACTGAAAATAAAGACAAATAATTCAGCTTCCGAGAAACAAATTGACAATCTGCTCACAAAATGCGACAATTCAGAGTCAATCTCCAGTGGATACCAGGGCACAGACATACCAGGCAACGATAAAGCAGACAGACTAGCAAAAACTAGGATCAAGCATGGTTTAAACAAACACTCCAGCAAACATGCAGACAGCTAAACGAATATCTCCAAAACAACTTCAAAGAGGAATACTGAACCAATGGGCAAAAGGGTCTACGGGGACGTGCCTTGTATAAAGAAATGGCCCATCCCAACAAAAATGACATTAATAACATACAACGTAAAGAGCAGAGGCAACATCAGACTCAACAAGCACTTAAGTTAAACCCCACACGTGAGCCTAATTGCCGTACAACTGTACCCGTCCATATGAGACAGTTCAGCATGTGCTGCTCACTTGCCCATGGGGACTCTCCACGGAGAGACGACAGCTATTTGCTGAGCTCCCCAACAAACACTCTACAGCACCACTCAACAGCTACAGGACACACAAATTCTTCAGCTTGGCATGACTGCTAAAGAGCGACGAGCTCAGCAGCCCTAGTTAATCAGGCACATCAACTCTCCTCCACACCGCTTTTGTCACTTAATTAAAGATATACCTAATCTTTCCCCAGTGATCACCAGTTTGCTGTCCCCAGTTGTAGTCTGTATGTACCTGTCCAACGCATGCTAAAGAATATGGGAGTATTTACAGGGTTTGTATAAAATTAGAATATTAGACTCGGTCGGATGTATGAGAAGGATATTACTAACTGAGAAGAGATCAAATGATAATTTAGAGACAGAGAACCGACCTCTGCAGACTCAAATACCGCCTGTTTAATAACCACAAATTGGGCTAACGTATTCAAGTGGAGACCACCAAACAGTAGAACGTTTCCCATGTCTGTTGGCTCTACCAGAGGGGCAGATTGACGGCATGACCATCACTAACCATTTAAGGGAGAAGCTATCGTGATGAGAGAAGCATGAGGCAGACTGCCAACTTTATGAGAGAAATATCTGGTTATAAAAGAGCTAACGACTAAGAAGATGGACCAAATTTACTTGCTGGTTGTGATCTTGAGTTTGACTGAGCCAGCTTATGGTTCTACACCACATTATCTGGTACAGTATAGAGAATGTTACTTGTCCTCCAGCTGATTAGTATTGTCCTTTTATCTACTTTGGAAAATGTACAATGGAGTGGTTGATGATGTTTAACTGTAGTTGTAGTGAATTGTCATTCATGCCTTGGTCATTGATAGGATATTCTGTACAAATCGATGAGGAAGTTGAGGGGAAACTGCGGTAAGACGTGGAATACAATGGAGGGTTGTGAAAAAAATCGAAAAAAGGTGATTCGTCTTACGAGGAAAAAAAACAAAGAAAATAGTCTACGTTACGGCCACAAGGCCTTCGTCAGGAAAGGAAAGAAAGTGAAGTCTAGATAGGACACATAAAAAACTTAATAAAATAATAAAATAAAAACTGGGTACTTCCCTGAAGGCAAGAACCGAAATTCGCCTGTCTGTAGAAGAGCGCGTGGCTGAACAGAAAGCGACTTCCGCCGTCCGGGTGTAACACAAATTACATACTGAAAAACTAAAAAACGAAACCGAAAAATAAACTACCCAACGGGATAAAAGTGGGGATGGAAATAGAAGAGGACAGAATGAGTGGGAGATAAATAATATGAAATTAAAAAATGTATATGGCATACAAATAGGAGAATAGGATAAGAGTGGAAAGAGTCAAATAGAGCAAGAGAGGAAAGGGTGACCTCAGACAAAGGTGTGAAAAGTGTTGAGACCGGGCTGGTTTTAGGAACCCCATGCGGTGTATAAGACGGTTCTCAAGCTGTTCTCGGCTGGCAGTGTCAGAGGAGCAGGATCGGATCCGCTGTGACCTGGATGTCGATGGGACCAATGGTGGTCAGGACCATTGAAGTGTATGGCAAACTGGTGTGGGACCTTTTGCTGAGCGATGTCATTTAAGTGCTGGCTGAATCTGTCCCCAAGTCGTTTGCCTGTTTGGCCAATATAGGTTTTGCAGCAACGTTTACATATGATCGTATAAATGACATTGCGCGATTCACTCGTGAAGCTACTAGTGATGGTGTACGTAGCCTTAGAGAACAGAGGTTCACCTTCTGGGTTGAGGTGACATACTTGCAGTGTTGCAATCTTGTCCGGACCACAGGGTAGTGTGCCAAAGTGGGGTGGCAATTCTCCTTTGGGATACGGCTGTGAACCAAGAAGAGATCCTTTCAATGTTCTTGTCAACGTCCTATATGCCACCAAAGTGGTGCTTCACTGAATACTATCTTGGGTCACAGGGCTCTTGCTTGCGGAGGATAAGGGAGGTGGACGGAAAAAAGGATCTGTTTGATCACGACTAGTACTAATGAGGGTTGATGGGGGGGGGTTTCAAGATTACATTTGACTCTATCCAGAAGTGGATTTTATGGTGAGGTATGAGGGCCTCCTGACGAGAGTTGGGAGCACACGTTGAGAGAAAAACAGTTTCTCACCTCTGCTCTCCAACGTTGGGTTTCAACCATCTCTCGTAAGGCTGGGCCCTTCATACCTCACCATTATTACACTTCGGATAGGAGTCAACATTTTATCTTGACCTCAACATCATAGTTACTACACTGTCAAAACAAGATCCATTTCCGCCATCCTCCCCCTCATCCTCCTAAGCACAGAAGACTGTGACCCCAAGACGAGGAATTCCAGATTGAAGCACCTTATTTGGTGAGCATACAGACGTGAAAGAACTTGAAGGATCTTCCTGTTCACAGCCCGTCACCCAAAGATGAGCCAATGCGCCACCCACTTTGGCACACTAACCGCTGTGCGTACTGCGACACAGATTGCAACACTTAAATGCAAGTATGTCACCTCAAATCCCAGAAGGGTGACCTCTTCCTAATGAGCTACGTAACACCATCACTAGTAGCACACGTGTGAATCGCGCACATGTCATTTATACATCATAATGTAAACGATGCTGCAAAACCTATATTGGCCAAACAAGCAAAAACACTTGGGGGACAGATTCCAGCCAGCACTTAAAATGACATCGCTCAGCAAAAGGTCACACAACCTGTTGCCATACAACTTAAAGGGTTCCTGACCCACAATGGTTCCCTTCGACATCCAGGTCACAGCGAATTCCGATCGCTGCTCCTCTGACACTAGCCACTGCCCAAGAACAGCTTGAGAAACCGTCTTATAACCATCCAGCATGGGGTTAGTTCTAAAAACCTGCCGTGTCTCCAAACTTTTTTTCACACCTTTGTTCTGTATGGTCTCACCCTTTTTCTCTCTCTTGCCCTCTATTTGCGTCTCTTTCCCCACTCTTATCACTATTCTCCTAGTTTTGTATGCCAATATACATTTTTTTTATAATTTCATATTTTATTTATCTCCACCTACTCATTCTGTCCTACTTTACTATTTCCTGTCCCCACTTTTTATCACGTTGGGGAGTTTATTGTCCAGGTTTTCGTTTTTTAGTTTTATCCCCAGAATGTATTTGTGCGTACACCCGGCGGCGGCGTGAATGTCGTCTTTTATTTTCAGCCCACCGAGACTCCTTAAAACAGGACAGGCTCGAATACTTCGGTTCTTGCCTTCAGGGATGTACCCAGTTTCTTATTTTATATTATTTTTATTAAGTAGTTTTTATGTTGATCCTATCTAGACTTCACTTTCTTCCTTCCTGACGAAGGCCTAGTGGCCGTAACTTAGACATTTTCTTTGTCTTTTGTCCTCGTAAGACGAATCACCTTTTTTCATTTTTTTCAAACCCACCCATGAATATCCTGTACACATGTATTAACGAAAAGAAGTTAATCTGATCGTCAGAAAACTACCTCCATATAACAAAGCATTCATCAAATTTATTTCTGGTGGAGAGCTCACATGGGTTCATGATTCCCATTAATTACATACTGAAATAATCGTTAATTTTTTTTCGTCTGTGCTGGTATTTTTAACTATGCTCCAACTTTTATTCCTGCTTACTCCTTGTTTTACCTATTCTGCTAAAATTACGATGGTTGTAAAGGTATTGGAAAGGATAACTAGAGCAGAGACTCCCGACTCCTAGCTGAGCCACAATTGGATGAAGGTCCATGTGGGGAGTTCCGAAACAAACCGAAGGACTCAAGAACCTGACATCTTCTACACTGTAGACAGCGGAGTATAAAGGCCCTTGAATATATAGAGTGAGAGCAATCTGTGGTTTAGTCCACTATCCGTCTAAAAGGCATTTGCCAAAGTCCGCTGGAGCAAAGCGTTTGGAGAATGGTAGTTTGGCATGGAAGATTCAGTCCCCACACCTAGATTCAATGCTATACAGAGCTTCTACACAGTCTTCGCAGAAATTATGTGAAGGACCAGTCAAACCATTAGTCCAGAAGAGTCTTCAAGACCACCACTGGAGTAAGACAAGTGATTATCCTATCACCTTATCTTTTCATACTCCTCATGAGTAAACGATGTCATCAAGGGTCCTGTAAGTAGAAGAAACAAGAAACGTATATTCCAGTGGGATAACTGGTAGATGCGAGACATGGACCTGTATTTCCACGATCTGGCATATGCTAGATGCATGTTTGCCCTTAATTGTGCTAAAACATGAAGTCACATCTCCAAATCCCAACCTGCAAAGATCTGGAAGGAAGATCTGGAGAAATGAGAGGGATGGTTCATAAGCAGCTCTAAAACAAAATCGCACTGGTACGATATCACGATAAAGAAAGAAGACAACAGATTAAGAGCTGTGATAACATGCGTTCCTTGAGCTCAAGTCGACCACTTTAAATACCTCTGAGCTTGATTATCTCACTGAAAGGGAGGCATCAAAGTAAGAGTTGCCACTTCGAAAAGCACAGCTCGGTGAATAACTTTTTTCTTGGCCATAAATCGACAGTAAGAGAAACTTACTACAAATTAGTGGCACGTCTAAATCCTTCCCTGAGCTCTCTCACACCTCTAAATTTCACTCCCCTCCGACCAAACACAAAAAGAGAAATAAGACATCGCGTGTCCCAATGCATCCATAACCATCCAAAGACAAACACTCAGTAGAATCTGGTCAATCTCAAGACCGCAGCGAGCACAGATTATGCAGTGATGTTTTACCTGATACTCCATCACCAAAACAGCCAACAGACAGTCACACACATAAGAGTCATTCACTGGTACATAGTGAGTCGCGAGCGCACCCATTAAAAAATCCCCCCCCCGACACCTCCAAACTGCACCAATGCCGCAACTCGTTGAATAAGACGATACACATCTATCCCCCCAACTAAAAAGAGTACAATGGATCTCTCGGTCGATCGCACATGTCCAGAGCACGAACACTCACTACGGGGCATGGTCGAGCCAGGAGCTGTAAACACCCAGACTCACACACAAACCCACCCCCGATGCCCACGAACCCAGAGTGCCGCTGAGGAGAGTACAAGCATATAGAACAATCGATCAAAGATTGATAGGACCGGATGACTAGAATGGAACCAGGCCATGAAAGGAATACAGCCGATAGGAATATGCTTGGCTCTCGTCAGTCGTTTCCAACAACCTCGAACACCCACGTGTAGAAAGGAGTGAAGTGAACGAGAGACACAGTAACGCTATCACTTAAACAAGTCAACGACTTTATCTGTTACCGTATATATTAAACCTTAACTGTCTTCTTGTCTAGAGCCATATGCAAGTATGAGTTCCACATCTAGCACTGCAGTTCGACCACAATCCATTAAGGTGTGCTTTACTAATTGCTTTTTCTCCATTGTTTTGTCAGTGCAGCATCTTAAAGTATATTCATAAAACGGTTTCTACAGAGAACTCATATGTAAACACTGGAAAACTTGTTTGTTGCGAATCTGTCTATTAGGCCTTCTATAGATCTATATGAGCTTCAATATATATATCGATTAGATATGAGGTATAAATATATTAAAGTATATATAATAAAATTTCTAAAATATAAGTAATAATATATATATATATATACAATATATATATCTATATACTTAAAAGATATAGTCCACCCTGATGTATAAGATACAATTATAATAATTCCCCTCCAGATGTACATATTATCTTCACCTATTTTTAAAAATAAAAATATATTTTATATATTATAATAAATACGCTCGATATAACGCCTAACAGCACCAACGCAACAGAGCAGACCCTAGCTCGCACCACGAATCAGATAGACAATATCATCAAGCATCCTGTAATCGAAAAAGACGCAAACACCGCGTCTATCAAAAAAAAGAGCGAAGAGATTAAAAAAGTCAAAGTGCGACACACATACTGGAGTCAACAACAAAAAAAAAAATCTATCCAATGACACAATATTGCGATTGGAATTAGGAGCATCAATAAGTCAAATGGCAACCCTGAGGCAACGCAGAGAAGAAATGTACCGGTACCACAACAAATATTGGCAAATGCCTCATTTGTTTGTCGACGCTCAACGGTAGTCTATTCTCTAACCTAGTCAGAGCCCTTTAGTATCTATTTCTCTAATACAATTCGAAATCTAGAGCGCAACTTTAGATGTGTACAAACCCTATGGTGGTTTGAAAAAAAAAAATTGAACAAAAGGTGATTGCTTACTAAGGAACGAAAAAAGAGTACAAAGAAAATAGTCTCTACGGAGTAAAACGGCCACAAGGCCGTCGTCAGGAAAGGAAAGAACGTGAAGTCTATATAGGACACATAAAAACACGATAAAAAAATTTATATAAAAATAAAAACTGGGATACATATTCCGCTGTGATAGGACAAGAACCGAAATTCGCTGTCTGTTTTGAAGAGCGCTTGGTACTGAACAAGAAAGCGACTGTCCGCCGCCGGGATGTCACAAATCGAATCTACATCAACTGAAAACCGTGTTCCAATAAACTACACCAACGGGAGATAAATATAAAGGCTTGAGCGGGACTAGTACCCGAATACAATAACACATAGTGCGAAGCAGAATAGCAAAGAATTCGTTTGACAGAGATAACCTAATATGAATTCAAAAAGATTAGATATATGCATACAAATAGGAGAAATAGGATTAAGAGTGGAAAAGCGAGTCCAAATAGAAGCAAGAGAGGAGAAAGGTGTGACCCCGTCAGATCGAAAGGATCGATGCGACACAAGTGTTATACCCAGTGCCAGGTCTAGGAGACACCCACAATGGACATGTGTATACAATACATGATTTGACCGCTCAAGCTATTGCTCGTGGATAACTATACATCGTCAGATTCGGATCACTATAATCCGTATCGCTGTGCATTCCTAGTAATGTCGTGACGTTGACTCAATGAAGCGTAGGTGTACATGAGTGACCAGTCAGAATGGCGTCAGTGCAATCCACTACGTGCACTGGACATCAGTACAAATAGAGTGACGACCTGACTGCGAGATTTGGGATAGGCATCTCGAGTGAGCTCAGAGGCATATGTTTTAAGACTACAAGTGCATAGAATAGAACGATAACTGGCGTTAGACCCGTCTATAGACAATGCTGAGCTGATTCTTTCAATTTAATGCATACTAGCTAGAATCTGTCCCCACAGTCGTATAGCGTTTTCGGGATTCAACCACTCTTGCGTCCACAGTATCATTTAACCGATCGAGAATCTACTTATCAGTGCATTGGCGGCGTAGATTCCGCACGGTGAAGCTTCTTAACAATGAGTACGCATCAGTCAATAGATGTGATCCGTAAATTCCTTAAGTAATGAGTCGATCCATACTGACTTCACGGCTGACGAGCGACTGCGTACGAACATAACAACTCTGATACCACGGAGCCTTAGGAATTCAGGAGACACCTTAGTTGGTATCATATAAAAGGCTCCGCTATACCTACGTACAGGGTTAGTCACTGAAGACTGCCTAGAGTTAGTGGGGCAATCTAAAAGTGATTCCGAGAACACTACATGCAGGGCTATTACGGCGCTGCTGAAGCACATGAGAAGAATTCCTTCAAGTGCTCATATAGACTGACATGCAGCTACTTACGAGCGGATGTACACGGCATGTATAACTACGCGAATAGACAAGTATGCATAACTCCATCTAGCTAAAACCTTGCAGCGTCTATATATGCCAAAAAAGGTGCTTCATCCTAGGCAACAGTACGTACTCTCTAGTTAAAGATATGTAATGCGAAGTAAGCGATGTTAAGTGTCATCTTCTGAATAGCTTGGGAGGATTGGGGATTCTGAGAAGCCGAATGCTACTGATAGAACAACTTCAGTGATCTAGTCATCATTGACCATAGACTGTTAAGTAACACACAGGTCGCCTCCAATCCCTATGATCGAGACAATTCTCATATTGCCCCCTGGAGTACCGTCACGAGTAACGAAAAGAATGTAAATGTCTGAAGCTCCAGGCAGGATGGACAGCTGATTCAGCATAGCGTATAGGTTAACTAAACTAGCGTTGATATTAGGACCTCACTAGCCGAAACAACAACTACCACACTAGACCTTACTAAGCATCGTAACTCTGACACAGTGTCCTTGCATATGCGCGTCTTATGAAGGGGGACACCATAAAACAGTCCCAAGAGATTCATAGCTATCACCACAGTGATACACAGGTCTAATCGCTAGTATCTGTAGTAATTTGAAGCTCTCTAGAGAGTTGGAAAAATGGAAGGAGACATAACACTAATAGCATGTAGCTCCTCAAGGTTCTCCTGAGATCTATCTAGGACACTAGTAGTGCCGAGTGAGCGGATAATTATTTGTCTGAGACAGATACAGTTCATGAGCAGGCTATGACGAAAAGGAGTCTGTCATATAAAGCATGCTAGTATGTAAATAGCTGACGAGGTGCATTGTAGTTGTCTTTACTGCTGCAGGGATCTATATCGAGAAATAGGCAAACCAGGCGCAAGTTAGAAGTGTAACATCTGACAAAGCCCAGACGGAGGAGAAGACTCCTTAGCGCTCTAGTCGATGCGTAACATGTTCGGAATGGAGGAAGCACAATTGTCAGCCATGTACGAGCACAAGAAGGGTGTCGCTAAACGGAATGTGAGAGTAGGGGTAACATGAGTGTAGATGTCAACAAGTGTGTCATGATGATGGACATTTACGGGTGTGAGGCCGACATCGCTGCAGATGATCTCACCACGTCTATAAGCGATACAATGACTGTACGAGCTCAAGCTAGAACTGTAGTAAGAAGACCAGGAGGGAATATCAATATCTAGCGCGCGATATTTCAAAACCCACCCGATCCGTGAAAAAGCTACACCGTGATATACTGGACTATATGGCCGTACAGTCATGTTTGCTACCAACACCAGGATGAGTTACCATTGACGTTAATCGTACAAAATATCCGCACTTACATTCTAGAGCAGGAACGCTACCTTCTAGTCGATCCCAAGTGATTCGAATGAGCCAGACAGATGCAAACCTTTCACTGGTACGTCAAAAATCTGAGCGGCGTTCTTATTTCTACAACAGATCGATAGACCAACTGGCGGTGAAGTAGAAACTCGATGTCTCACATTGAATGGGGCCTACCTCAAAGTCTGGAGAAATCTCTTAGACGCACCAATGCTACGATCTACGACGGATAGAATATCGTGACTGGTTGAGTCTACCCATACGAGCGAGCTGCATAAAAGTCGCGCTACCGGTAAATGACATTTCAACGAGTACCGAGTACCTGTAGTGTAGTCCAGATGCTGATAAGCGCCCAAGTGGCCCAAATGAATGAATCGAGTCTTGCAAGACATTAGCGTAAACGATTATATCGTCGCGGAGTCTACAGATCTACACTATAGCGATTAGCTAAAGCAACCGCAGCGAATTTGATATCTTAACTTCACAGCAACACACACCTAGATCTGTTGGTCAACACATACACCTACTGTAACCTGTTGATTGGCACATATGTTAATAAATACTAAATGTAATAGAATTCGAACTGAGTCTCCTAGAGATCAGAGTAAGGCTATAGAGTCAGACAACATTGTAAGGAACTCACAGATCTAGCTAGGATAACAATGGAAGCTAGACTGAGTTCAGAAGTACGTTGTTCTTATGCCACACAGTTGAGTTTCTATAGAAGGGCAAGTGATCTAGCGATCTCGTGCTAAATACTGGTCGCTACTGCGATGAAGCTGGACGCACGGGAATTACAGAAACAGAGAATCAGCATGCGTTTTAACCTGTGGTGAACACATGAGCTCGTTAACTATTCTGGCGTATGCGAATCCTAAAGACTAGCGTAGAATAGTCCAGGCCATTTTGAGTATCATCAGATGGCGAGATCCTATACTTACTAGCTATATCTAAAGCTAGACACGAGTAGGACGCCCAGGTCTACGGGGAGTCGATAAAGTACGACAGAGAAAAACTGAGTCGCGTTTGATTTAGATGTTTAAATGGATACAAGCTGGCACGTAGTCTTGCTACATAGTAAAGTTGTACAACTATCTGCATAGTTAGCATGGTGTTGCTATGAGACAGGAGAGTACTCTTAACCCTCATAACGAGTTCAGTGCACTGAGATGGTGTTGAAATAGCTATTGATCTTACGTGTAGGACCGAATTTCGTATGCACAATCAGAAATGTGTATAAGCATCTTATAGGACAAGAACGAGCATAAAAGTAGAAATTGTCTTTAGAGTCCAGAGGGAGCGAAATGGTGCTTTCGATCCCATTGTGAAGATTTTGAGAAGGCTTCTCAGAGCATGTCAATGTCGTCTAGAGACTACATGGCTTGCGACCAAAAGATAGCTGTCAGAGAGGCTACTATCCAGAAAGAAGTGAGTATTGCCATAATCAGCAATCTACGAGGACGGAGCTCAGATATGTCAGGATCTAGGTCGATTTGATGTGAATAAGCAAAAGGTCCATAAGGCATCAGAGGCTAAAAAAGAATATGTGATTACAAGGGGACGATTGTAGTAGAGAACTAGTAGACAATTATTGACGATGCAACGATCTGGTCCTGGATTCAGCCTGTAGAACTGCGGAGTGGATGGCTGTCATATCCCTCTCTAACAATGGTTTTAGCTACACAACTTCTACATTAGTACGGTAGAAACCCAACGTATCCTAATCGCCAACGACAGATTGGCCTCCTGGTCTAGGGTCCCCAAGCAAGAGTTTGAATGACATATGTAAAGTCTCTTACGGCGAAGAAGGGAGAGAGCTCTTCCACAAGAGGATGCGATCTGTAGGAATGCAGACAGCTAGCGGAATAGTGGAGTGGACATGGATGGGATAGCTTAATGCAACTACGAGGCGTAGAGACTGCGACAGAAAAAGATAACATGGATGAAGTAGCGGTCATTCTAGATACTCTCTAATATTTTCAACAATCAAAACAAATCGTAGGGAGGAGACTGGAAAATAAGCCAGATGAGAAATATGAACTAACTTTAACCACGTCTAAAACACCATAAACCGTCCCCCGTTCTCATCCCTACCACCCAAAGCTACCGCGTCCATCCTCCACTCCATCATGCGCTCAGGTAAAAACTTCTGCATCCCCCAGATCTACCCAATCTCATTGAGGAAGAGCGCTCTGTTTCTTAGTAAGGGCTTAAAATTTGTTCCTCTTCGTCCGACCCTAGACCAATACAATCTCCTCCAGACCATGTTCATCGGTTTCTCACTTCGGCAGAGTCTAGTGCTCTCTCCCTTCTTCGCCGTAGAGACGACATTGTCATCAAACCGGCTGACAAGGGAGGAGCCATTGTCGTCTGGCAGAAAGACTTGTACCTAAGTGAAGGTAAAAACCAGTTGACCAATGGCTCCTTTTTACAGGTCTAGGACCAGCGATGCGACTGTCTCTAACAATCGCATTGTACACAACACCATTAAACAGCTTATCAATAGTAATGATCTTCCTCCCGGGGCATCTCGTCTTAGGATTCATGACAGCTCTTTGGGCAAGCCTGTATTCTACATGCTCCCCAAAATTCACAAGATCGAAAACCCTGGAAGACCTATTGTCTCAGCCTGTTCTTGTCCTACTGAACACATTTCTGACTTCCTCGACAGCATTTTCCAGCCTATCGTTGAGAGTCTTCCCTCCTTCATCAAAGACACCAATCACGCTCTTACTACTTTCTCCTCTATCCGACTCCCAGCAGACCGCTCCTACCGTCTTTTCTTGCTAGACGTCTGCTCTCTGTATACCTCTATTCCCCACTCTGATGGTCTCCGAGCTCTTCGGTTTTTTCTGGATCAGCGCACTTGCCCTTCTATATCCACTGACACCCTTCTCCGTCTTGCTGAACTGGTCCTTAACCTGAATTCCTTTGAATTCAATGGTCAATTTTTTGACCAAATTAGTGGTGTTGCCATGGGAACGAAGATGGGTCCCAGCTATGCCTGTCTATTCATGGGCCACTTGGAGCATCAGATATGGCAACAATACTCCGGTCCTTTCCCTGGGTTTTACCGCAGATATATCGATGATGGCATAGGTCTCACAGATATGTCTGAGACTGATTTACACCGCTTCATCGACTTTGTGAACCACTTTCACCCCACCATTAAGTTCACCTCCCTCGTCTCCACAGTTTCTGTCAACTTCCTTGACATTACTATTTCTATCACGCCCCCCGGCCTTAATACCTCAGTATACTACAAGCCGACAGATGCCCACAGCTACCTCCTGTATACCTCTTCTCATCCTCGGGCCTGTCGTGACTCCCTTCCTTTTTCACAACTTCTCCGCCTCCGCCGTTTATGCCAAGACGACGATGACTTCCACTTACGAGCAAATGAGATGTTGGATTTCTTCCGTAACAGACTTTATCCAGAACATGTTCTCACCTCTGCTCTCCAACGTGTGCTCCCCATCTCTCGTCAGGAGGCCCTCATACCTCACCATAAATCCACTTCGGATAGAGTCAAATTAATCTTGACCCATCACCCTCATAGTACTACTGTCAAACAGATCCTTTTCCGCCACCTCCCTATCCTCCAAGCAGAGCCTGTGACCCAAGAAGTATTCAGTGAAGCACCTTTGGTGGCATATAGACGTGACAAGAACTTGAAGGATCTTCTTGTTCACAGCCGTCTCCCAAAGGAGAATGCCACCCACTTTGGCACACTACCCTGTGGTCGGACAAGATGCAACACGTGCAAGTATGTCACCTCAACCCAGAAGGTGTCCTTTCCTAAGGCTACGTACACCATCACTAGTAGCTTCACGTGTGAATCGCGCAATGTCATTTATACGATCATATGTAAACGTTGCTGCAAAACCTATATTGGCCAAACAGGCAAACGACTTGGGGACAGATTCAGCCAGCACTTAAATGACATCGCTCAGCAAAAGTCCACACCAGTTGCCATACACTTCAATGGTCCTGACCACCATGGTCCCATCGACATCCAGGTCACAGCGATCCGATCCTGCTCCTCTGACACTGCCAGCCGAGAACAGCTTGAGAACCGTCTTATACACCGCATGGGGTGTCTAAAACCAGCCGGTCTCAACACTTTTCACACCTTTGTCTGAGGTCACCCTTTCCTCTCTTGCTCTATTTGACTCTTTCCACTCTTATCCTATTCTCCTATTTGTATGCCATATACATTTTTTAATTTCATATTTATTTATCTCCCACTCATTCTGTCCTCTTCTATTTCCAGTCCCCACTTTTATCCCTTTGGGTAGTTTATTGTCCGGTTTCGTTTTTTAGTTTTTCAGTATGTATTGTGTACACCCGGCGGCGGAAGTCGCTTTCTGTTCAGCCACGCGCTCTTCAACAGACAGCGAATTTCGGTTCTTGCCTTCAGGGAAGTACCCAGTTTTTATTTTATTATTTTATTAAGTTTTTTATGTGTCCTATCTAGACTTCACTTTCTTTCCTTTCCTGACGAAGGCCTTGTGGCCGTAACGTAGACTATTTTCTTTGTCTTTTGTCCTCGTAAGACGAATCACCTTTTTTCAATTTTTTTTTCAAACCCACCCATTGTATTCCACGTCTTACCGCAGTTCCCCTCAACTTCCTAGTTTAACCTAGTGCAGTTTAACCTAGATACAAGCACGGCGGTTTGCGAGCGACACATTAGTTTTTCCTGACCGCGCTATTTATAGCAATCGTGACAGAGGTCACGTGGTCAACTTCGTAACGGGAAAAAAATGTGGCGGTGTTTACTTTTGGTAGGGCTTAATTAATGCTTTTAGGCTACTTTATTATTATAAATACCGGCTTTAATTTTGCGTTAAGCTAGACTAGAAATGTTAGAGTATTTTTTTAGAAACAAGAACAAACATTATATCACAATTAGAACAGAAGATATAACCTAATAGTCTGAAATAGTGTAAAATTTACGTTTTTTAACTATTTTGTTATGGTTTGTTTCTTATGCAATTTACACTAAAACGATCACAATCAATATGCATAACAAATTGCAGAAATCAAAAGTAGAAAAACCTGCAGCAAATGGATATCATAGTTTTGTTTTTGGATTCATACGTCAAACATTAATTATTGAAAACATTAATTGCAAGTCCACATTTTATTACCTTAAAATAACACACCCAATTGTCCCCAAAACATGAGAGCTAACCATTATCTCTCAATCATACATCACGATGGTCATGTAAAAATGAGTATGGTCATGAGTAAACAAAATGTTCAATTTAATAAAATAAAACGTACACCTATTAAATGATTTCCCACACTCTGTTAATTCTGTCACTCTCACGCAACAACTGCCATTAATTTGCTCTAGCCCCAAAATTTCTCTCAATTATCATTCACACTACATTTTTTTTTATAGGAGGAATCTGTACATTCACAGATGGAGAAATTTGTAACAAATGAGTTTTCCATTATACATGTTAATTGTGAAGTTATATTTTTAATACCGCTGGCGCGTCTTTCAATTTGGGATATAGTGGAATGTACAAATTGTCCTCCTTGCTCTCCATGCATGCGCGTTCCAGAGCCATGAGTTTCTGATCCAGTCTGCGCAATGTTTTTTCTAATGTGTGCTGTTTAGGAATTGTCTTACTGGGAATAGTTTTCTGAACAAAGACATTTGTCTCTATTGATGCTGTTATTGATTCTTTACTAATTGGTTTACTGTATGATATTTTGTTGTGTACTTTTTCAAATGCTTCGTTCAGTGAGTTGAATTGTTCTTGGGCAATAAAAGCTATGTCAGTTATCTTTTTATTTTTTTAAAACACCAAAAGATGTCTTTGCAAAATAATTGCACAGTTGACATTCACTTATAGTTAAATTATGACCATAGTCTTTCCAGATGTGCTGACTGTTTTCCGATAGTAATTTGGGCTGTTTTCAAGACACTTCTCATTATGCCTCTTTTTTTTTTTGCGTTTTGTATTCGTAAGTAACACTCTTCCTACAAAAATATAGTCGAATGCTCTGTTCGATTTATCATCTGATACGTTAATTCCAAACATAAAGAACAGATCACTAACGTAATTCGAACAGTTCAGTGCATTCCGTTTTGAACTTTTTGTTTATGCTAAAGTTTAATGCTGGGCGATTTGCCACAAGAGCCCTCTGCAGAGTGCACTGGCACAATTCTGAATAATGCAACAATGCAGTAATGCTCACATTTACACCATGTTATGTAGAGATAGTTTACACTTGTGTAATTAAATATTTAAAAAAAATATTTCTTTTTCATTTTATCATACAAAGAGAGGAGATATTATTTTTAAAATCATTAGACATAGACAATTTTAAACTTATCAAAAAAGCATGTGACAAATTATGTTTTTATTACATGTCAGTCACAATAGATTGTGCAATTTAAAATTAAAGTTTGGTCAATGGTAAACATAAGAATTTTTGCTCAAGGCGAAAGTTGGCTAAAAACGCAATATGGAGGTAGTTTCTTTTTGGAAAGCTTTACCATGATAAAGATCTCATAAAACATAAAAGTTCCAAGTAATGATTTCGGGAGCACGCGCAAGATAAGGTTTACCAAGCCGACTGGCCAACAGTGTTCAAGGAACTGAAGCCCGTTCGTGTGCAGAAATAGTGTGCATCGACCGGTATTTTTACGTGAATTAACCTGTCCATGAGAAGGAGCGATTATTTGGACCGTAAGTTTGGATGGAAATCCACAGGCTCCCAGCCTAAAATGACATTCTTTGGGCCGAAGTGCTGAAACTACCATAGTGCCGCTGGTTATTAAAAAAAAATAAATCCTTTTTTACAACTATTTGAGTAGATTAGTCCTGTAATATGTAGCATAGCTCATGAGACACAATGATAGTCTACCGTATTAAACATATGATGATAAAACACCTTAAAACTAAATTGATATTTTGGTAAATTGGTCACTAAAAATATTTTTTTCATTTGTCAATGTCATAACAAACGTCGTCCTCCACGAATAAAACATTTTAGCATCTATTTAAAAATAGAAGTTTAAACTTATCACAAAAAACGCCCCTGACAATATTGTTTTAAAATTTTATGTCACATTAATGTGTGTGATAATGTACACAGTAGGAATGGAAATTTTGGCGTGCGGTCATGCCTGAT
This sequence comes from Oreohelix idahoensis, assembly GCA_024509875.1. Taxonomy (NCBI): domain Eukaryota; kingdom Metazoa; phylum Mollusca; class Gastropoda; order Stylommatophora; family Oreohelicidae; genus Oreohelix; species Oreohelix idahoensis. The sequence continues at coordinate 412,656 of JAMPIV010022805.1, forward strand.
ACATAACTTTCGGACAGCTCGATCGAAAAGTGGGTGCCTTAAAAAGCAATCACATGGCGCATTTGCTTCTCTATTTTGGTTGCCCAGGTGTTTATGCACCTCAGTTTTTTTTCGAAGCTATTAACAAAATAAGCAGTAGATACTTTAGTTCACATCGAAATTTAACTGTGATAACACTTCATAAAATAGGCATTGAAAAGTGATATGCTGACAATTAAGTTTATACTTTTATGTAATCATCGCAATACGTTTGAAATTGAATACTTATTGCTGTACAGAAAATATATGCGAATCCATCACCAAGGTTTGTGACCCAGATATTACCAAAATTTATGAGGAACACAGAATGAAAAAAAATTAAGACACTCTAGACAATCTTCTTCAAAATTTTGCGTCCTTACCCCAGATCACAGAAAAGTTTAAGCCTAGGCCAGTCAGCGCCAAGGCAGTATCAGTCGTCCTAGTTCATTAAGGCAACAGCAGATTTCAATTTAAAAAAACAATCAGTAATTTTGCACACGCCTACCGGCGTGATAGGGCCAACATACAAATAGATCCTCTGACGTTGAGGCTTTCCGCTTAATCGTTTTATTGAATAATTAACTGGGTGATCAGTGCCCATTGGACAAACTAAAAGTCACGGGTAGGTCTAATTAAAGCACCATTTGGCTATACCCTCCTAACGGCATGTCGTCCATTATTGAAGTTTAATAAGAGAATGTAGTCTAACTGGCCAACATCACATCATGTAGAACATCATTGCTAATTTTAAAAAACTACATTTGCAAGAGTACAATATCAATTACAGCATGGCTTCTACAATAGGAATATATATAGTGGTATATAGATAATAAGATATATGATATATAAATAAGACACAACATATGATTAAAATAGTATAAACTATATAGTATATATATATATATAGTATAATAACTATATATATAATTCTCCGGAAGAAAAATTAACATCAAGCAACACAAATAAAACAAATACCCACTGAAGTAAAAAAACATACAGGGCAGAAAATCTAGAAAGAAGATTGAAAGTAAAACAAGCATAAGTAACAGCACAGCAAGAAAAACAAACACAGAAGAGCTGAGAGACGAACATAACCTCACCCAATGCCAGGCAGGTACTTAAGAATGAAATTAAAAAATAGCACAACATGCCAATAGAAAGAGACCTCAAAAAAATATACAAAAAATAGAAAAGAGTCCTAATGAAAGAAGATCCTAAAGAAAATAGAGATTGAAAGATCACTTTTTAACAGAAGAAAATGCAAGGCAAGAGTCCGAAAAATTGAAAAAAAGAAAAATGCAGGTACAAATAAAAGAAAATATTGTGGCGGAAAAAAAATATCTAAAGGAAACGTGTGAACATCTCCCTTACCATACCTATTAGAAAGAGTGCGAGAAAAAACAAAAAAGTTGCGCAAAAAAAAAAAAAAAAAAAAAAAAAAAAAAAAAAAAAAAAAATGAGTAAGATCATTGGTGTTACTTATGCAATGAGGAGTTTGTAGAGAACATGAGAGATGTGTGTGGGGCAAAACAGAAACAAAACAGGTACAATAAAGAGAAACACTACCAAACAAACAAAATTTAAAAAACAAAAACATAACACTATGATAACCCATATATAAAACAGGGAGCGACATAGAGACCATAGAGCGTATATTAGTCCTTTCAGTGGAAACTGGTAGGGGTCGCCAAGAAGAAACCTGATGTCATATACTGAGTGGGGGCAATGTTAAGGCAAATCAAAACCCATTTCTTCACAAATACAAAAAAAAAAAAACAAACCCTCCTAACCCCCAACAAAAAAACTGAACTATTCAAGGATATATTAATGATAGAAATGATAGACTGAGGAAGAGGAGGGGGTAGGCCGTGTGCCTTTTTTTACTACATTAAAGACTCACAAAATATTAAATTGGGAAACAATTTTCAATCCACAAGAAAATATTGAAGCGAATAAGTGGTAACAGGTAGACAGTGAGCCAAATTAACGTCTAAAAAAATAATAAACAGATATTAGCCCCAAGGTCAAATATAACCAATAGGGACATTGCCACAATTAACACACCAAAAGACCAAAGTGAACATCTACTCTGTAGGCGTGACTTTAAAGCACAACATGAGGCATAGGGGTAAACAACAGTGAGGCAATTGATCTCCAGCAGAAAAAAGAACTCGTTTGAATTATACATTTGGAAAAGTGAGCTGAGACTAATCATACTAAAAGATGGCTCAGTGACAAGGGTTAACCAATGCAACATGGAGGAGATAAATAACACAATAGACGATTTTAAGAATTATAACACCAAACCTAGCCTCTACTAAAGGGGAAGTACTGAATGGCTCCAGCTCAGAACCACTTTACCCATAGAAAAAAAAACCAAAATGAAAAAATTACAGAACTAGTCCAAGAAGCTCCAAACCTACATTCAACCTCAAAAAATAAGCAAACCTTGGAGTACCATCCCAATTGAGTCTAAGTAAACTAAGCATATGAACAAAATTGAATCAAACATGGTGGATACATTTGCAGTAAAAACTAACAAATGAGATTTTAAAAACAATAGCACTAAAATATATCCCAAACAGAAAGTAAATACAGAGCCTCTGATCACTTAAAACAACACAAAAAGGTAAAGATTAGGGGAAAAGAAACAAAGAATAAAAAAATCAAGTACCATGGTGGGTACATCAGACACGATCTTCTCATAAACAATGTACAAACATTGACATGGCGAGATGGCCCAGATAAAGTATAGAAAACCCAGAACTGAAGAGAATAACAACAAACTATAGTAAAAATAAGAAACACATAATACAAATAAAAATAATTTATTCAGAGCTAAAGAAAAGAAGATGGAGAAATCTTTTGGTCAAACATTAAACCATAAGGACACAAGTAACCTAACTAGCAGTTTTGAGAAAACAAAAAGCAATTAAAAGGAGGAAACACAACAAGAACAATATCTGAAAATCTCCCAACAATTAACATAACCATAGAAGAGCTGAAACAGAATAGAAGAAAAAAAGCTAACTGTGTATGCGTACTTTATACATAGATGGCAGTCTATAGGTCCTGCCTGATTTTGTAAAAGGTATCCGCACCATGCTTATTGATAGGTGTTAAATATTATTCTGTGCGTATGATTTATCACGTACGTGTGTTGCAACTATGTAGTATATGAAGAGGACTCTTTAGCGCACGTGGGGTTTCTAAGATCGAGAGAATGACGGTCAGAGAGGTGACTGTTGAAGGGTTTCAAGCCGTTACTGATCGTCCCGTAGTATATAATGTAATTGTGTCCCTGATGAAATAGGAAATATTTTCTATGGGGTACGTCCTGGTTTTTCTTAACAGAACCCAAATATCGCAAGATGAATAAGTAAGATCTTTCACCCAATGTGTATTATAAAACAAATCATATTGATTATTTTAAGGTGATGGTCTCCACACATTACTGGGGCATCTAATCTGGAGTCCATCATGCAGGATTTCAAGAATTGGATCAGATTAGCTAGTGATACGCTATCACTTGTAAAACGTAGTGTTAATCCTACAGGATGGAAATAATACATTTAATATATTGCAAAAATTGTATTACAGAAAGTGCCGACAACCGATCTCGGTCCACATAGGCACGTATTGGAGAGGTTAAGGACCAAGGATAGTCGCTATCCATGTATTTTTTAATCTTGCATGAGACAAACGTGTGGATCTAATGTCTTAATCACTTTTCACTGAGCATTCAATGTAAGAAGAATTAAATTGACAATAGACATTATATTTTGGAATGCCTTACTCAAGGTATAAAAAGATGTAACATAAGCCCCGATCGGTTCCCTTGTAGAAGTTCCAACGGCCGATGCCTAATGAAACCATCCATATCTAGCCCGGAAAAATTGTCTGCACTATATTTTAGCGAGGAATAAACTAATTGATAATGGAGTGTCACTGACTAGAAAGACGTATAATTGCCACTATGACCTATACGTCGCAGATTTTCACCATCCTGTTATTTCATATATATTGATCGCCCCATGCATCAAACAACGTAACGTCCTACATATTTCATAATGCGTGTGATATTTGTATCCGAGAATAAATACAACTGAACATTCAAGACAAGCCTTTGCAGGCAATACTTCAGTTGATCAAAGTTCCTATTTGACAAACTTGAAGTTCAAATTTAGAATTCGGCGTTAATACGGCCATAACTAAGGCAGGATCCTCTAACCAACGTCAACTTCATTCAAACATATAAAAAAAACCCAACATCAATCAATAAGGCGGCACCGTAGATGTCCTCTGAATACGCTGGATATCCATAAGGAACGACACTCGGTATTCCTACAGTATACTGACAGCGATACCTGGAATTTCTTCAAACTGCGATATCTCACGTAACTCCGGATGAACGTGTATTTTCTTCAAGTCTAAGGACTAATGGTATGGACCGCATCTTTCAGTCTCAGTGTCGAAAATGGATCAATTGTATTACTCAAGAAGAGAATTATTGCGATTTCTCATACGTAACACACACTACGGATACGGAGCAATTATTATTTTTCTTGCGGGCGGGATAAGTATACAACCACGCATTAATCGTTTTTTTACACTCGTAGTTGCGTATAGACTGTTGTCCTCATCTTTTGATGAATTTCCACATACTAATTCATTGTTGTGGCGGTGTTGCTTGTTTCTGATGTTGTAATGTTTACTTGTGGGAGGATTGAGGTAGGTAATTAATAAGGGAACATCCCCGTGTTTTCATCTCAGGTGCCTCCATAATTGTTTCTATAATTATTGAATATTTGCAGACTTTCTGCAGTGGAATGTTCCGAGCGAGGCACCTGTGAGGTTATTCCGAACGGATTCTAAGGGTCCCACTGTTGATGACGCATCTGGTGGTCTGTGACACCTGTCTGTTTAGCTGTATTGTCCATTTTTGCCATTGTAGTTTTTCGTAGTTATTTATATTCTACCTTGGTTGTTAAGAATTTAACTCTCATGGTTTGTATCATTCGGTCCATTCTCAACCTTACTAATCGTTGAGATCTTTTTTTACAAACCAATGATAACTAACACAGTGATTTTTCCATCTTTCCTTTGTTTTTATTGTTTATTGGCAAGTTATCATTGCAAATTCACCAAGCACAGAAATTAGTATCCTATTTTTTCATTCTAACACTTTTTGATTTCTGCAAATCAGTTTTCACTTGTCATTAACTATCTTTGATCTTGTCACTATTGTCTATAGCTTTTGGTCCTTCATCATATACGTTTAACATCAAATTTATGTTTATTGAATTAATAAAATATTGTTGAAAGATTATATATGAATTAGCTTACCGCGATCTTGGACAGGAAAACAAGTATTCACTCAGTACTATAGTGAGAAGGGAAAAATTAATCTACAATTACCTTAAAATTTTTCATTTAATAAGTAAAAAAGTTATAGTGTGACTACTTAATTAATCATAATGTATTCGCTAGATTAATTTTATAAAACAAGCCTAAAGCCCTTCAGAGGACCTCCTTGAAGAGGTAAAAGCATTCGAGCAACTTCTCCAAATACATGAAAAGGGCTCGAAGCAGTTCTGAGAAACGCTAAGACTAGAAAATTGTAAAATATGAGGCCAGAACAGAAAAAGAATTGGAAGGCTGAAGACAACTGAGAAAAAAGAATGAAATTAACCGCTGAGAAATTAGAGGACAAAACGATATCATCGTGAAAACAGAACAGAAAAGTATTTGGAGTCTGAAGAAAACGCGAAAAAATACTTCGGTTTTGAGGCCTACAATAAAACGAGAGAACAGCTGCTGAAAAAGAAAGGACAACTCTAGAATGGAGAATGGAAAAAAAGAAAGACTACTTTAAGAATGAAATGGAATGTAAGTCAAAAGGATATGTGGAAGATGTAGAAGAGATTTGATTAGCTGAAGAAAATACAAGAAAAATATCAGCTTCAGGTTCAACATGAACAAAAAAATTAGGAGATGGAATTTGAGAAGCATTTCAAATTAGACTCATGAAAGCGCACAATCTCAGAAAACTCATGAAGCCCAAGTCTTCATCTAGACATTGATCTATTTTAGGGAAGTTTCCACCATAAAATTACGCCAAATTTGAATCCTCCCTCCGACGAGACGTAAATATTCCTTTCTAGACAGATTTGAGTCCTACTTGTAGGTCCTTATACACGTGGTACTAAAACGCTTAATATTTGTCCATCATTTTATGTACACAGATTTACTTACAAGTGTGATGTCTTATGGCGATATATTCAAAACCACAACTAGTTTAGATATTATGAAACAGACATGATATTATGCAACGCCACGTGTAGAGAAGCCGCCCCTATACTTGTAGCTGAAAATAACAAAGATGAACTGAGAGAAAAATACAGGAGAGTTGCGTTTTCAATCTCAAGCTATCTTCTAACCTAGGTACGATTCATGCGGAAAGAACTTCAGTGACCTTACATCTTTCTCCCAAATACCGGCTAACCCTCGGAAAACGAATAGATCGAATTTGGAGTCCAAGATAGAAAAGTCTTACATGCCTGTCCCATTATTGGATTTATGTGCTAGCGTCGAATAAAGAATTATTTAACGGTCAGTAATATCCCTATACCTTTCTTTCAATTTTATGGCATGAAGCGAAAACCTTCTTCAATAAAAGAATTAAGGAAGAAGACAATGTAAAAATTTCTCGTCATTGCCTCTCGACGCCAATACGACATGGATTATTGTGTAATGCCGCTAGGTAGATCAAAAAAATGAGTTACCTGTTTGCTTCTTTGCTAGGCACACAGAAGAACGTCTCACACTCGCCACCGAGTCTTTCTGATGTCTAATCAATAGAAGTTACACTCGCGAGAATAGCAAATCCTACTTTAATATCAGGAAGAGAAGTAAGCTGACAGAGATTTACCTCAATGTAGGATAAACTTATGGTATTTTTACCAACGATACTGGGCCCCCCAAACCTCACCAGCAATGCCTGTTTCTTGATCTCCATTTAACCTAGTTTCACTTTCGCCCAATCTCATAGACTCACGCGCGAAGAATTCTATGTAACCAAAACATTTTATAGACCGCACATACACAAGGGAAACCCCCACCAAACCCCCGAATTGTGGCGATCACTATTAGCACCACATCCCCGATCACCGACCACGGGTTGCCCGGGAATAGAAGGCATCTGCACCCAAAGTGGTCGCACACTACAACCCAATACTACTAGAAGTCTGACACACTCATTGGCGTATACAAGTCTATTCCAACATTTACAACTCAGTTGCACGTCCATTCTACATAAACATTAGCAATATTCAAACATGCCAATATTACAGCAATGCTGATCGCATGGACGAAGAGAATAGATCATTCAAGCTAAATTCACGTCGTACATTGACTAATAGGTTTGCCTTTAAGATAGATATTACACGTCTAGTGCTTATGAGCATTTGATAACAGAGCAGATAATAAGACCTAAGCATCAGTAAACAATCGCTCTCTTAACATGAGATTGGCTACAGCACCTATATATGTTCATGACTTAGAGGTGTCTCTTAGATTTTTTAAGTCAGTAAAAAGCTTGTTCTGAATGTACTGACTCTCTTCCAGCACAAAGGCGATCCACGACGCTGCGAATGCGGACATATTTTTTTGCCTAGTCTAACCTGCATCCTGTCTGACTACTCCACGGCTACCAAATGTCAAGGAGTCACTTCTGCGTCCCAGTACACATCCATGGACAGGGTTAAGTTGCGTCTTAAATTTAATAAGGGGATATGTTAATGTAATTTTCCATTCCGATTGCTCGTATATTTATTGATCTTGATTGCAGGTTGTAAGCACAGATAACGTCAGTGTCCCGGACTGGGTCCGCTGATCGATACCCATCGCTGCAGCGCTACAGGCAAATGTTGTTACTGTGAAATGTAGTGTCGGACACCTTTGGGATAAGGCACTGACGTGGAAAACCCTTTCCCACAGCGCTATAATTAGATTTTACATACGACATCGCTTATTTTTTCAGCGGAAAATTCCATGAAGCGTGCCTGCTTCAGAAATCCGATATTAGCGAGCGATGTGATTTCTAGGTCGGGATACCACCACGGTATAATAAGGAAGAGTGTAACCCCTCAGCAGCAAATTGCCTGAATTGGAATTAGCAGACATATTCAGGCTACGCCAAATGCGAGTCATGTAGTGAATACACAGAGCATGCAAGCTACAAGTACTGTTGTTATGGTGATCGATGGTGCTCTGATACACCTGCTGAAACCTTACAGTTATAACGCCGCCACTTATGATGATGATTCAATCTCTCCATCTCCTCCTATTCTATCCACGTGGAGATGTTTGCTACTTAGTGCGAGAAGTGATACGCGTCGTATGCACCCATATGAGACATGAATGCAAATTTCAGTTACTAACAAAAAAAGAATATTCAATGATTGCTATAAACATAAAACAACATATACCCTGAAACGAAATTGATAAATTACTTACCAACACACAGAAATGCAAAAAATCTAGACATGACTGTTTGCTCATTAAAAATAGGCATTTGTTGCGTTTAGGCATGTGATCCCGGGAAAAGAGTTTCATCACTACAGCTTCCGTAATCCTTCGCAGTGAGCATAGTCCCGTCTTCTATGAGAGCTCGGATAATTACAGCAAGCATGCACAGATCATCGCAATGCGCAGGCCATATTGGTTTTTTCGCGGAACCAAAATCCTAGATATGCTTATCTCTGCATTCTACTGGCCTGGCGTCCATAGAGATGTCACTCTCAGCCAGCTATCTCTTCCTGGTGACGAAGCATTTTGTTCTATACCTTCTCATAACAATCGTCTATCTAATACTTGGAGAGGTCCTTTAGGACATCATCTCGTAGAATTATCCCGATGTTGACCTTTCTACATACACGTATCGGCGAAATATCTAACATCTGAAAGCGAGCAAACATTCAATAACCTTTCCACAATAACAATGTTTATCTTCTAGCGAGCTAGCGTCGCGCGCGAGAGAGTGAGATGCTGCGCGAGACACACAAGACGCGACTTCTATTACTCACTCATAGAGTACCCATCATCCCACATTATCCTCTCTAGTATTCAAACGTGTTCCACGAGCAACCTGAAGACGTATATCTCCCCACCCCTCCTAATTTCAACAATCTCCAAGCCAACCTCACACTTTTTCTATACATTCATATCGACTCACTTTAGATATCCATCAACGAAGAGAAGAATCTCACTCTAGAGATGTAGATGTGCAATTGCCTATACCAAGTTCTTTTGAACACGCTTCCATTCCAACTATACTTGAAATGTACGCTCACTATCTCTTCACTCTACTACATCTGTTCATACGATCAATGAAGTCTTCTCTTCAATCCCGAGCAACACGCTTAATGCTAGAGAAAGTTCTCTATCACTAGACGAACATCTCAGGTCATCTCTAACGCATCAAGTCTTCTACAGTCCACACACCAAGAGAATATATCTTCTCTTTTTCAGACTGACCATACACTATTGGAGTCCCACCGACCATACCCTATCCCTTTACCCTTCAATCCGTGATCTAACGGTTGATAAGGAATTGGAATGAGATGCTTCGAGTTCTACAATATGAATTGAACCACTTCATCACCATACTCCATCATCTATGGTGATCAAAGAAAGAAGCAGACAACAAATATTCGTCCTTTGAGAGTAGATTATAACAGTCGAGAAACAATAAAACCAAAGTGACGATGAACACAATCTCGATATCTCCGACCGAACTCATTGACCCCTTTTGGAAGGAACTTAGAGTTGCGGATCAATATTACAAGCACATTCCTACCTTCTCTCATAAATTTGACCTATTCTAAGGGGATACATGGACAATAGCCACTACACAAAACATACCACCAAAACCGCACAATCCACTCACACCCGAGCACTCTCTCCTCTGAGACACCACAATGGTCTAATTTCCAATTGAATTTTATATTGCCATTTCGATTATTAAACGCACCGCTACCGATTTGTCATACGCATGATGCGTCGCGTTTCATTTTCTCATCGTCCCCGATGTCATTACTTTACATTTGAATATGACCATCAGCTCTCAGTTTTAGCAGAACTCAATGGATTAGCAAATTCATGGACTTAAATGCTTTACGTCTACGTTACTCTGACATTCTAACATAACTGTGTAACAGCATAACAGATTTCCATATGAAGGCATTTGTGAGAATTTCACCGACATCTCCATTCCTCGGCTGTAATCCTCCCGAGTGAAAATACTGAGAGGGCACATAAACAAAGGCTTTGCTGTACACGTAGCACGATAGGAGAATAGAGGACATCTCTTAATACATTATCTGCGTCCTCCCCTAAAATTCTCTAAAAATCACAGCTACCACACCTAAGACAAAACAACAAAAGTTAGAGCGATCTCGCTTTAGGACTAATACAGTTTCCTATGCTAAGTGTCTTACCCTCATATATCGCGTCTACTATACTAGTAACTTTAACAACCAACTACTGTGCCTCATTTCTTTTACTTCCTTTACTGGTGAGAACAAACAATAACTATGCTTTAGGCGCGACGCTAGCGAAACAGTCATACGCCAGTAACTTCAAGTAGTCCTATGTACACTATAGCCCACTCCAAATAGAGCGTAAGTATGAATATATCACACCAACACAGCACATTCTTTCTTTCACACTAGCTGACGCTCATCTATTAATTTAAAGTTTGCCTACCAATACAACACTAATAACTCTTAATTTCTATTTGATTCTCCGATCGTGTGTCACTTAGGCTCTCATCTCCACAATGAGAGAAAACTATCACACACAGCGGAAATAGGAGTTTTGAGCGACAACATGCACACAATATTCAGCAGCACTATGAGCAACCCCCAATCTGACATTAGTACGTAATCGCGAGACAACATTACGCTGCGAGAGACTGAGCAAGCCTACCGCACAACCAAGTTAAAACTATGACACACGTTATCTTCTCTGGAATAAACAAGTGAGAACTTCTTCTGAAGAGCCCTCAGTTATGCGTCTATTACAAAACAAACAAGTAGAACGATCTAACCTATTAAGTAGAGCGCCCCTCACATTTTTATTTTTGAATAGTACCAAAGAGAGCGCGCTCTACCTCACATGCGTACTCTATAACAATCAAACAGAAAGCAAAACGTGTAAATCTTCAAACAGATCAACAAGGAATCGTTCTATTGAGCCATAACACAAGCCATAACAGCTTTCTTCGCAGGACCATACGTTACCAACATGATTAAAACCACTGGCAGCTTAAACAACAACAACGTGATTCTTACGAGTGCGCGTTCGCTGCGACTATTATGCTACTGATTGTGCAGGGATACAATACTGTTACAACTAAGAAAGAGTGATCTATTGTGCCACGCTGTTATCTCAAGCAAACCTCAAGTCCCCAACCACCGCACCTCTCGAACCATAGAACAACTTCATCCATGAATAGTTTTTCTTTCTACAAATTTATCAGAAAAAGAAATCTAATGAATTATAAGTTAAGAATCATTTAAGCTTCTCCAGTGTGGACTATTATAGTTCACATCTTCAATAACATAATAGCTTGTAACTATGCGTGTCTCCACATACATATCATATATCATACCAAACACATGGGTCACAGTTCGATTTTATCTTGAGACTAACAACTTATAAGCAATGCGATTAACTCTCACACCCTTAGTAATCGCGCTCATAGCAAACAACACTCTAACCCAAGGGTGTTTGAGTGCGTCTTAGTTCTTCTCATAGTCTGCGAGTTATATGAAGCAATATTAATGCATTGTTTATAATCAGCTCTTTACGCTGTGTTTCTTAATTCTTCTCAAATTTTCATTCGGTTATATAATTCCCACCTTGTCTCTCATATTAACTGCGTCTCTTACATCTATCATCAACTTAGTTCTGTTATCATTTCTTTTTTTTCATTTTGAAATCATGTGTTAGTTTTTTGTTTTGTTTTCTTTGGAAATTTAGTTGGATGTTTTTTACTCCATTCTTTTTGGTTCGATTTCCAGACTTTCTATATGAATAACCTATATAGACTCTATCTCTTTATCTTCTTTGAGACAATTTCTTCACGATTCTTGAGTAAACCAAAACCAAAGTTACGGTAGAGTCGAGCGCAATCTCTGCGAGATCGCATGCGCTGATCTGTATGAGATCTTATACACAAGAATGCATGCTCTCTGGATCTCAACACAGAGATTAATGCATCTCTGATTTCTAATCTTCTCCTCTAACATTTACGATCTACATATTATCTTATTCTTCTTATGGGAGCGAAAATAATTAAAATTTATATTCACTCTTCTTATCATCACAACTATCGTCTGTGTGCGCGCGTATTAACTGCTAAATAAATAATCGAAATCTCACTCTCCACATAATAAAACGAGAAATACCACAAAATAGACAGTTCTACTTTTCAAACACAGCATATATGAAGCAATACACAGTAAAAATGTGCGTCTATCTAACAACGTAAACTCTATCTGAGCATCTACAGATGATTAAATAATTAGAATTCCTGCTTCAGCTTTAGCGCGTGATAAGTGCGTCTATATAAAAAATCAACAATATTCCCGATGAGAAACATTCGATAACGGTTGATATTTGGAGACTGTATAAAGCTCTGCTGTCGATCACAAGACATAAATATAATAGACCTACGGTATACATCAGTATTTAGCTCTTGATTCGATAATAAAATCAATCTATACATATATTATCTAGACACACAAACCCCCTCAATGGACACTCTAAGTAAAGCAGAAAGTAGCTCTAATAGAATGGAAATGGCGTGCGAACATTCTAATAGATCATTTACTAATCTCAAATATCTTCTGATACAACTATACCATTTGCGGTTGCACACCCCCAGGACCACAATCCAATCCCTAAGAACGAGTTACACCCCCCCCCACCCCCCCCCCCTCCCCCCCCCCCCTCCCCCACCATTCGCCAACAACCTACAAACCCTACCCAGTGCTAACCTCACTTCTCTGATATACGATAATCCCACCCCCTCAAAGCCCCAGCCCCCCTCAGGCGATATCCCCCCCCCCAATTTCAGCAACACCCCCACCATTCAACCCCCCCCCCCCCATGACCCCCCATAATATACCCAACCACACGTCTCGATGGCCACCATGCATTACCCTCCCATATACAAATCAGTTACTGGCGGTAAGTTACCGGGACCACCCCTATAGTCCAACCCTCCCACACCCACCCCACATCACTCACCCAACCTTCATTAAGAGCCCTTCCACCTCACTCCGGACTTGCCACCGATAGCCACTCGATGCCCCCCCACCCCCGCCTACCCCCACCCCCGTGCAACCACCGACCGCCCCCCCCCCCCCCCTCCCCCTCCCCCCCCCCTCCCCCCTCCTCCCTCCCCCCCGCCCTACCCCTCTATCGAGGAAACCTACATCACTCCTATGTCCCTAAAAGACCCCCCCCCCGTCAGTCGCATTCTACACCTCCTGAAGTCCAAGCTACCCCACCACAATGGTCAAAGAAATCCGACACATACCCCATAGAAGTCCCCATTATCAGAAAACTAATACCCCCCCCCCCCATACATGCTCCCTTTGCTTCACCTAACTGGAAAACGGCGAGCTCCTACCCCCCCCCCCCCCCCCCCCGACCCCCCTCCAACCCCATGTGGGTTGAGCCCCCCCCTCCCCCTACCGCCAAGCTCCACCCCGCGAGACCCCCCCCCCCACCACGAGGACCACCATAGCCCACCCCCCGTAAATCCGCAACGCAATCCCCCCCCCTGCCACATCCATACATACCCCCTAGATCATAGCGCAGACCAATACGATTATCATACCACATAACCCCCCGCCCCCTCGCACGTAACCCCCCCCCACCCGCCCGCGCCCCCGCCACCCCCTCCCCCGCCCCCCCCCCGCCACCCACTCCGCCCACCATACCCCCCCCCCCCACCTCTTGTTCGAGACCCCCCCCCCCCGCCCCCCCCTAGCCCACACACCTCCCCCCCCCCCCCGCGACCCCCCTACACCCCCCCCCCCCCCCCCCCCCCCCCGCCCCCCCCACCCGCTTCAGCCCACTGCCCACATGTGACCCACGACAAACCCCCACTTACAACATCAATCCAGATTTCCCTTGCCCACCCGAAGTGTCCTCACTCCCCTCCCATCCTATGTAATCCCTCCCACACACACCCAAACACACCTCCAAGAAACACAACCACAACGTAACAAATATCAATCAAACAAGACTATCATACCTAATCAAATCAACACAAAATCTAATCTAAACTCCACGAGCGTAACAATGTCTAAAGCTTCATAACGTTAATATGCTACTAAACTTTAGTGTGTGACAGCGTCAACTAGCGCGAAATCTAAACTATTGCACACGTATACTGAAATCTTCTCAAGTACATATATTCACATCATAATATCGAACTGAACACAAAACAGATCCCTAGGACATGCGCTATTACTGCCAGTCAAGCAGTCGGCGCAACAGACATCTTGGTAAAGCTATCAGAAAAGAGGTAACCCAAACTATTGGACTGAACAGATACGACAGAAATACGTGATACAAAAGTACGTATATAACTATTAAAAACAATCACAAAAAAATGAGAATAAAACATGATGAGGCATATGGAACAAAGGAAAAAAAAAACAAACAAAAAAACACACAAAACCTACAGCTCCTCGTTGACCTCAGTAACCATTAGTACCCCCATTAAACTTCCGCCACGCACGAACCTCAACCACGAAGCACAGATTCTAAAGAAACCAATCAAACTACCCAAACCAACCAATCAGCATCCGTAACTATTTGCAATTCGTCTGAAACTTAGAACTAACCTTAACCCCGAAAAACGTCCATAAACCCGAGGTCACATGCTCTTTTCTGATGACCCCCCAAAGCCCAACATGACCAACCCAGATACACCAGGTTTGGCACATTGAATAAAACACAACCCACTATCCCACCCACAACCCTAGTGTCGCGTGTGACGCCCAACCCCCTGTCACGACGAGGGATATTTTGATCCACTAACCCCTAACCCACTCCCCCACAACTCCCGCAAGGGCTCGACCCAACAACGATCTCCGGTAGTGCAGTCAGGCGCGCTCACCCGAGTTTCCCCAGCGAAATCAAACACGCCATCGGCCATTTCTTTGAGTTAATGTGTCTAGCTCATTAGGAATGTCATTAGGATCCTATGACGTAACAAACATATGGTCTTCTCCCCGATGCCCCGCCCACCCCCCTTCAACCATACTCCCTACTAGAACTCTAGCGTTATCAGCTTGCCACCTCGCCGAACAACCGACCCCGTATTCCCCCGCCCCCCTGGAAAAACCCCCACATAGTGTAAACCATGATTGCTTAACTGACATTCCCATTATATACCCGACACCATACAGCCTTATAATCCAAGACAGGCAACCGTTCCACCACAAGTCGGCTTCACCAACGAGACCCCTCGCGACCCCCTCCACCCCCCATTGAAACCCCCCCCCCACCATCACAACTATCCGTCGGCCCTCTTACTCATCCACCTATAACCATCTATCCCTGCATATCCTACACAAACTCTTGTTCAAAACCAACACTCCATTGAGCGCGCGCTTGCAGCCTCCTTTCGAGCTCCACTGGATACAACACACTACCCCATACATCCCGACCCCATCTGACCCATCCACCAAACCCCTGAAGCTTCAACACCACGGAAAAATAATGAGTGCGCGAACTTAACACCACGTTAGCACACCACAACGCCTCCCAAAAGACCCCCCCCCCAACAAAACCTCCCCCGCCCATACAAACTCGCAACGATACAGCCACTTTCAGGCAACACACCCCCATAAACTGCATATTGGCCACGCGCTCACCCCCCCTAGGACCCGACGCCCACTCACTTCACTCCCCCTGGTCCACACCCCCCCAGCCCTTCACCAGTACTCGTGCTCAGGGACCCCCCAAGATCCCAAAGTCTGAGCGCACTTGATGCCATTAACCAGATCAATCACCTCCAACTCAAAGCGTATCCCAACCATTCCCACGCACCAGAAACACCAACGGTATTCATTAACTGTTCCCCAGTATCTCTCCCTTATCCATAAGCCCACCCCCCCCCACCCCCCCCCCCAACACCCCAAATAACACGCCACCCCCACACAACTCTGGCTCAATCACACGGCTCGCTATTACCTGCCGACAATGCCGACCAGAACTAGTAGAATCCATACCAGCTCTCCCAGGCCAACCCAGTCGAAACACGCAAGCCCACCAAACAAAAGGGCTCCAGACCCAACGGCACCCACCACACGCCGCACTCCTCCATGCAGACGAGCCCCACGTTCCTCACCAAATCCAAGACCCTCAGGGTGCAACCAACAAACGAGGCCCCCCCCCCGAAGTCAGTCACCCAATGACTAGCCTTTGCCAAAAACCCCCCCCTCACCAATAAACCGTTCAGCCCCCCCCCACAGCTGCAACCGTAGCTGCCCCGGCACCACAACACGTCCATACTGAATCGAAAGTAAGGTCCGACCAATCCCCTGCACCCCCCCCTCAATCGATCCTCCGCAAACCCTCTCCGCTCAATACGCGCTAGCAGACGCATCGCCCCACCCCCCTAACCCCTCCGAGCGACGGGCGATGCCGCAGAACACACTAAACCCTGCTTTCAAGTAAACAACAAACACAGATTGAAACATCGTCCAAGCGTAGAAGCCCAGTATGCCCTCCATGTTACGTTTGCACGCAAACCACCCGAGACCTGCCTTTGTTCCTTGCACCGCAAGTTTACTTCAACTCAGCAGCCCAAGTATTTAGCGATGGACAGAATCCAACAGTTAATCTAACCCCCATCTAACGTTAGTCACTCCCCCCCCCGATATATCTTGGCGCCCATACTGGTCCCCACGACTGGTTAGCGGCGTCGTCCCATGCCTGTGACATTCACGGCCCCCCCCCCTGCCTGAGCTACAAGCCCAATGCCGCTTGAATACCACCCAAGACCTGTCCACAGACGCACGGCGAACGCAAACCCCCGTTCCAAACTGTAGGTCCACTCAACCCATAAAGCCAATACTTGGGACCGTAGGCAAATCTGGATCCTCTCTCCTCACCATCAGGCTAAACGTTAAGCCAAATCATTGTGCCACAATGGGCGTGGTAAATGCTCGCCCACTACCCAAGACCAATAGCACATCCCGGTGTCAGGCTGGCGGTTATTTCGTATTCATTCAAAAGTGCGTTAACTGGGTACAGAAACCGCGCCCCCCTCCGCCAGCCATATACTCGGCACATGACCTCCCACCATGATTACCCCCTGGACCCACAAATAACAAATAGTAATCCCCGCTCCACATGCACCGCAACCCCCATTTTCAGGCACCACCAGTACCCCCACCTCCAAAGCATTATCTGTATGCGGCCCGAATCAACCAGGGTACAAGAAACATCAGGACGCCATGAGAGACCAAATTTCTACAACATTTTAATGGCGTCTTCAACACAACCTCTTCCCACCGTTTTTGCAACCCGCACAACCCAGACGAACAACCTCGACTGCAAAAAACTCACACCAAACCCGCATAGGTGTCCCCAGTTCCCCCCCAGCAAATCGGCAAATCGAATGAATGCATAAATAGCTACCTGTACACGCTTGTGTACTTATTACCCCGCACTCCTCAACGCACCACCACCTCTGCGTAAGCCGCCACGTCCCGAGACTTTTTGATGCCCACTCGCAACATCCACCTCCGCCAGGCCAGATTCGTCCCGATTACAGTGTCAAACACTCACACACCCAGTTCACCTGGTCCCCCCCCCAGAATATATTAGAGGATCCATGCATGATCTACATACACGCGCAACCTAATGCTTAAGAACAGGACCATAAACTCCTTCAGTGACAGCAACATTCGGTCCCAGTACACCAATCTCACGACAAACACCGTACATGCGTACAGGTGCACAAACTCTCGACTACAAGGCTTCACTACTAAACAACTACTCAACAAAAGTCGTCTACTATCCCCCGCCATCTCACCACTCCACCAGACTACCATACGGCGGTCCAACCCTCGCCATCAACAATGACATCAACTCTAAGCGAGCAACAAGTCCTCAGACATCCGTCACACAGCCACTAGGCACACAGCCACACTCGCAACGGTTAACCCGCCCAAACCGCCACACAACACACACATGATATTACTCCACACGACAACCCCCTCAATACTACCCTAACGTCACGATACGCTGTATCTAACAACTCACGCAGCACGGTCACACCTATCCACGACACACCATCTTCTTTCACCACGGACAGAATCACTATCACATGGTTACACACCACACATTTAAATACCTCCCTACCTACATCACATCTAACAAAGTTACCACACTCACACCACCGTTTTTCATTTTTTTAACACAACATAAACACCATAACGCACCATCGCACCCGTCTAATATCCCAACAAAATCTCAACTTAACCATCATAAACGCAGACGTCTATACCTGACATGCACAAACACTTTAAACAACACCAAAACACACCAGCACCCCAAACCACCATTCCCCACTAAATCTCTCAACCCAAACACACACCACAATTCAGGCAACATACCTCGCCGCAATATCGATGATGTAACCCACATTGCCAGCTAATTCCTCACAACATTCACTACCAGTCCTAATTCATCACCACATTACTCACATTCCCTAAATGTCCTCCAACTAATCTCTGACCCATTACACTTCAACAGTCATACCCTAGACATCCCAACACAACATACACTACAAATCATGAAACCTTCCCCAAATGACCTGTACCACACGCGGTTACAGTACCCGGATCATATGACTCACACAGTACAAACTGATCTCAGAAGTCGGTTTATTAAACCCAATACGCTAGCCCATCCCTCATTACTCCCCAATTAAACAATTATGGTACCCCTGAACAAGTCTAGATATTACCCAGTTCGCAGACACATCTAAACACATTAACGTTTCACATACCCCCATAATTTTGAATTCAATAAGAGGTTACCACAATATATCCACTTACCCAATATACCACTGCTTTATTCCAGAGCTCTGATAAATTAAACCATCCAATCTTGGTACCCAATACACAAAGACCGGAAGCCCAAATTAATTTACACACTGAAACCAACGCCCTACAATGTGACCCCGGTAAACGTCACAAGTTGACCGTAAACCACGCTCAACAACGGCACGGTGGAACGCTCTCGCTCACCACGGTGGACGCTATCGTGCAAACCGTAGTTTGGTTGACCTACAGAGCGAACACAATTCCTCACATAAAAAATGGAAATGTGCTAGCGTCCCGAATTAGTAACATGTCACACTATTTTGTAAATATCTGCATCTCAAACGTCTATCCTTAACATATCAACCCCCTTCGCGGTGTAAAAAAAAAACAAATTATATTATGTTTAATGTTGTAGTTTTTCAATTCAAATATATTCCTATGCGGAAATCTAAATGGCCCAAAATTGAAAAACAACACAACCAAATATAATGAGCCATATTCGACAAATAATCCTAGTAGACGCAGTCAGTCCTGCATAAATGTAATCCTCTTAAAACATTACAATAACACCCCAGCTAGATGTAATTTTGGTCATCTTCAGTCCCTATGAAACAGTCATATGTCAAAAATAACCAAGATCATATTACAGTCCGATAATTCCAATGAATGTAACAAAATAATACATAAATGTAATGATCATGGGTGGAGTTTACAATAACCATGAATCAAAAAATAGCAGAACAATATAATGGAAAAAATGGTATGAGATAATAAAAATAAATAAAACATTAAAAAATCGCCAAATCAAAAATCCAAAAAATGCATAGTAAAATATTTTAAAAAAATTAATTTAGAAGGTTATATCTTCCAACAAACCCAAAGCTGTCAAAATACCTAAATTTAAGCTTACAAACTCAATTCACCCATGGACATGAATCAATAAGCATGAAACCAATGCGATAAATGACGTCTAATGTCCGAACTCTCAAACTAACATGAATCGCATCTTAACAACAAGACTAAACACTTACCTTACCCTGAAACAAAAATCAAGCTACAAGATGACCATCCCAACCCATAATACCCCACCATTAACAACGGAATCCTTCCACATTCTCCCAATACTTAATCTCACTCCCCTTCTATTTGCCCACCCCTTTACCTACTTACCGCACTGGCAAATGGGACTACAATGTCCAACAACCCCTATCACCAAAAAACATTTGCCAACCAGAAAACAACCTAATCACTCCCCACTCTCCACTTCAGGGAATAAATATCTAGAATTCAAGTGCTTGCAATCCTAATTAATCCTCTGACCAAAAATCACATTCCAAAACCCAACCACAACAACACCAAACTCCCACAGCCTTAGTGTAATTTATTTTTAAGATGTCTATAATAGACCATAAACTACAACGTATCAACCTAGCAAAAATAATATCCATTTCTCCAATTCCCAAGCAAAACAACACAAAATATTTGGCCTATGAATGGAAATAAAAAAATCAACTGTCAACCTACAACCCCTTACCGCATAAAAACACCAACACCAAAAACTTATCCCACCATGGTAACACGGGGTCTGCATAATCCAGAAAACACACTCCCACCATAAAAAAATGCACGATGTGACATCCCACCCTATTAGCCTTCCACTTAGTGGACCACCCACATTACTACCATATCTCCCGTTCCTTTATCAAGAGATGACCTAACGTAACCTTATTTCTCATTTACTTAATTAACCACTTCCCCCGCTTCTACAAGGCACATCCCTATCCTTCTCCATTATAAGAGTCACACTCGACCAAACCCCCCTTTACAATCATCCCCTAGAGCCTGTTACTCCCTTTCTGACTTAGTTCCCCTCACTAACGACATCTGAGGGCAACTTCTCCACAAATTAACGACTCAGACCATATCTCTTCGAGCTTAAACTCCTTCCATAAGACTTGGATAATCCCCCCCACCTTTATTTCCGCCTACAGTCAACGAATACTTTGAGATATTGAATGTCTCCAATGCACCGGTTCCCTTCTCCCCTCCCCAAGATCTCCCCCTTGGTGCACCAGATCGAAATCAAACGAAAGCTTTGAGACGAAGCAACTTGTGCCCCTGGATAAATTAATTCAAATTTAATAAACTGGTTAATCCTCAAATAGTTATTGTAAAGGAGAAAAAAAAACATAAATTTCATAAATCTTTATTGAATCTTATAATTTATTATCGCCGCTTCTCCTGGTGCACTCTGGTTTTTCCATTGCACGTGTTTTCTCAAGAAAGGCCTAAAGTTTTTTTTTTTTCCTTTCCCCCCTTTTTCGCAAGGTGCAGAGAGGTACATCATCTGTTCTGAAAAAGCAACTTCTAGGTTATAAATCTACTGTAAATTAACTGGAAATTGTTTCCCCCCTCCACCCCCCCCCCCCTCTCCCCCCCCCAGAGTTCCTCCCGCCCCCCACCCCCCCCATCTTTTATAATTTTAGAAATCTTTCTATTGCTCTCAAATCTTTTCCTTTTTCCTGACTTACCCCTCTTTTTTTTTTCTTTTTTTTTCGTTTTCTTTGCACCCTTTTTTTTTCTTTTCCCTTTTTTCGTGTTCAGAACCTTTTTGGTTTTTTTTGTTTCAGGTTTTCGGGCTTTTTTGTATTTTTTTTTTTTTCTCGTTTTCTCTTTCCCTTTTTTTCTTTTTTTTTTTTCCTTTCTATCTTCCATGTGAATCTTTCTCTCAAGTTTTTTTTTTCTCTTTTTTCCTGGGAATATAAAAAAGACGCACCAGATCTTTCATCTTCCGCCTCTTTTTCTGAAAAAAAATCCCGACAAAGTCCCCTGTCCTCCCTTAATTCTGTTCGTTAAGATATCTATCCCCTTTTCCCTTTGCCTTTCCCCCTATCTTTCACTTTTTTTTCCCTCTCTGGTACTCTTTATCCACTAAATTCGCGTTGATCACCTCTCTTTACCCCCTGCGCTTCTAGGGTTCTGTCCTTTCGAACTCTTTTTTTATTTATTCTG
Source organism: Oreohelix idahoensis (assembly GCA_024509875.1). Lineage (NCBI taxonomy): Eukaryota > Metazoa > Mollusca > Gastropoda > Stylommatophora > Oreohelicidae > Oreohelix > Oreohelix idahoensis. The sequence goes on from JAMPIV010022805.1 coordinate 434,834, forward strand.
ATTAAATTTGCCCGCCTTTTTAATCTTTAATTTATTTATAAAAGGGCATTCAAATCTGCAATGGGCAGTAGATCCTGATGTTTATTGTGGACAATCAATTCTCTAAAAATAATGTTTATTCACTGTCCCCTTCCGTATCTTGGAATTTCTCCCTATCGCTAAACCAATGCGATCCTTATCTCTACCATAAACCCCATATAATGACCTAGTATATGTACCATTTAATGTTAAATGCTATCTTAAGTTTTTCTATTTAACCTCAAATGTAGCAAAGTTCAGACTCTTATTATATATTTTTGTAATCGCCCTAAATGAACGATAAATCTCTAAAATATTAAGATCCTATACAAATGTTAGTAATGGTACTCCCATGACTTTCGTCATATCATGAAATGATTTTCTGATCTAACCCCCTAATCTGCAACGAAAACAATCCTAACTTTACTCGGCCTTAAAAGGGAATTAAAACTCATAAGAATCTTCAACCCTATTATACTAAAAACGTTGAACATCCCTTCTATAATTTTCATCTCTGGATGTGCCAACAGTAAATACATAATGTTCATTAATTTCGATATCAAAAGGTTCTCCCTACCAACCAATAACTATCTAATAAATGCTCTACTCTCTATTCGCTATTTCCGACTCATATCTATCCATAATTATCTAGGTCTACATTTTTAATCTTCTTATGTCTCCCCTAGTATTTTCCTAAAAAGTTAGCTCAACCTTATGCTAAATCGACTTAAATTTTCTAAAATACTTGAAGGCATTTCTTAGTAATCTAAAAAAAAAAAATCAAGTCTCTAAACTAAATTATTGACTCTAAAACTAGTACCTTCCTACATGGCTAATCTTTATCTTCGCCATTAATCCAAAAAATATCAATTGCTAAAAACAATAAAATATTCTTGTGCCCCACTCAAAACAAAATCCTGTGAAGTCTGGCCATCCTGAACCTGAAGAATCTCCAACCATTCTTAAACATCCTGTTCCCTCACCTTCTCTATTTCTCTTCTCAATTCCTAACTATTATTCTATTGTCCGCTCATGACTCTAAAACAAACCAAATCTATGACGCAATCGAACATTTTTCCTCTATCCTTCACTCCCTATCTCTAGTCTCTGGGCTAATTGCTAACTCATATTGCTATCTAACAGAACGGACACGATACGAGAAGTAAAAACTTTTTTTTTTTTTTTTTTTTTTTGAAACTTTTTTTTTTTTTTTTTTTTTTCTTTTCTGAAAAAGCATCGTTTTGGTTGAGTATTAAGCATTTGGGACGTTTTTTACAGTTTTTTTTTAATTACTTTGGGGGGGGGGGGGGGGATCTAGGGTTGGTACATGAACGTATTTGGTTTTTCCTAGGGAAATTTATTTAACAGAGACTAATTCCGCCCGTTAGGGGGGAAAATCTAAAAAAAAAAAAAACTAAAAAAAAACCAAAAACTTTTAGCCCAGTTCCTAAGGCAATAATGTAATATCTATAATTATGGGCACAGAACGGGGGACAATATAAAACAAATCCTGCAAAAATAAATTCCACCCCCAATAAATCTGATGCCGCCTTAAAATTAAAAACTAAACACGGCCTTACAATTAACCGATTTATTTTTCTTTCAAGTTTTGCTTGGCCTTTTGAAAACAATCCATTTTTTACCTCCTAACCCCCATAGAAATAAATTTTTCCTGATCAAAAATTCAATTAAACTTATTTAAAAAAAAGATTCAGGTTTACTTTACCTATCCAAATTATTTATAAAATTAATGGTACAAAAATAAAAAGTTTTGTAATCCTCGATGTTAGTCCGGTCAATTTTTTTTAACAATTCAAAACTAGGCCTTTTTGTCTGTTCACTTTGCCCCACTATTAATCAATGCCCAAATTTTCAGTCTTTTCCTTTCCTTTAATAAATACAACCTATCAATTAAAAAAAAAAAAAAAATAGTTTGGACAGGATTTTTTTCAACCAGTTATTTAAAGGATACGAGGAAAAAAAAAACTAGATTAAGAAGGGTAGGAGAGGGGGGAAAAAAAATATAATAATAATTTTAATTAATAATTTAATCATCATTGGGGTAAATACAGGAACAAAATTTGGATGGAACTAATCAAAAAAAAAAAATTAACAATTTACCTTTTTTAGGGGGGAAATGTAATAGGGGACAAAAAGTTTTTTTACTTAAAAGGTGAAACCCAAGGGTGGGGAATTAATGTAATAAAAATTCAAAAAAAACATAGCTTAGCAAAGCTTAAAACATAACAAAAAAAGTTTATAAGGGAATGCCCTGTAAAAATTAAATAAAAATGTAAAATTTCAGGTATTATAGAATGTTAAACTATATATGTTATATTCTATTTAAAGCTATATTTTTAAAAATAAGGAGAAATACTAAACTAAACCTACTACACTTAACAAAAAACTGACAAACTAAAAAAAACCTACAACTAACCCGACCCCTAAACAAATAAGGTCAACGACTAAACAGGCAGGGAACCAGGGGGGGGGATTCTAAACTCCATGTAAACCTATAATTTATTGCTTTAAATGTAAAAAAGGCAAAATACTAGTTGGAATAAGAACAGGGTATATGAAAACCTAGAGGGGCATTTTAAACAAAACAGACCTGGGGTTAAATAAAGCAAATTTTTACAGGATTCCGAAGGGATACAAAGAAAAACTAATAAACACCGATTTTTTTTATCAAAGGCTTACACCACAGCAATTACAATAAAATCTAACATGCAAACTTAATCTTATCTGTCTAATTCCGATTAGAATTTAAATGTTTTTTTAAATATAATAGGGGGGGGGGGCAGTTCATTTTTTTTGGCCACTCCACTTACAAGTGAAGCACCTAAATATTTTAAATTTTAGTACTATTCCCTTCAATTTGTTATGGGCAGTTTGAAAAAAATCATTAACGTTCGGTTATTAATAAACGCGTCACTGTTCAGTATGGTAAACAAAAGTATTTTTTCACATTGCCTGTGGCATGACAAAACCCCCTTGTAAACAAAATACTATTCCTAAAATTTTATGCTCCTATAGGAACCAACAAATTTAAAAATTTGACAACGTTGGATGGGGGTCATTTTTTTTTTAACTAATGGGTACAGTCTTTGATTCGAATATAGCGAAAAATAAGAAAACTAGTCTCTTTTACATTGGAAAAATGCGCATGGTCTCATCTTCTTTCTGTCCCCTATCCCCCAACGCCCCCATCCCCCCCCACCCCCACTAAAAAACAAGAAAAACCTCATCTAGTGGGCGATAATATATCTAAAACAAAAAACACAGGATGTGAAACAAAAATAACATATCCAAATCGTTTCAGCTGTAGACGGACCAACAAGTACACAAAAAGGTTTAATAACTTTTTTATAGGGAGTTTTGAAAAAACAGGCACCTGAATTTTTTTTAATCGTTTTTAAAAAATCCGAATACAGAGGTTTTTGGCAAAAGTCTTTTTTGGGGGGAATACTTTGGGATGTATTACGAAAATCAAACAAATGGGGGATAAAAAAAAAAAAAAAAACGCATGTGTTCATTTCGATTAACAAGGAGTGGGTCATACAAGCATAACAAAGTGCCGTTTAGGTGAAAATGTCCACAGGAAATTTTTAGTTGACCACGGTCTCAAATCAGATGATGGGCATTCATTTTTGGAAAAATTGTGTCCAACAGGACATTTTCCCTTGGGACAAACAGATGGATGTTGCGTATTAGAACTGGGTAACAATAAAAAAAAAAAAAAAAATTTTGAACAATCGGCCGTGGGGAGGGACTTTGAAAAAAAACTTTGGCAAATACAAAAAAAAAAATCTTTTATTTTTACTCATCTCCCCTCATTCCTCCGTTGATACTTAAGGGGGGGGGGAACTGGGAAAAATACCACCGGAAAACCAAAGTAAAAACATGCTGATGAAGAAATCAGGTGCAAACCAAACTGGTTAGTTGGGCTCATATCTCAAAGTTACACTTGTAGTTTTTTTTTTATTTTTTTTTTCCTTGAAAAAAAAAAACTTTGGGGGGACAGTTTTTTTTTTTAAAAAAATTTTCTTTAAGGGGGGGGGGGGGGGAACCAATTTGGATTTTTTTTGGAAAAAATAAAAACAAATTGGATATTTGCGGATTTTGTGGCATTTAAAAAAAAGTTTCGTTATTTTCCAAAAAAAAACTGGGCGGAAAACCCCGTTTGGTAATTGGGGGATCTTTTGGAGTTCATTGAATCTAGTGGTGTTTGGTTTACAAATAATTTACCACGCTTAAAAACAAGAGGTGGACTGTTTTCCGAAATATTTAAAAGATTAAATGGGGGGCAGGGGCTGTAAAGTTTGGCAAAAAAGTTACGAAAAAAGGAATAAACTGACTTATTGGGAAAAATTTTTGTAAAAATAAAAACCCACATTTTGGCCCTGGATAATATTAGTTATTTTTCGATCAAAAAATAACTATTTTTCTCATTTTTTTATTTGGGCCCCTGACCATACTTTAAAAAATTGTATTTTATGGGGGTGTTTATTCGGGGTGGGGGATTTTATTAAAATTAGGGAGGAAATCATTTGGCACTTTTTTATAAAACGCGGTAAAATGAAATTAGTTTTTAGGGTGTTTTCATTTTCAGGGAAAACATTTCAATTTGGGTACAGTAACAAACCAATAAAAAAAAAACAAAAAAACAAAAAAAAAAAAGCACCCGGTTTAGGTGGGAAAAAATAAAAACCGGTTCCACGGGAAAAAAAAACATTGGTTGGTTTGGGGACAAATTTTAATAAAAATAACAAAAAAGGGTCACTTCCCCCACAAAATTAGGTTATTTCCATCAAAACAAATCCAAAAAAAAAAGTAACATAGGCCAATGGGGATTTTAATAAAAAAGCGGTATTTTTAGTTAATTTTTATTTCACTACTCTTTGTCCGTTCAATTTGTTTTTTCAAATAAAAAAAAAATATTCGTTTAGGGGGGGGGGGGGAAAAAATCTTTAAAAGTGGGGGGGCAATAATATAAAACATAATATTTTTGATTTTACTTTCTTTTTTTCCTCTAATATTCCCCTCAATTTCCTGGGGCCGTTGTTACTAACTGTTTAGGGTTCTCTATCTTTTTTCTCAGGCTTTTTTCTTCTTGGATTTCTTCCTTTAACCAAAGCCCATTTTTTTGTTAAAATCCGAGGGCGAAAAATAAAAAAAAATTATTTATATCAAAACCCTGAAATTGATTTTCACGTGATACTGCCTTATAATTCATTGGTACAGTAGACAGGTTCTCCCACAAAGCCATTTAAACAAATACTCGCCGTAGATATCCGGTAAAAAAAATTGCAGCTGGTTTTGGCTCATTGAAAACCATCCCTAGGTTCGATCGAAAGTTCCTTCAAATGAACTCGCCATCTTTACAAACGATTAAAACACAAAAACGTCCAAGGCGGGGGGCATCATTAAAAAAATCCTTAAATTTTTAAATTCGCCACAATGGATATATTCTTTAATCCCAGTATCACGCTCCATTAATCGCCGGGGGAGCATTGTTCGTCTATACCACTGACGCAAGCCGTGCTCCCTAACAAATTGCTATCTAAATGGGGGAACGCAAAAAAAAAAACATCTACAAAAAAGGGACGGGTAAAGCCACTTACCCCAAAAAGTAGCATCCGTTTTACCCACCCCACAAAAAGCCACACCTCTGGAATACCCCCCATATCAGGGGGACCACTTGTCCCGGAGCTCGAAAAAATACATCCCACTCTCTTGGGACGCAAACACCAAATGACGGCGGATTCTCCCAATTAATTTTATCACATAACAACCCACGACAGTTGTGAACCCCGGACAACGTCACTATTTGCCCGTAATTTAGCCACGCACAAACACGTGTTGAACGCTTCGGGTCTAAAAACACACGGTGGACCGCAAACCCTCGTGTACAAACCGATAGTTTGTCAACATAGGCGAACCACAATTCCTCACCAATAAAAAAATTGGAAATGTATGCTAGCGTTTTTGTGTTAGTAAACATGGTCACACAATTATATATATTCCGGAATTCCGGCATTCTCAAATATCTATCCTTAACAACAGGACGATCATCAATCGCCTTAGAATTCTCTCTCCTTATCCCATATTTTTCCAGTGTTACCCCCCAATATGCGGGGTTGCTCTTGAGGCCCAGACTAGTCTGTCAGCTCTCTCATTGCAAAAAATAAACGTGCCCCTGCATGACCAGGACAGTAGATTCACACCAGTATCCTTGGTTGAAAACATTCTCTATTGATGGTTTCCATTTCCTTGCCTGCAACCCATCCCCATTCTGAACATTTTTATTATTTTTTTGAAAAAACCCCGCATGGCCTGAGAGTCTGACAAAATATAAACTGGCCTGGGGTTGATTAAGAGTTTCAGACAGCCCCCTCAGTGCTGCAGTAAACTTCCATCTACCAATCCACTTTGCAATTCAGGTTTGTAGTCATATGATATGGCTTCCCACTATAGACACTCTGAGTTCAGCAACAACCCCCTGCCCTTTAATCCTCGCAGAGAAGCCCCCATTCCCTTATTTCTAAACCACGCACAACATACGATCCAATGAACACAATTGTGTTCATCAACACCAGCATGCAACACATATGATAGCAATGATTTATCATCCCGCTTTGCTTTTCCATTGCCCTACAAACTATCTACTTCCTACTCTGCCAAGGCTAAAATGATGGATCTACTGCTGGTAGTGATTATCCCAGTTCTTTCCTGACTTAAATCCACTCTTCCCCTTATGGATAATACATTTTTCAACCCTGGTCACTTGACCAATCGTAGCCTCTGCCTGTGCCATCCATATCCCCCTCTTTATTCTTGCTATCATTGATGTCAAGCTTCATTCTCATGTAGGGGGTATCTTTTAACGTGGTTACCCGCATATAGGCTTTTTGCCTGGGCCATACCGCATAGATCTCTGGATCACTAATCAATGGCAGTCCGAGCATGTATCTCATTGTCGCAATGGGGGGGAATTATGCGTTCATCTCAAAATTAGTTTGTATCCCCCTCCATTTTTTAATGCATTCCAGTCGTTCACATTGTGACACTGAACAGCGTGAGTATTCCTAGCCCATACTCGATTACTAAAATCACGAGCTGATGATAAAGGAGAAACAGTAAGTCCTCCATTCCAAGCGCACAGCAGCCCATTGTCTTTAAGGCTGCCAGGTCCTCATTTGCACTTCTGTATGATCACTTCAACATGATGCTTCAATGATAGCCCACGATCAAACGGTACTCCCAGATACTTCACTCTTGTCTTGCCTTTCAATGTTTTCTGCCCATTGAAAGTGAATGTCCGGAATTGCGTCTGCTTTCACTATGGAGTTTGTTCAAAGAGCACTACATCACACATAGGCCTTGTTGGGATTGACCTTTGATCCGCTTTCCCTCACACCATTTAGAAACTGCAATATAGCACTTCTTGAATGCCTTGGAACCATTTCCTGTGTCTAAGCCCAGTTCTGTACATGGAGTATGTCATCTGTCAGAAAGTTTAATGTTCATCCCAGTCCCTGTTGGGTTGAAAGGTTGCCATTTTTTGTTGTGTAATGTTTATATACAGCACTGGATCTAGATAGTGGAGAACCCTATAAGGTAGTCCTGGGCAAATACACATTGGTTTTGATGTCCAGGTTTGTTCCCAAGTGAAATCCAACTGATCTCTCCATTAATGCAGCTTCTATGTACCTTGTTAACCAAGGGTTTACACAACATGTCCATTATACAGTCCTATTTATTGGTTGCAAAGTTCACACTGTTATTAAGCATTCTCTAAGTGAATTAGCTAACAGCCACCATTTCTATCTTTTACCATGGGAATCCCTCGTACACATCTGTACGCAAATGTTTCCAGCGTTGCCCCATGTTGTTTTTCTTGGGCCTGTAGTCTACCCAGTGGTATCAGGAAGGATGTGTTGCATTTTCGAGATGGCGCATTACTTATCTTGCAACTTACTATCTTTTCAAGTAATTTGCCATTGACAATTCTGTAGTGTGATAATTTTCAATTGCTGCTGAGCAGTGTGGGGTCTTTGCAAGGTTTAGGAAGTGGCCGAAGGTAACTGTGTAGTCAGTCTTCCGGCACCTCAGCATTCTGTATCTTCTTCTTCTTTGATCCTTAGCCACCAACCATCAAAGCAGTTAGTGGCCATCGTGCCTGGTGGCATCTTGTAGGGCAACAACAAATTGATTCCACTTTGCTCGGTCGGTGGCCATCCTTCGTAGTGTCCTAACTCTGGTTCATTCTTTGCATCTCAGCCTCCACAGTCCTCCGCCAAGTTGTTTTTGGTTGGCCCCTCTTTCATTTTCCTTCAGGGGTCCATAGCCTAGCTGTTCTTGTGATGGGACTGTGGTCTCTTCTGAGGACATGGTCAACCAAGCGCCAGCATCTGCCAGCTAGGATGGTGTGCATGTCTTCTTGCTTGCTCCAAGTAATCAGATCTTGGTTTGTGATGGTATTCGGCCAAAAGATTCGGCGAATTTTCTTTAGGCATTTTGTGTGAAAAGATGAAAATTTCGACATTTCCTTCTCTGTAACTCTCCAGCATTCTGCAGCATAGAGAAGCACAGAAAGCACACAGCTCTGATATAAAATGACAAAAATAAGATTATAACTGTGTCACAAAGTCCTCTCACACTTTCTCCTTGGCCTCCATTGCCAAGATCTATTTCTGGCTCTTTGCTTTTTCTCCGTCATCTCTTCAACCTTTACCTCATTCATCGTTTTTTTCTGTTTCATGCTGTACGCCATTCCTTTGTTGCTCTTTCCTTTTCTATCCATGCTTCCTCCACTGTCTTATTCCACCAGGGAGGTTGGGTGAAAGGTTTTCTCGTTGTCTTTTGTTTGGCATTGTGACGTCATGTGTGTAAAGGGTTGTTACAGTCTAGTGGGCTTGTACGATACTTGAAGGTCTGTTTAGGTTTCCTGTGTCTAGTGGTCCTACCCTTTGCAATGAGTATAATGCAAGGTAGGCGATCACTTTCCTGTGCACCTAATACATCCCAACGAGCAAAGGTGGTGGCAGCAGTAGAGAAGAATGCCAGATCTATGACACCATTTGTATCCCCAGGTTTAGTTGCCAGTCTAGTTGGGCATTCATCATTCAAGATGTCTCTACAGGAACATCACTTGCCTCTTCCCTGGAATGGTGGTTCTACCAGGGTGACCAAATATTTCTACCATTTATTGCAAATACACCATGAGTACTTTAACTATCCAGAATCATCGCAGGAGCTACAGAGATCATGCTCTGCCGTCGATACCTGCAGCAAGTGAAATGAGGAAATACAAATGCAGAAGGAGAGGTAGGGAAGAGAAGAAGAGAGAGAGATAAAGAAGGGCCAGAAAGAAAAGGTACAGAAAGAAAGCAGATTGTCTTTTGATGAAGTATGTGAGTATAGGATACTGAAATTGTTGAAGTGTGAAACAAGGGGCAGACATTATACAAATAATCATCTACAATTCCGATATCCTCATGATCCAGGAGACGAATTTAGTTGCCAATAGTGTTATCAATTGCCTAGGCTACAGATGTTACGCAAATCCATGTGGGCCTGGCAGATGAGGGCACGCTATATATGTCAAATGTTTTCATGTCTAAGGTGATCCAATGTGCTGAGAGGCTACTGGGAGAGTAAACTTGAACATTGGCTGTTTGGGATGTGAGCGAGGCGGCACCAGGCAGATGGACTTCCTAAGGTTCATCCCTCGCCTCTTCATTTGGATGATGGCTCTACCATTTCTTCTTCTTTGATCCTTAGCCGCCGACCGTCAAAGCAGTCAGTGGCCATTACGCCTGGTGGCATCTTGTAGGGCAACAACAAATTGATTCCACTTTACTCGGTCAGCGGCCATCCTTTGTACAGTGCCCCAACTCTGGTTCATTCTTTGCATCTCAGCCTCCACAGTCCTCCGCCAAGTTGTTTTTGGTCGACCTCTCTTTCGTTTTCCTTCAGGGGTCCATAGCATAGCTGTTCTTGTGATGGCATCGGGGTCTCTTCTGAGGACATGGCCAACCCAGCTCCACCGTCTGCCAGCTTTGATGGTGTGCATGTCCTCTTGTTTGCTCCGAGTAAGCAGATCTTGGTTGGTGATGGTATTTGGCCAAAAGATTCGGAGAATTTTCCTAGGCATATTGTGTGAAAAGAGGACAATTTTGACATTTCCTTCTCTGTAACTCTCCAGCTCTCCGCGCCATAGAGAAGCACAGAAAGCACATAGCTCTGATATAATCCTAATTTTGTGCTTGTGCTGAACAGCCTTTTTTAATCTAAACATCTGGAAGTCCTGTCAGTACAGCACAGGCTCTACTATTTAGGACACAAAAATGTGCAGAGAAAAACACTCTTCATGTGAACCATAAAAAGTAGACTGTTTATACCACAAATATGTGAAGGACATACTGGTTTAGATTAAGTTATGAACAGAAGTAACTCAAAATATATTTAAAAATACGAGGGGCGTTCAGAAAGTAATGCACCACATCGTTTTTCTCAGGAGCTGATTATTCAAAAAGCATGAAATTTATACACAATATACATGGATATGTCATGTAAACATCGGTATTATTCAACATAATCCCCATCAACTTGTACGGCTTTATGCCAGCGCGAAACAAGTGCATGTATTCCTAGCCCGTACCAGATTTTGTCTTGATCATGTAGCCATTTCTTCGCTGCATGAATCACTCCATCATCTTCAAACCTTGTCCCACGGAGTGCATCTTTAAGTGGACCAAATAGATGAAAATCAGAGGTAGCCAAATCGGGACTATAGGGTGGATGGGGTAGTACAGTCCAACCCAATTTGGTGATTGCTTCCCGTGTTGCCAGACTTGTGTGAGGGTGTGCATTGTCGTGAAGGAGAAGCAGGTCTGCTGGATTCTTGTGCGGCCGAACTCTGCAAAAACATTGATTGAGTTTTTTTCAATGTCTTAATGTAAGCTTGCGAATTGATTGTCTCTCCTCTTGGCATAACGTCCACAAGAATCACACCTTCAATGTCCCAAAAAACAGTGATCATGACCTTTCCAGGTGAAGGAATTGTCTTGAATTTCTTTCTTCATGGTGATTGCGGATGATGCCACTCCATTGACTGTCTTTTTGTCTCAGGTTCAAAATGATGTGCCCAGGTTCCGTCGCCTGTAACAATCTTAGCCAAAAAGTTCTCTCCATCAGCATTGAAACGCTCCAACAATTCAGAAGAAATTGCTTTCCTTTGCAATCGGTGGTCATTTGTGAGACTTCGAGGAACCCATCTTACGCAAACCTTAGAAAATCCGAGAGTTTTTATAACTGCATTTGCACTACCAATGCTGACTGACAGCTGTAAGGCCAATTGTTGAGTAGGGATTCGCCTATCAGTAAGAATAATGCCCTCAGCGCATTTCAACATTTCTGCGTTGGTGGCTGTGGCAGGATGTCCACAGCGTGGCCGATCAAGCAGCTCTGTATCTCCACTTCTTGATTCTTTAATTCTCTGAACCCAGCGACCGACTGTACTCCTGTCGACTGCAAAACTTCCATATACATCACATAGACGCTTGTGAATATTCACAACAGTTTCCTTCTCTGCAACGAGAAAATCTATCACAATTCGCTTTTTATAACGCAAGTTGCTAACATGCTCCATTTCAACGGTTTAGGGCAGCCGTATTATTTGGCCGTTTGCGGTGCAATTTAGTGCACACAATTGGCACTTGCCATATTTGAAGTGTGCAACATTTCATGCTTCTATCTTCATTATTAGCTAAGAAAAACGATGTGGTGCATTACTTTCTGAACGCCCCTCGTATATATATATATATATAAGATGTTAATGCTGAATTAACTGGAACCATAATTACAAAATTTAAAAAAAAATGGACAGTTTGTATATTGATTCTAACAAGTGATGGGAAAAAAGTATTTCAGTGAATACAAAAGTATGAATATATGTTTTTAAATCACAAAATTCACCAACCGTGTAAGAATATTCTCCAGTGGATATTTTTTTCAACATTACAAAACTTAGAGACTATGTAACCTACACATTACATACATCACACATGTAAAGATACTCCTTTAAGTGTATTCTTTTGAGTGTTCTCAGACTATTACAGATGTTAAACCTTACATCACAAACATCACATTTGTAAGGCTGCTTTCCTGGTGTATTTTTGTGTCTTATCAGATAACCACAATCTGTCAACCCTATACCACAAACATCACATTTGAAAGGCTTCTCTCCAGTATCCACCTTACTATGTCTTTCCATACTAATAAACTGTGTAAACACTACACCATAATTTAAAGGCTTCATTTTTATAAGTATTTGATGGTATCTTTCCAGATTAGAATATCAAGCAAACCTCGCACAACACACCTGTAATGCTTCTCTCCTGTATGTGTTATTTTATGTACCTTCAAAATAAAAGAATATGTAAACCCTACTCCACAAGAATCCTACTTGAATGGCTTTTCTCCAGAATGTATTATTTTGTATTTATTAAGATATTTATTTGCATCATGCAGATCCCAAATGCCAAAAATCCTACTTGTAAGGCTTCTCTCCAGTATGTATTTTTGTGTGATGTTTCAGATTAGAATACTGAGCAAACCCTACTCCACAAACATCACACTTATAAGGCTTTTCTCCAGTATGTATCATTTTGTGTTCTTTCAGACTAGAAGACCATGTAAACCCTATTCCACAAACATCACACTATGTATTCTGTTGTGTTGTGTCAGACTAAAAGACCGTGTAAACCCTACTCCACAAACATCACACATGTAAGGCTTCTCTCCACTATGTATTCTTTTGTGTTGTTTCAGATGAGAAGACAGTGTAAACCCTACTCCACAAACATCACACTTGTAAGGCTCCTCTCCAGTATGTATGCTTTTATGTTTATTAAGATTGTGACGGTGTGTAAACTGTACTCCACAAACATCACACTGGTACGGCTTATCTCCAGTATGTATTCTTTTGTGTTGTTTCAGATGAGAAGACCATGTAAACCCTACTCCACAATCATCACACTTGTAAGGCTTTTCTCCACTATGTATTCTTTTGTGTTGTTTCAGATGAGAAGACCGTGTAAACCCTACTCCACAATCATCACACTTGTAAGGCTTTTCTCCACTATGTATTCTTTTGTGTTGTTTCAGATGAGAAGACCGTGTAAACCCTACTCCACAATCATCACACTTGTAAGGCTTTTCTCCACTATGTATTCTTTTGTGTTGTTTCAGATGAGAAGACCATGTAAACCTTACTCCACAAACATCACACTTGTAAGGCTTCTCTCCACTATGTATTCTTTTGTGTTGTTTCAGATGAGAAGACCGTGTAAACCCTACTCCACAATCATCACACTTGTAAGGCTTTTCTCCACTATGTATTCTTTTGTGTTCTTTCAGATGAGAAGACCACGTAAACCATTCTCCACAAACATCACACTTGTAAGGCTTCTCTCCAGTATGCATTCTTTTGTGTTGTTTCAGATTAGAAGACTGTGCAAACCCTAATCCACAAACATCACACATGTAAGGCTTCTCTCCAGTATGTATTCTTTTGTGTTGTTTCAGGTGAGAAGACCATGTAAACCCTACTCCACAATCATCACACTTGTAAGGCCTCTCTCCAGTATGTATTCTTTTGTGTTGTTTCAGACTAGAAGACTGTGCAAACCCTACTGGACAAACATCACACTTATAAGGCTTTTCTCCAGTATGTCTCATTTTGTGTTTTTTCAGATTAGAAGACTTTGCAAACCCTATTCCACAAACATCACACTTGTAAGGCTTCTCTCCAGTATGTATTATTTTGTGTTCTTTCAGACTAGGAGACCATGTAAACCCTATTCCACAAACATCACACTTGTAAAGCTTCTCTCCAGTGTGTATTCTATTTAGATTTTTATGAGCAGAACAATTCTGTTTTTCCTTACTCTCTATGTTGTTTACAAATCCACAACTCACATCAACCCCATTAAATTCATCACTTTTCTTTCTGATGTTATTTGACCCACTTTCATTTTGAACCATGGCTTTGAAATCATTCTGGTTCTCACCGATGTGTGCTGATCTGTCTTGACAAATAATGGAATGTACAGCTACATCACTTCCTGTCATTTCAGACTCAACATAAATGTCATTTGTCAACAATACAACACTGGTATAATCATTCTTGTACAATTTGTCATTGTTATTGCTGCTCTGGGCTTGATATGGCACATCTGAAATTATATGGGATTTAGATGGATATAAATAACTAGTGCATGATAAGCAATCAGTTATTAGATGTTCTACATTGTGTAGCTCTATACAATTTTAGCAATATATATGGCTAAATCAAAATTAAAAATTGAGGATAGTCAGACATTTTGCCAGCATCACATTTCATTCTATATCTTGAACATCCATCAGTAAAATAAACAACTTCCTTCATTATGAGCACAAATTTTGTTTAACATATGTTTACATAACTGTCTGCACTGATTTACTTTGCCTCTGTTGAATGTGTACACTAATGTGTACATAGATTTACTTTGTCTCTTTTGAGTGTTTACACTAATGTGTACATAGATTTACTTTGTCTCTACTGAGTGTTTTACACTAATGTGTACATAGATTTACTTTGTCTCTATTGAGTGTTTACACTAATGTCTACATAGATTTACTTTGCCTCTGCTGAGTGTTTACACTAATGTCTACGTAGATTCACTTAGTCTCTATTGAGTGTTTACAAATTTTGCTCAATGTCATGAGTGAACAGATGTTAATTTTTTGTAGAAAATTTGTGTTATGTTAATTCTGGAAAATATTTTTGACTTTTGTTTGTGACATTACTGGGAGCCATGGTAGCACAGTGGTTAGAGCACTAGCTTCCAAGCTTGGTGGTTATGGTTCAATCCCCAGTTGAGGTGGGATTTTTTTAGACTGCAAATGGCTTCAGGGTTGACCCAGCCTCATGAATTGCTACCAGAGCAACTGTGGGAAGTTTATGGTGGCAGGTGTGATGCTGACCACATCACTCCTAGTGTGCCATATGGTTAAGAAAAATATGGGTCTAACACCATATTCCCAATATGCCTCAATGGGCATGTAAACAGGATCCTTTATAACATGTAATAAATTTGTAAAATTTCAGTGAATACATATATACATAAATTATGCAAATGTAAATCTTCTTTACGGCGCCACCTCAGATTGGGCGAAGAGAGGCTCACACAAGAAGCAGAGGTGAGGAGAAAACGTCGAAAGGAGCACCAGGAAAATAAGCAGCTGAGGGCTGTCACCTCAGGGGCGCATTCCCATAGTCAGTTATGACTGAAGGGGCTATTATTATTATTACTATTATTATTATAAATCTTCACAGCAACCAGTATGGCTGAAGAGTATGGCCAAGTAAATAATACAAACTATGAATCTTGTGTAATTTATTATACATTGTTAATGTAAAGTGGGCCTTTGAAAGGCTTTTATTGATGCAGTGTATTTGTTTTGTCCTGAAGAGATTGATTAATATGGAAGGAGTAAGGGATGTCATTAGTAGTAAGGTGGAAATGAGCTTTTCTTGCTTTTAGGTAGGTAAGAAATTATAAAGTGATTTGTAAAGAATCTTGAATATAAAACAGGTATAAATTAATGTATTGGAGGTGAGACTGTGAGAAAAATAGTAGCTGGGATTGTTGGAAACTTAAGTCAGACAAGAGGTGAGAGTGGCTAGCAGTGAAAAAAAATGCCTACACTAAAAAACTAATTTAATCTCTGTATGTTTTATGAGGAGCTGTTCCCTAGAATGAAGTGTGGTGGCTGAAGAGTTGTAATGGAAAGTAAAACTGTGGGGTAAAACTTGTAGTGATGGCAATTATGAATAAAGTAAAGATGACAGGTGAACCTAGTTTTCATAAAAGTGACAAAGGCAAAATTGGAAGTAGTAAGAGATGGGTTATGTAGAAGACTGAAAGAGATGATGAACATAAGGGGTTTCATTTTAGGGAAGACATAATAATAATAATAAAGGGAAGACATAATTAGAGAAATAATGAGCAAAGTGAAAATGCTGACATAATATGGCACCTAAATTTATAATAAAATCTGAGACACTAAATAGGAACAAACAGCAGTGTGTTACCGAGGCCCGGAAGAGGAGCAAAGAGTAGTAACACTGTTTCCTACCATGCATGTTATAACAAGTGACTAAGGAGGGTTGTGCTTTGGGCTGTTACCCCATCCTGTAAAAAAATCTTTACCACAAAAACTTCAACAAAAACAACTTCTCTGGTGTTGGAGAATAATACATCAATAATTTATATGTTGTTTGAATGGCAGTGACAAAGTTCCAATTAATCAATTTTAAAGAAAATGAGGAGAGGGTCAGGCAGCTTTAGCCTTATGAACAGAAAATTCTCAATAAATATTTATACACACACATACACCAAAATACATGGACACCTAAAAGATTCACACAGATCAAATAACACAAACATCTAAAAGATTGACTACAAGAAGACAAAATACTGTAAATGATGTGTTTGTTAATGTGTGTAACTTCTGAGGAGTAAAAAGATGAAATCATTACAAATTTGTTATGACATCTTCTTTCTTCTTCCTCGTTTCTTTCCTCATCCTTTTGTCCTGAAAAGGACGGTGGTTGCGTTGTGTCTGTTTACGCCTAAGCTGTGATATCTGCACCTTTCGGTCGACACATCTGACTTCTGCACGGCATTTTTTAGGACCGGGTTTGCCTTCCCATTTTGATCCACACTCGCTCAGCCAGACTGCACTGCTGCAGACTGTTTCCAGGACCACCACGTGGAGGTGGAGTGCGGTCTTTACCAGCTCTGATTCACTGGTCCTGACGCAGGCAGTCAAGCTATGAGTCGCTGACTGCGTTCTCTATTGCTGCGTCTTTGGGTCCCTTGTTATGACATGAACCATTACACTATCTGTGAATATTTTGTTTTATATTACTGATGCCTCAGAATTTTGTGTGTGTGTGGGTACTTATATATGACAATAAATGTGAATGCCAGACAAGGCAAAAGGTTCATGAGCAGATTCACTATTATCTCTATGTATGGTACCTTAAGTGATGTTCTCATCTTACACATTTGTTAATTAACAATTCAGATTTAATTTCTCAGAAATCAATAAAACAATTAGAAAACAAAATTAAATTTTTAAAAAGTATTTATAAAAAAGCATTATTTAAGCTATATGACTACCATTTCATTACCTTGATCTTCACAAAAGCCAGGTTGTTCTACTTTCTTAATTCTTGGTGTTTCTGTATCCATGATGTCAACTATCTGATCATGAGTATCATAGTCTTTAGTGTAGTTATGACCATCATGATTCTGGCATGAAAACAAAACATGAGAATTATTTAGTAAGCTTAATATCTTCTTCTTCTCTTCTTTGATCCATAACCGCCAACCGTCAAAGCAGTCAGCGGCCATCACGCCTGGTGGCGTCTTGTAGGGCAGCAACAAATTGATTCCACTTTGCTCGGTCGGCGGCCATCCTTCGTACAGTGCCCCAACTGTGGTTCATTCTTTGCATCTCAGCTTCCACAGTTCTCCGCCAAGTTGTTTTTGGTCGGCCTCTCTTTCGCTTTCCCTCGGGGGTCCATAGCATAGCTGTTCTTGCGATGGTATCAGGGTCCCTTCTGAGGACATGGCCAACCCAACTCTAGCGTCTGCCAGCTATGATGGTGTGCATGTCCTCCTGGTTACTCCGAATAAGTAGTTCTTGGTTGCTGATGGTGTTTGGCCAAAAGATTCGGAGAATTTTCCTAAGCTTAATATAGGTACATGAAAATAAGTTATAATCCTATATGAAATGAATTAATTCAGTGGCACACAAGTAGTTGTCATGTTAAAAGTAGACATTCTACCACAGCAATGGTGGTTTGATCATCACAAATCTAAAGTTGATATCACTTCAATATTAATTATTACTTTTATGTATGAAACCTTAAGTCACATTCTTAGCAGCCTCACAAACCAACAATTATGGCATCACACACAAAAGCAATTATTCTGTCAGACTCTCAGTCCATGCTTCAGAAAGTCCAAAATGAATGGCTTCATCAATGAATGGATAACCTCCATAGAAGCCTCGAGTCTTCAGGAACTTGTTTAGATTTACTGTCTTGGTCATGCAGGGATATGTTGCAATGAAACAGCTGACAGATTAGCTTCTAGAGCACCCATAGTGGGCACACTGGATATGGATAAGTGAGAGACAGTAATTACAATTAATGATCATCTCTTAGAGAATGACACTACAATCAATGAATTCTAAAGTCTAAGATTGCTACAATTTGGCATCAAACATAAGACCAGAAGTGATGGACATATAAGAGGATACATCTTGCGTGTATACAACCAGCATGCAACAGGAACAATTAGCATTCATACCCTTTGACATTTCCTGAGGGAGAGACAGCACATATGAGTCACTTCAGCAGCAGATGTAATTCTTTTGCTTTGACCTGGTTGACTGCATGCAGGAGGATCTCTCTATGGACACAGTGATAGGCCGGGGCAGCTGAGCTGTGTAAGACATGACAATTCCTTGGGAGAACTCAGCACCAGAGTACAGTAATTTTTAGCTCTGCATAGTTGGAGAGCCCCCTGGATGGTAGGAATGTTCTTACTCCTAACTTGGGATCAGATATAACGATCCTTTAAATGCAAGCCAGCACTTATCATCTCTTGTTCTACTGGCACTTGTCATCTCTTGTTCTCCTGACACTTGTAATCTCTTGTTCTACTGGCACTTGTCCATCTCTTGTTCTACTGACACTTGTCATCTCTTGTTTCTACTGATACTTGTCATCTCTTTGTTCTACTGACACTTGTCATCTCTTGTTCTACTGGCACTTGTCATCTCTTGTTCTACTGACACTTGTAATCTCTTGTTCTACTGTCACTTGTCATCTCTTGTTCTCTTGACACTTGTAATCTCTTGTTCTACTGGCACTTGTCATCTCTTGTTCTACTGGCACTTGTCATCTCTTGTTCTACTGACACTTGTCAGCTCTTGTTCTACTGACACTTGTCTCCTCTTGTTCACCTGTCTCTTGTAAGCTGTTCTTCTACTGACACTTATATGCTCTTGTTCTACTGACACTTTGTAATCTCTTGTTCTACTGTCACTTGTCATCTCTTGTTCTCTTGACACTTGTAATTTCTTGTTCTACTGGCACTTGTCATCTCTTGTTCTACTGGCACTTGTCAATCTCTTGTTCTACTGACACTTGTCAGCTCTTTGTTCTACTGACACTTGTCATCTCTTGTTCTACTGACACTTGTCATCTCTTGTTCTACTGACACTTATCTGGTTCTTGTCATCTCTTGTTCTACTGACACTTGTCTGATTCTTGACATCTCTTGTTCTACTGACACTTGTCTGGTTCTTGTCATCTCTTGTTCTACTGACACTTGTCTGGTTCTTGTCATCTCTTGTTCTACTGACACTTGTCTGGTTCTTGTCATCTCTTGTTCTACTGGCACTTGTCTGGTTCTTGTCATCTCTTGTTCTACTGACACTTTTCTAGTTCTTGACATCTCTTGTTCTACTGGCACTTGTCACCTCTTGTTCTACTGACACTTGTCTGGTTCTTGTCATCTCTTGTTCTACTGACACTTGTCTGGTTCTTGTCATCTCATGTTCTACTGACACTTGTCTGGTTCTTGTCATCTCTTGTTCTACTGACACTTGTCATCTCTTGTTCTACTGACACTTGTCTGGTTCTTGTCATCTCTTGTTCTACTGTCACTTGTCTGGTTCTTGTCATCTCTTGTTCTACTGACACTTGTCTGGTTCTTGTCATCTCTTGTTCTACTTTCACTTCTCTGATTCTTGTCAACTCGTGTTCTACTGACACTTGTCCTGGTTCTTGTCACCTCTTGTTCTACTGTCACTTGTTTGGTTCTTGTCACCTCTTGTTCTACTCTCACTTGTCTGGTTCTTGTCATCTCTTGTTCTACTGACACTTGTCTGGTTCTTGTCATCTCTTGTTCTACTGTCACTTGTCTGGTTCTTGTCATCTCTTGTTCTACTGACACTTGTCTGGTTCTTGTCACCTCTTGTTCTACTGTCACTTGTCTGGTTCTTGTCACCTCTTGTTCTACTGTCACTTGTCTGGTTCTTGTCACCTCTTGTTCTACTGTCACTTGTCTGGTTCTTGTCAACCTCTTGTTCTACTGTCCACTTGTCTGGTTCTTGTCATCTCTTGTTCTACTGACACTTGTCCCTGGTTCTTGTACATCCCTCTTGTTCTACTGACTCTTATGAACTCTTGTTCTACTGACACTTGTCTGGTTTCTTGTCCATCTCTTGTTCTACTGAACACTTGTCCTGGTTCTTGTTTCATCTTCTATGTCGACTACTGACACTTGAGTTTCTGGTTCTATGTTCATCTCACGTTCTAACAGACACTTGTCACCTCGTAGTATTCTAGCTGACACATGTCTGGTTTCTTGTCATCTTCTAGTTTCTACTGACACTCCTTCTTGTCTGGTTCTTGTTCATCCTTCTTTGTTCTACTTGTACTGACACTTGTCTAGTTAATCTTGTCATCTCTTGTACTAACTGACACTATGTTCCTGGTTCTTGTCATCTCTTGTTCTACTGACACTTGTCATCTCTTGTTCTAAACTGACACTTGTCCTTGTTCTTTGTCATCTCTTGTTCTAAAACTGACACTCCCCCCCTAAAGCGACAGACTGTCTGGTTCTAGTCATCTCTTTGACAACAGTAGCACCCTCTAAAATCCTTTATCTGGAACACGGTGAGTGAAAATTTCATGTCCCATCTTAAAATGTTATTATATCCTCACTTGTATCCACTAGAAATACAAGACACAATTATCACAACATTATGCACTCACTGCCATTTGACAAATAAGATTGTAGTTTTTTGTTTAAATATATGTTCCCAGAAACAATAAATAAACAAACAAAAATATCGTAATTATGGCTTAATAGACGACATTACAGGAGACAGCAAAAAATTTGCTGCCTTCCATGACATCATGTGTTGAACAAACTGGATCTCAAGGATGTAATAACTAATGTGACAAGCATTTAGTGAAAATAAAAATACAGTTGTTTGTTGTTCTTGTTTTTTTGAATGTTTGTTTCATATTAACTAGCTGGATGTGGGAGTGACATTATATACACAATAGGAAAGTGACTTTTTCAGTCACCTTGCATGCCCAATACAGAGAGGATGACTCACCCCTTCATTAAAGTTACAAATATAGAATCACTCCTTATCTAATTATGTCCTTATCTTTGTCTTCCACAGGCCATGAATTTGCAGCTGCTTGGATGAAATCAGGGCATAGTCAAGGAAGCACTGAAGAAGAATGCCAGGAGGCCTTAGTAACAGTTTACAAACAAGCAATAAGATGTCGAAGTGAATTATCCATAACTGTTACTACAACTGGGAGATCTGGTAAATAACATGATGTAATCATCTGTTCAACCTGGTAGTCAGGTATATAACAAGGTGTAGACACTACTACAATCTGGGCATTCAGTTAAGATAACATGGGTGTAGATACTTTACTACAATCCTGGGTAGTCCAAGGTAAGAATTAAAATGGTGAAGATATACTACAATTCTTGTTAGTTCAAGGGAAAAAAAAAATCACACCAAATGGTACGTACAGTAAACCATATAGACCACATTCATGAATTAACGGTAGATGGATACATGCATTACAAGATGTGAAGGTAAAAGAGGTGTCAAGATAGTGGGAAAGAGATCACCATTTAGTAGTAGCAAAACTGAAAGTGAAACTAAGAAGAGCTGGACCAATTGCAACTACACAGAAAAGGTTTGACATCAGCAAATTGAAGGACCCCCTTACCAGAAAAGCTTTTGCGGCTGACATAAAGAAACGATATCAATTTGCCAAAAGTCAGGAAAAGACATTGACTGATGATATAAACCAGAATTTCAACACCATTTCAACAATATACAAAGAAAGCAGCAAATCATGCTTGGGATTCCAGGAAAGGAAGAAGCAAGACTGGATAACACCAGAAACATTAAACACCATAACACTGAGAAAGGAAATGAAAAAAGAAAGAAAACAGAAGCGAAGTCCCCCAGGTTAAAGCAACTATATAGCGAACAGTACAGCCAGCTGGACAGGGAAGTTAAACGCCAAACCCGAGCCAACAAAAGGAATTTCCTAGACGATCTTGCAAGACTCTAGATGTAAATACAACACTCCCGAAAAAGAAGAATGTTGTGTGTTAACAAATGAGTCT